>OY720431.1:120501264-120907264 GCA_963082735.1 Pocota personata | reverse complement strand
AGTCATCGTATCCCTATAATTTGGAGACAGTTTCTGGTAGCTGTAACAGTTTTGCGGGATCCTTCTCACTCCAGGTTTATTTTTCAACTTCGTAGCATAGTAAGAACCCAGTTTATGATCAGGTCATAATTACTGCCTCTTTATGGCATCATGGGATGTGTTATCGAATGTACGGAGGGCAAATTTTGTATGTATCCAGAGCATTTACGATATCAAGGGTGAAACATGATGCAAGAACCTATGGTCTTCTAATGTATTTCAAGACCTACGACAACATCATATTCATTATATGTTTTTTACGCATTAAATTTCCCTTTCTTTCGTTTTCCTTTCCACATTAATTTCAGAAACAAGAAATCTTATGCGAATCTATTGTCCTCATACTCAAGTTTTATAGCATACCCTCAACTGCATCCGCTTATTTTGCATGTGCAAAGATGTAAAGCGCGAATAAATGCCTAAGGGTATTTTCGCGCATACAATATAGGTACATACACACTTAAATACGTCTGTTTAGCATTTACATCCTTTAGTCCATTTTCAGTGAGAGGAACGAGACGAGATTGCAATGACTTTGAAAACAGCGCATCGGGGTGGATGCAGTTTGAGGCAAAAAAAAAAATATTGCAGATACAAAACAGTTTTCCGGTTCAATGACCGATCTATGTAAATGATGAGGCATTAAGAATACAAAACTGCATACACATAACTTACATGCAACGGGAAAAACTACGTCGTAATACCGGACGATTTGAAAAAGACGATGGGAGCTATTGTTTAACAAAAAAAAAAGGATATTAGAATGTTCTCATACCATGGTGCTATACTAATGCATTTCCTTGGCATATTCCAAGAATATATTTCCCGTGGCTCTGTATGAAGATTTGCAATTAAGTTTATTTGTAGAAAGGGTTTGATTATAAAACGCTATTCAACTATTTATATTTGCGGAAATAATTATAAATTATTTGCATATGTACGAGTACATAGGGTAGGTAGGTAGGTATTACTTCTGAAGGATGACGTTGTTTGAAAGAGGACAAGCCTTCATAGATTGTTTTTTTTACCTACTAGTATATACCTATCTACATATATAGTCTTATGGTACTTGTAATGTGAACAAAAGTGATGCATTCTTAAGTATTATCAAACAGGCGTACATATGTATTAACATCTGCTCTTAAGCCAGAAAAAAAAACAAACGAATTCATATAATGAGAGGTGGGTATTGTGGAAATTTGTGTAGGTAGATAAACACAGGGTGGGGCAAAAGTAACTACAGGGTGGGCCAGTTAAACCTTCGGTATCTGGCAACCTTATAACTTTGACATCTGTTTTCAGATCGGCTTATGACAGCTCGCATTCGAAGCGTTACTTACTTACTTTAGGTGGCGCTACAGTCCGGGGTGGACCTGGGCCTCAACCAATACGCCTCTCCAGTTAGCGTGATCTTTGGCTAACTGCCTCCAGTTGCGCACTTCAAGTTGGTTGAGGTCCCCTTCCACTTGTGCGCGCCACCTAATGTGAGGTCTTCCTCTACTGCGTTATACCTCCGGGTTGAAATCGAAGACTCTTCGGGCCGGAGTGTTGGTGTCCATTCGCTCTACATGTCCTAGCCATCTTAGACGACTGATGCGCACTTTTCTGATCAGGTCGATGTCTACAGCTCGTAGAGTTCGTTGTTAAATCTTCTCCTCCAAAGCCCGTCAACGCAAACGGGACCAAAAATCACTCGAAGAATTTTGCGTTCGAAACGACCAAGAAGATCTTCATCCGCTTTTGCTAGTTTCCATGCTTCTGCGCCATAGAGCAGGACAGGGATGATAAGGGTCTTATATAGAGTCTCCTTAGTGTTTCTTGATAAGGCCTTACTAATCAGTTGCCGTCTTAGGCCAAAGAATCAGCGGTTGGCAAGTGTAATTCTTCGCTTGATTTTTGCTGAGGTGTCATTATCAGAGTTTACCGCGGAGCCGAGGTAGACAAAGTCCCTAACTACCTTAAAATTGTAGCTGTCTATCGTGACGTTCTGTCCGATTCGTCGTTGTTGTGTGTCCCTTCTCGTTGATAGCATATATTTTTTTTTTTTACCCTCATTCACCACCAAACCCATTTTCGCCGCTTCTGCACTAATACTTGCAAACGCACCAGTGACATCTCGCTGTGTTCTGCCACTAATGTCAATGTCATCAGCGTATGCAAGAAGTTGCACAGACTTTTGGAAAATTATGCCCCTGGTGTTGGCTTGTGAGTTTCGCACAATTTTCTCGAGAATGATGTTGAAGAAGTCACATGACAGCGCGTCACCTAGTCTAAATCCTTTTTTGACATCAAAGGTCTCGGTGAGATTGTTTCCAACCTTTATGGAGCAGCGAGCGTTCTCCATCGTCATTCTGCACAATCTGACAAGTTTGTCAGGGATGCCAAAACTAGACATGGCTCTGTAGCACGTCTCTATAAATGCTGTCATATGCGGACTTAAAATCAATAAAAAAGATGATGAGTATCGATCTGGACTTCTTGGGTTTTCTCCAGGATCTGCCGTAGTGTGAATATTTGATCGGTCGTGGACTTACCGGGCCTAAAACCACACTGATAGGGACCTATCAGATCGTTGACGAATGGTTTCAGGCGTTCACACAGTACAGCAGACATGATCTTATACGCAATGTTCAGGAGACTGATGCCTCTATAGTTGGCGCAGTTTAGAGGGTCTCCTTTCTTGTGGATCGGGCAAACGATGCTGAGGTTCCATTCATCAGGCATACTTTCTTCTGACCAAATCTTGGAGACGAGTTGGTGTATGCTCCCCACCAGGTCATTTCCCACCGCCTTAAACAGCTCGGCAGTTAAGCCTAGATATTGCTATCCTCACTTCATTTTGGTCAGGTGGACGGAAATCTTGGCTTTCATCGTCCAGGTTGAATGGTTTATTCTGCCTGACAGAGGAATTTGTGTCCTCTTCGCCGTTTAGCTGTCTGCAGAAATGATTTTTCCATGTCCTCAGCACCGACTGTGACTCTACCACAAGGTTTCCTTGTTCGTCTCTACAGGTCTCTGTTCGGGCCTTTTTGGCACGACACGTTCTTTTTACCTTTTGGTAAAACTTCTGAACATTATTCCTGGAGTAGCACCTCTCTATATCCTCGATCACGCGCTTCTCATGCTCTCTCTTTTTTCGAAGCGTTAGTCCAAGCAAATTCGTGCCATGGAACAGTACACGCCACCACAACGCGCGGTTATCGTACAGTTTTAGATTCAAAACATGTGAAAACGCAGCGTGCGTATCGTGCAAAATATCGAGTGAGGGAAGCGCCTTCAGACCACACAGTAAAACAAAATTGTCAGTTCTACGCCAATGAAAACCTTCAATTAATTCACGAAGAAGCTCTCCACAACCAACGCGTGACTGTTTGGGCTTGAATTTGTGCGGAAAGAATCATTGGACCGTTCGTCTTCGAAGACGATGCTGGAGCAGCCGTAACCGTCAATCGTTATCGGGCCCTAATAATTAATTTGTTGATGCCAATTCTGACTGATAACGCAATGGACAACTTTTGGTTCGAACAGGACGGCACCATAGCTCATACAGCCCAAGTCACGATCGCTTTATTGCGTCTTTAGTTCCTCGGATGCCTAATTTCGAAAATAGTAATTTTGACTGGACTGCGCGATCACCTGACTTAACGTCCCCAGACTTCTTCTTGTGGCGTTATTTGAAGTCCAAAGTTTATGTCAACCAGTCACGGACTCTAGAAGACTTGAAAGACAATAAACAACAGGAAATGGCCGCTATTCAGCCCGAAACACTTTGAAAAGGTATGGGATATACCGAAGAACGAGCAAATTGCCCCATTCGCTCTGGCAGCGACCATTTACGCGATATCATATTCAAAAGCCGAATGTATTCGGCTAGCGAAAGTTTGCATTTTCCTGTTCTGCATTTGTTGTAGTTTGTCGGTTTAATTGATTCCTTTCTCTTGCAAGCCTTCTAAGAATCTTCATTATGCGCATTGTGCCTCCAGCGTCAGATGCTGGCTTGTTAGCATTTCACCAACGATGTTTTCTGGCGTCAGTGTCTGGTGAAGTTCACTCCTTAGTGCATTTCTTCCATCGAGGAATCTAGGGCATTGAAAAAATATGTGTTCTGCATTTTCTATGCAATCAGTTGAATGCGGGCAATAGGGGCTATTTTCGTGTTCATACTTAATTAAGTACGAAACATCCGTGGCCCGCTAGGAACTGAATTAAGTAAAAATCAAGTTCTCCATGGCGTCTATCAATCCATGGTTGGATTTGGTGTATGAGCCTATGAATCCATCCACCTTTCTCTGAAGCATTCCAGTGTTTTTGCCACTCACTTAACCTTTCTGTTCTGTGTAGCCAGTAGGGCGTCGCAGTATACCGTCGTACATAAGTGGGCCAAGCACTGAGCCCTGTGGTACTCCGCCAGTATTCCTTGAGACCGCGGTCGGTATTGTATACTAAATTTCTGCCTGAAGTAGTCTACAACAACATATAAGAAATATCTTGGTACTCGCATTGCTCTGAGCGCTTGTAAGATGTGATTCTTATTTGCCGTATTGAGGGCGTTTTTATATCGAGGGTTATGACCAAGCAGTACTTTTGGGAACCGCCTCTTCCTCTTGTGCCATTTTAACTACCACGCTAATTGCGTCTCTTTCCCAAAACCGTATTAGTGTTCCGAAAGATCTTCAGATTTTTGACTTGCTGCATCTAGCCTCTTGCATGTGATTCGATTCAAGATTTTTCCAGCCGTATCTAATATTCAGAGCGGGCGGCATGATGATGGTTCATCTAGTGGTTTGTTACTTTTGGGAATAGGTTTTGTCGTTTTCACAGGTCCGGGAAGACTACTTCCTGGAGGCTTGCTTTTATTGCTGTCCTGAGTGCTATATTTGGGATACCTTCTGGTCCAGGTGTTTTTTCATCTCCAATTTTATTACAGATCTCGAGTATTAATAGGATCGAGTGGAATAGTCCGACCACGATGATGTGTAAGAACTCTGGGCAGGTGGAAATCTGCGGCAGCCACTTCTTTACTTTTTTCATGGGCTCTGCCCCAAAGATTTTTGTCAGCTTCATCACAAAATTCAGCGAAACACTCCCGTTTGCTCTTGAGTATGGTTGTTTTTAGTTCTTTTGCTTAAGCTGACGTATGAATGTACGTTCTATCTTGAGAACTGGGTTAGTTGGCACATGCATCGTTGATGGACTTCAAAAGGAGCACACACTGGTTCGATCAAGAACCAGCCATCTAGAGACAGTGTTAGATGCGGTAGCATAATCCAAGAGGAACCGCAATGGACCAATAGGGCCCCGTGTAAGCACCATACAATAGCACTATCTACGAGAAAAAGGAAGCTTGAGCTGAAACCAATCCGGCTGACGGGCACGGAACTGACACCAGTAAAAAAGTGAAATGTCTAGGATTACACCTAGATAGTAAACTCATGTGGAAAAAGCGAACGGAAGAGATATAAATACAAAAAGGCCAACCGTGCTCTCATAATTCGTAGGAGCCTAGCAGGTCCATTGGGACTTAGCCGAGCATTCTAAGTTAGATGTATACCGCCATTGTGAAACCAATGATCACATATGGAGCGATATCGTGGGTCAAACGAACTAGTCTGCGTCTGGCCACAACGAGGGAGACACTCACTTAAGTGCAAAGATTTGCTTCACTCTGTATTACTGAGGCCATGAGAACATGTCCAACTGCTGCCACTCCTGGAACTAACTCCGTAGTTGAGCAATTCGCAAAGTGGACGATCCTAAGGATGACAAAAAAGGGCATCGGGAGGGAGAAATGCATCAATTCGAAAGATTTTAAATAAGAGTATGATGTACTTCTCAAGAAATTCCCCCTTCTAGCAATTCTTAGGGACTAGGAGATGCAATACCTAGGAACTAGGAGATGTGTCCAATTCAATCGCGATAGAAGATACAAAAAATGCGACATATGAATATTGTCAGACAGTCACGCAGCTATCAAGGCACTTGACTCCCATGTTATTAGATCAAAACTTGTGTGGGAATGTCTATAGAAGCTTAATGAATTGGGTAGTAGTAACAAGGCAACGAAGAATCAGACTCTTTGGCAAGACAAGAAGCAGCAGAATCCTTCATTGGACCTGACCCAATCTGCGGAATAGGAAATCATACCATCTGCAATGAATTCAGAAAGATGGAAAATTCGGCGAGAACCAGGATTAATAATCGAGGTCTGAGGCTAGCTAAGAAACTTATGGGACACTAACTAGAATAACCTACGTGTCCTAATAGGGTTTCTAACGGGGAATTATAAACTCGGGGAGTATCTAACGAAACTAGGTATAACAAACGAAAGCTTTTGCAGATTCTGCTATGAGTCCAACTAGACTTTTGGGGCACTGACCCACAAAAGATTGAAATACTTGGGCAAGTACCAACTATTAGATGAGGATATGTCAACCATGGACCCGCTTCTCATTCGCAGATTCCTAAGAGAACCGGATTAGAGAGAGTGCTCTAGGGCGAAGTATCCTTGCCAAGGCGAAGTGAAAATGTTTGACCCTCGATAACAATTCTGAAGGAATTATATTTCGAGGGAAACTCTAATGAGGGAATAAACCTCTCCTAGGCATTAGCAGGGGGCACAATAGACCATTAGGTCGCAGTACAAAATAACCCTACACATAAGCACCTTTCAAGATGCACAGCGGTACCTAACCTAATTTATGTTCTATCTTACTTGTTGTACCTACGAGTACTTTTAGATTTGATATTTTCAAAAAAGCTTTAAAGATATAAGAAGTAGTCCTATTATCGACGTTCACCTCGGAAACAACTACCACCACTGCTAACACCTAAGGCAACAACCTTTCGAGATTACTTCAAACGAAAGGGGTGAACATATCAAAAAAAAAAAAAAAAAAAAGGCAAACCCCACAAAGTCACGTACCGCGCATCATTTCCCTTAACAAGATGAGAAAAAATTTCGCTCTCCGGTATAGGAGAACCCTGTCAGGAGGAGAACAACCCAAAGCGAAAACCAATCACATTATTAATATTAATGGATTGTTTAACACGATGGGCGTAAGGGCCAATCCCCTCACCACCATTTCACGTCCTTAGAGAACTGAACGGTTTTTATTTTAGGCGATGATCTGTCTCTCCCTAAACTACGAACATACGACAGCCGGATAGCCCCAGGGAAACCTGACATTTCTTCACTGTTGCCTATTGCTTGCTTTCGTATTTCAATCCTTCCTTCATGTTACCCCAACCCCATGCGCCTGTTATAAGTGAAATGTGTCAGTTTTCGGTTGCACCACAAGACCAACGATTTGTCACGGTTCTGGAAAATAATAAATCGTTTTGGGCCATTTCTCTGACTCCAAGACATTTGATTGATCCCGGGATGAAAATCTTTGTGCGTTTCCATCATTCGATTGTGATTTTTAATTTTTGAAAAATTATCCTGCATCAACGGCGACACGACTAAGAGCCAAAAGGGTGCGAGTTGTGTGTTTCCTTATTTAGAGGACATCTGTGTTTGGACTGTTCGTTGGGTAATTTGTGGGATGCTTTTGTTTTTTCGAGGGTCTACACGCGAAAGATCGTTAATTTTATTTAATTATCAAGGATATTGATTGCTTTGCTAAGTACGTGCGATAAGAAATCGGCGTGCTGCTGATGCCATCCCTCCTCCCGGGTGCAACCCACTAATTTATTTCATGATGAATAATGATGTGTTGTTCATGGTCATTGCATTTTCAGTCACAGAGAAGTCTATTAATTTCGGTTTTCATGCAATTCAGTAAAGATTGATGGAACCGATAACGGATAATTGGTTTTGGTGTCAAGTTAATTTTGGATTCTTTGAAAAAGTAGTTCACCTCTTAAAACGCGATAGTTCTCATAAATCTCGCATACGTGAGAAATCATCTCTGGAAACGAATCAAAAATACCTAATTAAGTGCATACTGTGATACCCTTTATGAGTTCTTAGGAAAAATTTCCATGAGATAATAATTTTATTACTTTATCGGACTTTTCAATGAGGAGGTCTTCAAAATGTTTCTCTTATATGTAGGTAGGTATGTATCTTTGATTAAAGCACTTCTCATTGTTGGAGGAAATTAATTTCACAAATTTTCTTTTTATGTTCAGACTGAGAGTGTGCGTGTTGTACTCGTATCTATCTTCCGAGAACTGTGTGGTAAATTGGGAAAATGTATATACTGAATTTCAATAGAAAAGAAGATGCATGTATCAAGTGGAAAGAGGCTTGACCGTTGTCGGTTGATGGATGGCAATAAATTTTAGGTGCTCGTCACGTATGTCATTATTTGCTATATTACTGAATGACTCATTCGTGATTGTGCTGTTGTTCTATTTTTATTGTGACAGTTAACAATGAAGTCGTTAAATAAATAAACGTTCTCATTTCGGGGTTGGGAGATGCATATTTCACAACAAATTGATTAGATCGAGGTGATTTTTATGTCACACAAAGAAGTTTATAGAAAATAAAATTCACTGAAATCAATTAAGTCGCTGCGTGTGTCGTCGAGGTGGGTATGTTGAAGAAATTTTAACAGACCGTAAAGAGAAAAGTGACGAAACCATTTTAAGGTTCTTTATTCGGAATTGTTGGAATAGTCAACTGAACGGTTCATGTAGTAAACAATCGTGTTGCATCTGATTTGAATCCTATGGATTTTATTGCGAACGTCTGTGACGTCACGAATGATGTAGAACGCGGCACACTCGAGGTGGAGTCGTTGGTGGAGGAGTTCATGACGAAGATGATGCCGATGATGTATTTGTAAATTTGGATGCATTCGATATGTTGGTTGAATTTCCTGAGCTGGAATTCGATGGGAAGCATGAATCCGCATCGAGTTTGTCCTTCGAGAATAGTCTGTCGCGAGGATTTTCGAGTGCGAGTCGAAGAATTCTAACAATCAGTGATTATAGTCCCGAATGGGCATATCCAGAGGGTGGTGTGAAAGTTCTAGTAACTGGACCATGAAAGGTGTCCAGCACGTATACAGTACTTTTCGATTCAGTGCCAGTGCCGACAATTCTTGTACAGGAGGGTGTTGTGCGGTGCTTCTGCACAGCGCATGAGGCTGGTTTGGCCACGCTACAGGTGGCCAGCGATGGTTTTGTTATTTCCAATTCGGTTATCTTTTAGTACAAATCGAGTCCACATCCAGAGGCCACATTCGATGGCACCACAAATGATTGTCTTTACAAGTTCACTCTGTTGAATCGATTGTCCTCGATCGACGAGAAGATGCAGATAAAGCTCGAACCAAAGGATTAGCCGGAAGATGCAACGTTGGTAATGCAATCAAACTTTGAAGAGCGAATGGTGAACTACTGTCATCAACTGACGAACAAGTTGTGGCGATCCAATTCAATTCAATTCAAATTCATTTTATTTATCAATTTATCTGCGAAGCCTGAGGGGCTTATCTGCAGAAGATTGCATATCACTTTTTAATAAATGTTTCTTAAGTGAGCTTTAAATTATTTTTACATATTTAATGAAGAACAAAAAAACAAAAATCAAAAATTAAAAGTTCAAATTTAAATAGATAGCTAATTATAGGAAACAAAAAAAGTTATATTTCAGCAAGAAAAAAATCTTTTAAACGCTTTTTGCGGGTTTTGAAATTGAGGGAAGCTCATTAAACACTGTTGGAACACTGTAGTTTGTTTGTCTTTTGCCGTAGTTGTTGCTGCATAATGGTGTTTGAAGCATACCTCGAACTCGTCTTCTCGTGTTGTATTGATGGTCAACAGGTCTTTTAAGTCGGATGTCATCATAATATTCTAGGCATACCGTCAACTTGAAAATTTGCTTAATGGTCAGTACCTTCAAAGAGTTCTCTCCATATGTGTTTGTTAGATGTCTCCTGTTGATCTTCTTAATAATGGTATTTTGAAGCTTTTGTAATTTATTAATGTGTGTATTAGATGCATTGTCCCAAGCAAGTATCCCGTATCTCAGTTTTGATTCGACTAGTGCATAGTAGACTTGCTTCTGGACTTGAAGTGTCGAGTAATTTCCCAGATGGTATAGAGCAAACAGCGCCTTTTTAAGATCAAAGCGAAGTTTATCGATGTGTTTGTCCCAAATGAAATGGCTATCGATGGTAACTCCTAGGTATTTATAACTTTCGACAACTTCAATCTTCTGATTCGGCAATGCACTTTGACAGATTATACTTCGAAAGCTAATGCTCTGTTGAGTTAATCTATGAAGCAAACAGCGCCTTTTTAAGATCAAAGCGAAGTTTATCGATGTGTTTGTCCCAAATGAAATGGCTATCGATGGTAACTCCTAGGTATTTATAACTTTCGACAACTTCAATCTTCTGATTCGGCAATGCACTTTGACAGATTATACTTCGAAAGCTAATGCTCTGTTGAGTTAATCTATGAAGCAAACAGCGCCTTTTTAAGATCAAAGCGAAGTTTATCGATGTGTTTGTCCCAAATGAAATGGCTATCGATGGTAACTCCTAGGTATTTATAACTTTTGACAACTTCAATCTTCTGATTCGGCAATGCACTTTGACAGATTATACTTCAATATTAGTCCGTTATCGTGACACCATTCTACAGCTTTATCAAACTCATCTTGCATTATTCTCGTAGCCGTATCAAGCCATTTATGTTGGACGATTAGCGCCGTGTCATCTGCGAATGCAAAAGGCGTACTGTTTGTAAAAAGGATGAACAATAATGGTCCCAGTTTTGATCCCTGTGGAACTCCGAAAAGAACCGGTGTATGATTGCTGAAACTGCCTCCCACCTTCACTCGAAAAGATCTTTCACTTAGATAGTCTTGCAACCAGTCAGCCAGTGTGCCTCGAATCCCTAATCTTTTTAACGCCGTTATTAACTTTTTATGGTTCAGAGTATTAAATGCTTTACTGAAGTCCATGAATAAAACAAGAACATGGTGGTTTTTACTCAAGCTCCCATTGATAATATCCGCAAATTCACCCATGAGTTTTCCCATACTTTTGTTTTTTTGAAAGCCGAATTGTTTTTCGTGGATAAGGGAATGATTTTCTACAAAGTTTTGGAGTCGTCTTGTTATAACTTCTTCCATACACTTCTCAATTGCCGGCAAGATTGATATTGATCTGTAATTGGCTAACAAATTTTTAGTTCCTCCTTTATAGATAGGGCGCACAATTGCAGTCTTCAGTATTCGAGGAATTTTAGATTGATTCAAGCTAAGGTTTATAAGCCTTGAGATTATCGAAGCAAAAATAACAGCATTGTTTTTGATATCACGCACTCTGATACCATCGATACCCGCTGATTTATTTTCATCCATTTGTTTTAATACATCATGAACTTCTTCAGTGTTTGTTTCTAAGATGAATATTGTATTGGGTAATACGGAGTTGATATGGTGGGATATATTTGTATTGCAGCAGTGAACTATCTGCAGGACTTGATTCGAAAAGTTTTCAGCGCATTTCTTTGATAAGGTTGTCAGGCACTTCTCTAGAGGAAAGTTTTTGCTGATAACTTCATCGATATTTTGCTTCTTCCGTCCCATTATTTCATTGACCAGGTTCCATGTTTTCCGAAGGTTGTTAAATTTATCTCTATAGTAGTTAGACTTCTGTATAAAGATATCCCTGTTCACTTTGTTCCGAAATTGCTTATACTCGGCTTCATAAGTCATGTTCAGCCTGTTATTCTTCCATCTTCGATACAGTTGATCCCTCAGCTTGCATTTTTCACGAATATCAGTGGTAATCCAAGGATTGTGTCTGCATTTCTTGTGCGACATAGTAGACACCGTTGAGTTCGCATAGATGTCTTGCATTGTTGTTAAAAATTTTCCATACATATCGTCAATATCATTTTCATTTAAAAGCACTTGCCAGTCAGTTGAATGTATTCGTTCGTCCACCATCCTATTTCGAATATAAGACTTTGGTCTCCCTTGAATGCTAGATAAACTCTGAGTAATGGTTCCATACAAAACAGCATAGTGATCGGAGATTTCACTTTCAATTACGAAGGATAAGATTGGTCTATCTATCATGCTAACCACAATGTGCTGTATCAAGGTTGATGTTCCTCTTTTTAGATCTACTCTCGTGCTATCCTGGATCACATTCATCAACCCATGTGCAGCTAACATCTCTAGGTAGTCCTTTACATAATTTCGATCAGATCTTCGAATGTCAATATTCTTATCTAGTTGTTCATGTATAAGTCCCATTTCTCTAATAAATCCTTTTGTATTTAGTTTAGGCGGCCTATATAATCCATCCACATATTTAGCTTTTTCCCCTTCCAGAATTTTTATTCGAAGACATTCGTAAAACGTACTTTCAACACTCATGCGTTCATATTTTAAATCATTTTTAATGAACATGACAATGCCACCACCTCTGCGCTCGTTCCTGTTAAGAAATTTCGCATTAAATCCCTTTAAGGAATATTTATCATTTTCCTCTTTTTGAATATTAATTTCTACTAGAACAATTATTTTTAAATACTTCAGAAGGTTGCTTATGTTTACGCAAAAAGTATTCCAGTGCTTGCGCATTGATCTTATATTGAGACACAAGCAACTAAAATTCGCATTTTTTAAATCATTGAAATTATCACCGCTAAAACCGTGTATTACCCTATAATCCAAATCTACTAGTATATTATTTCTATTTGTGTTTTCCATTTTTGTGGTCAGTTAGTTGTTCGTCTAAACACACACTCTCACATTGAATTTAAACATTTGCTATGAGACTGACGTCATCAACTGTCAATATTGGAACCGCATTCGTACTCTCGCTTTTTTTTTGCTAGTACTCATCCCGCTGACTCCCACACATAGCTCCAGTTTACTTGTTTTGCCTTTTCTTTCGCCATCCAAAGCAGTTGTTTATTTTGTTTGGTCAGCTGATTATTGACGAAAACAGGAGCACTACTCCAAGCTTGATTTGGGTTGGGGGCATTGTCAGTGTTTTGCAAAACAGTTTTTAGTTGCATTGTACGGGTTGATCGTGCTTGTTTAACAAAACTGGATTTGGCTATATGTGACGCAAATGATGCAACAATTAAAGATTTTTCAGGATTCTTTGGTTTGGTTCTATAAATGTTAGAGATGTCGCCGTCTTTTAACTCGTAATTGATAGTTTTACCGATGCCTTTAATAATTTCCACAAGATTTTCGTTACGTGTTGGTGGAATGTTTTTAATTTCAATATTATTCTTAAGTGTTTGTTGTTCTAAAACGTTTATCTGTGATTGCATATTTTTGATAGTTTCGTCTTTTTTTGCGTTGCTTTCTTTGAGATCAGTAATTTGTTTAGCTAAGTTTTCCATTAATTTGTTGTTTTGGGTGATGTTGGAATTGAGTTCGTCGTATTTTGTTGCAAAAAACTCACAGCTGATTGCAATGTCTTTAATTTCCGCTCTCAATTTTTTTTAGCTCAGCTAGAATGGGAGTGTCATTGCTACCAGTCAAGTTCGTAGCAACGGGACTGGTTGTAATTTCGTAGTGCACTCTCTTACTTGCTTGCACTACCGGTACCAATGGCTTAGAGGTCGGTGCCGTTGTTCAAGAGGAAGAGTTCTCAGCAACACTAACAGCTTGGTTGTCTCCACCTCTGCAGAACTGGCACTTCCAAGCATCTCTTCTGGCCGGACCCATGGTTCTCCAAGACTTTTCTTGTACCGTAGTGCAGTTGTAGTGTAGTTTACGGGTGCAGTTTTTGCACACCACGAAATCGCCTTCAGCGGGCAGACATTCCTTGCAATGGGAGCAGAGATTCATGTTTCGCGGTTAAGAGAGAGAAAATCAGTAATGATAAAGGGAAATTAAATAGAAGGGAGGGACAACCAAAAACGAGCAAATGCTTTAGTAAATTCAAAAAAAAAAAAAAATCAAAGAATATTAAGATATTTGAATAAACTGGCACTTATACTTTTATTATAAGAAGGCTATTAAGCAGTCACTGTCTTATATTGGTTTTTAAAAATATATTATGCAAGAAAAACGTTTCATTTCAAGAGTAAATCACCGAAATTCACAGAGCACTTTCAATAGACGACTGTAAAGCTCAGCTCACAAAGCGTCAGTAAAGGTTTACGTTTTTTATCGTGGTGAAGTTCACGAACGAGATACATTTGGAAATTATTAAAAATTAAGTGGTGATCGCAACTTTAAGAGTGCTTACTCCAATTTTCGGTCGCTACGAGTATAATCGACCCACCAGACAGGCTGGGCGTGATATAGTGGATAAATTCGAGTCAACATATTCACTATTGAATGTTCCTGTGCCAGTGAGACAACGCACCGGTCGAAGTACCGAAAATATCGCAGCCGTAAGTGCTTCAGTTCAAAATGAGCCAAATCTGTCGACTCCACGCCGTTCACAGTAATTGGGAATCTCTCAATCCACATTGTGAGGAATTTTGTTTAAAGATCTTAGCCCACACCCGTTTGAAGCGCCGAAACTTCTCCGATTGGGCTCTGCAAAAGTTTGAAGAAAATCCTGAATTTAATCGAAAAATCATCATTTTGGGTTAATGGCTTTGTCAATAAGCAAAATATGCATTATTGGATAGCAACAAATCCACATGTGCTTCAAGAGACTCCAATGCATCCCCAAAAGTGGCCGTGTGTGTAGATTTCATGCCGGAGGTGTGATTGGACCGTATTTTTTCGTCGATGAAAATGATCGCCATGTTACGGTCAATGGAGTTCGCTATCGTGCCATGTTGGAAGACTATTTTTGGCCAGAATTGGATGAATTTGACATCAGTGATATGTGTTTCCAACAAGATGGTGCCACATGCCACACCGCTGGTCAAACAATTTATCGGTAATCGTGTAATCTCGAGAAATGGTCCAGTCGAATGGCCAGCTCGGTCATGCGATTTAACGCTTAGTTAGGTTACGTTAAGTCATTGGTTAATGCCAACAAGCCAACAACGTTAGAGCAGCTCAGGAACAACAAATAATTAAATACTGTGAATTATGAGCGACCAGTTATCTGGACGCTAACCTTGGAGTTTTTCAGAAACTTAATACCATCTGAGTTTCAAACCAACTTTAAGAGTAGGAACTCGATTCTTGCAACTAATTAAAACCGACCCTGTTGCATTCACTGGATAAGTTGCTTCCACTGAATATTTAGATAAAAATATTTGCGTTATTTAATATAAGAAACATACAAAACTTAAAGGCTTTTATTCGTTCTAACGTATAAACACAAATTAGGCTTAAAATACATGTACCATGCAACATATGGAGGTGAAAAGTTAGAAATTAACATTTCATTTCAATCAGACTTTTTTAACGAACAAATTTGAAATCTTCGTTTGTTTCGTGCATTTTAATTTGTGAGATTGTTAGATCACATCAGTAAGTGGAATTTCATGCTGTTCTGCCCAGTTTAAACAAGAGTTAAAGCACATTATTACATCATCTGCTCATCGCTGGTAAAGAAGTAATTTCTTCTATTGGTTCTGCTTCAATCTCTTCCACGATCTCAGAAATGTGGTCTTCAATTATCCAATTTTCAATCTTATTATTGTATTTGAAATTGATTCTGAACATTCAATCTGTTGTTAGGTTCTGTGCAAACATTGCTAATGGAATATCGTCATCGTCTTCCCATTCTGAATCCTTTGCAAAAGTTTTGTGAAACACTTTTCAATTGACGATTTGTCAACTCTATTCCAAGCCAGTCATAGTTTTTACTCGTATAGCTTCACACGAATGAAGACCAGATGATAGGATGTGACTCAAGGAAGCTTTTTTCTAGAAAAGTTTAATCAATCTGATCGTGTTCTAGTCCATTGGTTGGATAACTGCCGTACAATTCGGAGGAAAGCACATTATTGCAATTAAGCCATCTAAGCTCGCTAATTCGCCATCTTTAGAATGACTGGGCGCATAATCAATCAAAACGAGTGCCTTTGGTGGATAGCCTTCTGATTTGAGAAATGTTCTAACCTGTAAATAAAGTTAAATCTTCACTTATCAGCTGTTTTATTTAAAATATATATGTATATAAACTAACCTCAGGAACAAATGTCTTGCGAAACCATTCCTCAAACAATGCAAGGGTCATACATGCAGATTTATTGCCTTTATACACAACTGGCTTATCCACAAAGCTTCTTAAGGCTCTTGGATTCTCTGCTTTTCCAATGACAAATAGTGTTACCTTGTGCGTGCCATTTGCATTTGAACATGCCATAAAGGTCAATCTTTCCTTGCTAGACTTTTCCCCGGGGACTTATTTTTCTTTCGATTGTACAAGAGTTTTCCGGTAGAAGCTTCCAAAATAATCCAGATTCATCTGCATTATAGATCTGTGATGGTTGCAGTTCCAGATCTTTAATTTTTTGCTGAAATGCTTTTATAAAAGGATCCACCAACTCTACTTCGTTTGACAAATTTTTACCGCATATTTTAAGTTTCCGAATACCGTGCCTCTTTTGAAATTTAGCTATCCAGCCGCTACTAGCAAGGAAATCAAACGGCTTCTCCTGAATTTGCGCGTGTAGTTGCCTTGCCTTTTCCCCTAAAGGATCAGGCGTTATAGGTATATTCCGCGATCTCTGTTGAGCGAACCACTTGAATAGAACTTTTTCCATTTAAGGGTACTCCGATTCCTTTAAAGTTTTTCTTTTGCCAGGACCACACTCCATGTTCAGGAGAAAGGTTTTTAATTTTGCTTTGTTTTTACTTATTCGTGATATTATAGATTTATTGACATCGAACATTTTTACTAGATTTTTCAAAGAATATTCTTTGTCAAGCAATACTATTATTTCCATTTTTTGTTTAATCGTCAACACTGTTTTTTTTCCACTCATTTTTAGACCGAAAAAAAAAAAAACAATACGCAGAAAACTTATTTCGTAGAAGTAAACACAATCTAAACTTCTTTGCACCAAATCGAACAGAATAAGGAAAATATCCAGAAGCGTATGCGTTGTAAAGGGTGGTTAAATTTTAAGGGCCGATGTTGAGTGTGAACCACACCTAAACGTCAAGTTTTTTTCTGCATTTCATTTGACATTTCTCAATTTCAGACTAACTCAGTTTGAACCATGGAAAGATACACAATCGAGCAACGCGTTAAAGTTATTCAGGCTTATTATGAAAATTATGATTCTTTCGGTCAATTTAATCGTCCAAATGTGCGTACAATCGGAAAAATCGTGCAAAAATTTGTGCAAACCGGGTCTGTAGGAGATGTGAAAACACCAGTGCATGCTCGTACAGTTCGTACTGCAGAAAATATTGCTGCTGTTCGCGGTAGTGTGGCTGAAGAGCCGTCCACCTCAACTCGTCGTCGTGCCCAACAATTGCACCTCTCACGCTCGTCGTTGATGAACATTATGCATAAAGACTTGCATTTACGCGCTTACAAGGTGCAATTGACTCAAGAACTAAAGCCTCTTGACCATTTCAAGCGTCGTCAATGGTCACAATGGTGGCAAGAAATGTCAACAGTAGATGATCAATTTTCGAAGAAAATCATCTTCAGTGATGAGGCACATTTTCACCTTAGTGGATTCGTCAATAGGCAGAATTGCCGCATTTGGGCGAATGATAATCCAAGAGTGATTGTCGAAAAACCAATGCACCCACAAAGAGTGACTGTTTGGTGCGGTTTATGGGCTGGCGGCATCATCGGGCCGTTTTTTTTCCAAAATGAGGCCGGTCAGGCAGTTACTGTGAATGGTGTTCGCTATCGTGAGATGATAACGAACTTTTTATGGCCCGAATTGGAAGATATGGATGTGGACGATATATGGTTTCAACAGGATGGTCCCACTTGCCACACAGCTAACGAAACAATGGCTCTTTTGCGCGACAAATTCAATGTCCGTGTTATCTCACGTGGTGGCGATGTCAATTGGCCTCCAAGATCATGTGATTTGACACCGTTGGACTTCTTTCTTTGGGGTTATTTGAAAGAAAAGGTATACGTCGATAAGCCAGCAACAATTCAAGAGCTAAGAGATGAGATAATTCGGCACATTAACGGCATAGAACCTCAATTATGCCTCAGCGTCATCGAAAATTTGGACCATCGGATGGAGGTGTGCCACCGAGGTCGCGGCGGTCATTTGGCCGATATTTTGTTCCATACATAATTGAACCATACCAATATTATCATAATAAAAAGAAATGACAGTAATTTCCTAAATAATTTGTGTTTTATTCAAAATCAACATCGGCCCTTAAAACTTAACCACCCTTTACATACTTACATATGTATGTACATGAATTTATCTGTTAGTTCAATTAAGGATCAACCATAGCAAAAACAAAACAATGAGAGCAAAGTTAATGGGATATTGTTTCAGTTTGCCAAGGAATTTATCAATTCCTTTTCTGGTGTTGCAAGAATCGAACATAAAATTTTGTGAACGTTGCAATTATAAGATATACTTACTGAGTAGTTGCAACTATAGGGGGTTGCATGAATCGAGTTCCTACTGTATTTCTTTGTCTCTTTCTCTCTTCTTCACAACGCCCGTGTCCTGCAATAGTATAAGAGTATTCATATCATCTTTGGCGCGCGCAAATAATATATAAAAAAAAAACAAAAAAAAAAAATTAACAATATCGAACGCGAAATTACCCACGTTCCGGCCGATATGTGTGGAAGAGTGGCTCCAAAGAATCGATCATTGCAAACGTGCTCGCGGTATCAAATATGAACAAGATCGAGTTCCATACTTAAACTTGGCATGTGTACTGCATCTGGAATAAATTTCAGCCCAATATCTCAATTATTCTGTGCTTTATTTAAATACAAAATTGTTATGTCCTTATTGAAAAACCCTTAACTTGAATTCCCGCTCGTTTACGTGCACTTCTATCTCGTAATATTGCAAAAGTGCTCCATCAAATTGAAACAAATCAATTTTTTTTTTTTTTTTGGTTGCGCCTGGAGGTACAGGAATCTTCAAAAGATACCAATGCCCGATTCATATATCTGACCTGATGATTCATAAGCGTCTGCCAGTATATGCCTACGGGCTAAACTTCACCCCCCAGAGAGGCACTATGAGAACCGGCCGCTCGTGCTCATAGTAGTAGGAAATTCGTTCCTCTCATTTTTTCGTTTTGTGGTGACTACGACTAAGTTACCTTAACAAGTAGTTTACGCTTCTGTAGTGTTAATCGCGTTAGATAGGTAGCTTTCCAGCGAAGGCACCTACTAATACCGTCATTACATGCGTTTTTCCCTTACTGCGCCAGATCGTACGGTCTTGTTCTTTGTAGTCGGCGCTCGAGGTTTGTCACGTCCAGAGTACGGATTATTTCATTATTGCAATGATCATGAAGGCAAGTACGAAGTTTGTGAGCAAAGTTTGTTACTTCATTCCTCACGGTAGCAATTCCTAGATCTCTGTGAATATCACTATTCCTTATATACCATGGAGCATTCACAATTGCTCTTAGTGTTTTGTTTTGGAATGTTTGCAGAACAGTCATATTGCTTGGCTTGGTACAACCCCAAAGTTGTATACCGTATGTCCAAGATGGTTTTAGCACTTGCTTATACAGAAGCAGTTTGTTGTATACGCTTAACTTCGAGTATCTCCCGAGTAGCCAGTACATTTCTCTAAGCTCGTCGCGCTTCTTTTTAACATGTGTGAGGGTAATCCACTTAAGTTTTGCGTGTAGAGTCATTCCTAGATATTTTGCCTCGTTTGCGTACGGTATTTGTACCGAGATAATGGAAATAGATAAGTTGTTTATCTTTTTGTACGTAAAATTGACATGCGTTGACTTGGTCTCGTTAAGGACGATTCTCCAGGTCTTTGTCCACTCGCATACTTTGTTTAAAGCTCGTTGGAGTTTTCCAGTTGATGATTCGACTGACTCGACGTACGTTGCTACGACAGTCCCTTCATCTTGTTGTATATCTCTTGTGTAGAGGAGGAACAGGATTGGGTCGAGAACGCTTCCTTGCGGAACACCGGCATGGATTTCTTTGAATTCCGAATATTCTGCCCCACGTTTAACACGAAAGAGTCTGTTATTAAGGTAAGATTCCAATATTCTGTAGAATTTATCTGGTAAGATTACCCTTAGCTTATATCTCAGGCCTTCGTGCCATACCTTGTCGAACGCTTGCGATACGTCGAGAAAAGCGGTAGAGCATATCTTTTTCCCTTCTAGAGCTTTTTCAATTTCATTTGTTATTCGATACACCTGATGGATTGTGGAATGTTTAACCCGAAACCCGAATTGATGATCCGGGATCAATCGCCTTTCTTCAATTACTGGGTGCAATCTTTTTAGCAGAAGTTTCTCAAAGATCATAGATATTATCGGCAGAAGCGAAATGGGTCTATATGATTTCTTGTCGTTTGCACATTTCCCCGGTTTCGGAACCATTATTACTTCGGTGACTTTCCATTGCCTTGGAACATATGGAAGTCTCAATGAAGCATTTATAATGTAGAGTAACTTAACTAACGCTTTTTTCGGTAGCTCCTTCAAAACTTCGCCAGTGATTAAATCATATCCTGGAGCCTTGTTATTTTTCAGTTTTCTTATTGACATACGAAGTTCGGACAAGGATACAGTATTTAATTTAAAGTTGTCGGGTGCCGTATTTGCATTCGGATCTTCGATCAATGGTTGTCCATCCAATGGCCTGAACGTTTCCTCTAAATATTCGGCAAATAATTCCGCTTTCTCTTTGTCTCCTTTTGCCCATTCGCTTTTGTTACTAGTTAACTTAGGCGGTCCTTCTTTTATTGCTAGACTTCCACAGATTTTCAGAGTGACTGCTGAGTGGTCTGAGCATAAATCATAGCATTCTTCTACTTCCTTTAGGTTTTTAGTTAGCGCTTTTGCGATAAAGAAGTCGACGAAGTCAGGGATTTTATTATTGTCAGTTGGCCAATACGTTGGCTTTCCCGTCGAAAAATTCTTCCACATCACATTTCATACTGGCTTTGTACAATAATCTGCCTTTCGTTGAATTACATCCCCAGAACCCCAGAAAGTGTGTTAAGCGTTAAAGTCACCACCGATGATAAAATTAGGCCCGAGTGAGTCAAAGAGTCAAACGAGGTCGTCGTCCACCAACCTATATCCCGGAGGTAAGTAACACGATCCGATCTGGTAGTCTAAATGATTTATTTTTACAGAAACTGAGCTTATTTGCATAGAATCCAGTTCTACTTTTATGTTTTCGGAGTGCTTAATGTATTCTTTAATGTACATAGAGAAACCGCCTCTCGCATTTTCCGAAGGATGATGTGCGGGATAATCACTGTAGCCTTTTATTCTGGGTCCAGGTCCTTTTTTTAAGTGGGTTTCCGATATCAAGCATATATCAATACTGTTTTTCCGTAAAAAGATTTCTAATTCGTCTATTTTTGTCAGAATGCCGTTTGCATTCCACGTTAGTGTCTTTAGCAGCTGTTTCATATTCATGTTTTGTTCTTTGTCTTGCGAGGCTTGAACTCGAGTGCTCAATTTGTCGAAAATAACTTGATTAACCTTGGTTTGCTCCTCAAGTTTTTCCAATATCACAGCTAGTATTTGGCAGACCGGATCTGTTGTGGCTGACCTTGCTGCGACTTGCGCGTACGATTTCGTACTTCCAGCCAGTGGCAGTTTTTCCGTTGGACTTGGACCAGCGACGTTCTCTTGTGCAATTTCTATATTTTCCTTTATCGTTCTCGTCCTTTTGACTGGCTTAACGGTCTTAGGCTTATCGATTTTAGGATCTTTTAAGTTTGGTTCCGGGTGTAGCGGTTTTTTTTTTTGGAGTATCGCGTCTTTTTTGAAGTTCTTTGGCGATTTCGCAACCTCGATAGTTCGCTGGGTGGTTTCCCTTGCAATTCGCGCAGACCGCTGGGACCTGCTTGGTTATGTTGCACTCAACAAATCAATGTCAATTAAATTAGAAAAGAAAAGGGTTCAGCAGTTGTTACAGTCCTAAAGGGAATCGAAAAAATTCAATTTTTTTAGTTCTTTTTCGCAATAGCCAACATTTTGGTAAATTCTGTCATTACTTGTGGAAAAATTGCAAGTCACCACTTAATTCCAAGGGACTTCTTGTAACATGAGATATCCCACAATGACATTGCTTTCCGTTGCATATTAAAACGTCATGTGTGTATTCAGTAACGTTTTTTTTTTTGCGACTTTGATGAAAAATGGATTTTCGGAAAAAAAAAAAAATACTTAAATCGGTAAACATCATACATCATCATCAATGTGTACGCAATTCAATCCATTCACATTCGAACACATGTAGCAAATGCAATTGAAGACACAATAAAAAGCAGGACCCTCCCGATAATGATGTTCTTTTTTTTGTTACCCTTTTCTTTGCCTATAAATATCCCATACATATGTACACCCTTCACATATTCCGCAAATGACATACAATTATACTTTAAATTGATGGCGAAAATGTTGTCAATAATATCGGAACTGATCATTTTTCAATTTATAGACTTTGTGGTATGGTGGTGTCATCATCGTCACGTCATTGTTCCTTTTTTTTGTTGCTATGTGTCCTGTAGTGTCTTTTATCGAAAATTACGAGGGTAATCCCCTCATGGGTTGGCAAACTTTGCAGCTTTCATAAATGATTAGTTTTGGGTAGCGAATCACTGTCCGTAGATGACCTTTATCTACGTATTCTACGAGTATTTGACAGATTTTAAATTGTCTATAAACATCTTAAAAAGTTGTATGTAACCACTTCAGTCCACATGTCAATCTTTCCTACCTAATTGCAGACATTGTTGACTTTTTGTTGTCGACACCTGAGAACATTATTAGACCCATAAAGTCTAGGCTAATAAAAAACTCATTACTTCATTAGCGGCACACGGTGGCTACCTTGCCAATCACATGTTAGCCATTAGGCAAATGTAAATGACATTATTGTGAAATCATATGTCACACTTTAAAATTCCAAACCATCTGTCACAGGTAAGCATGGGTAAAAGAATACTCGTAGTATCATTACCAACAGAGAGAACTTAATGATCCGAGACGGAGCTCGATTTGCACGACGAGTGGTTTACCCCCCATTGGTATGGAGATGGCTTTATAATTACAAATGTCCTGCATAGAATTGGAATTGGAAATTATTTCTGCCGTAATGCAATCAGTAAGTCACCTGCAAGAAATGTATCAATTTGCATGTGGAATTGACAGTATAATTGACAGTGCGGTAAGTTAAGATATAATTGCAATCAAAAAGAACTCGTACACATCATCTTGTGTCTTTTGAATTGCAAGGAGTGATTGTTGGTTGTCTAAAATTGAAATCTGAATGCAATATTTAATTACCACTAACTGGATAACCTATAAACTTTTGTACATTTCCATAAAAAAAAAAGGGAAGAAACATAAACAACAGAGTGCTGTGGTTTGTCTGTCACGCAAGCAAATAAAAATTCTTGTCAATTCTAATGGACTTAATTTAATAAACGAGGAATATGTGTAATATCCTGTATATTATGAGGGTCAACAAGAGTTCCTCACCTGCATTCTGAGTAAAAATTAACGCAGGGAAAAGCTTATCAATTAGAGATGTTAATCATTGAATTGCTTCTATTCTTTATTGTCCTCATTACGTTGTTGTTATCAGTAGTCCTGAATCTGAATAGCCTGTAGCTATTTTATACTAAATTCTATCTTTCAAACATTTCACTTCGTAGTTTTACTTCGATGGAGAATGGTTTTAAATGACACAATTTTGTTGTAGTCGAAGGCTACAAATATTGGTTGTTTGCCGAGTTTATCTTCTGCCACACGGGGGTTGCCTCTTTCACAAAGCCATGGATATTTGAAAGAAGTAACTGCGCCAACTACGGAGGCATCTGTCTCCTTAACATCGCTTATATGATTTTATCTGCCATGTTATGTGAATGCCTGAAGCCATTCGTTCACAACCTGATCGGTCCATAACTGTGTGGCTTTAGGCCAGATTTTTAATGCATTTTTATTCATCAATTCATTATCTTACATCCTAGACAAAAAACGCTTAAAACTACCTTAAATACCTTAACTATGTTATTCTAACTTACTGGCCCTACTTACTTAATTCGTCTTATTTTTTTAATTATTTATAAATACTAAGAAACATTTTCGAGAAAATTAAAAAGAATTTAGTGTATGTACTTTTTTTTTTGTTTTTAAAATAAAATAAAAATTTTAATTTAATTTAATTTAAACTTAATTTTGGTGGGGGCGAAAGCCCCAATTTATTTGGCTTATTACAAGCTACAACTAACTTAAGGCTAAAACTTAAACCTAAAACTTAAAACTAAAACTTAAAACTAAGACTTAAAGCTAAGGAGAATGGTGAAGGAGTTCGGTTTTGAGGCAGGGAGTGCTGAGGTTAAAATCAAACTGGGTGAGGTTTGAGTTCACTTTTCGCAGCATACGGGAAATTGGGTCAATAAGTTTCTGAAAATTAACACAAATTGTTTCGTCACCTTAAAATTTTTTTTTTTTTTGTCAGGAATCATCTTTCAAATGAACGCACCCAAATTTTCAGACAGATCTGTCAAATAGTTTTCGGTGCGGTCGTTCAAGCACAAGTGACGCCGAACATTCTGGTCGCCCAATTGAGGTCACCACACCAGAAATGGTCGACAAAATCCATGGTTTGATAATGAACGATCGGCGAGTGAAAGTGCGCGAACTTGAAGAGGCCACAGGCTTATCACATGGCTAAGTGATTTCGATTTTACATAAAATACATGAAGAAGCTTTCCGCAAGATGGATGCCGCGTTTGCTCACAATCGACAACAAAAGCATTCGTTTGACAATTTCAAAGGTGTTTTTGGCGATGTTCCAGAAAAATTCGGCTGAGTTTTTGCGCCGTTTCGTAACCGTGGATGAAACCTGGATTCACCACAACACACCAGAAACCAAGGAACAGTCAAAGCAATGGACTTCTCCTGGTGAATCGAAGCCAAGGCGGGTTTGTCAGCAAACAAGGTCATGTTTGCGCGGTGTTATTCACATCGATTACCTTGAAAAGGGTAAAACGATCCCCGGCGCATGTCACGTTGAGCTGCTGATCGATTCCAAGCCGATTTGAAGCAAAAACGGCCGCATTTGGCAAAGAAAAAAGTTCTTTTTCACCAGGACAACGCACCGGCGCACAAGTTCGAAGTCGCAATGGCAAAATTGCATGAGTTAGGCTACGAACTCCTCCCTCATCCAGCATATTCCCCAGATTTAGCCCCCTGCGGCTATTTCTTGTTTCCAAACATGAAGAAATGGCTTGGAGGTAAGAGATTTGGGTCGAATGAAGAGGTCATCGCTGAAACAAAAGCTTATTTTGAAGAGCTCGAGAAATTGTATTATTTGGAGGGCATCAAAAAATTGGAGAAACGTTGGATAAAGTGTACACGAGTAGAGCTAAAAGGAGACTATGTTGAAAAATTAAAATGTTTTTATACCGAAAAGAGTGTTCCTTATTTCATTTTTCAGGGACTTATTGACCCACCCTCGTACTATAATTTTTTTTTATTATCAGCCCAATGAATTACAAATTGGAGTTGAATTTAAGAACTAATAATGATTTACTTGATACCTAAAGCGATCATGCGAGTAGGTGATTAAATGCAGTACAGTTGTCATCTTCTTTTTCCAGGTGGAACATCCAGACGCGCAGTCAGCAGTTACACATCCGTTGCAAGGCATTGGGATGTGTATCTAATTAATATTTGATATACTCATGGGAATAGGGTTATGTGAAGAATTTGCTACTGACGTCTCAAATTATATTGTTAACCTTTTATTTTAATAATAATAAAAAGCATATATCAGCTAGTTCTTACTTACTTACTTATGTCCTGTATCCGCTTGTGGGTCCTAGGGCCTCTACAACGCCTACGCGCCATCGTGTGCGATTGCTGGAAATGTGTTTCGGCTCTCCCCAACTCTTTCCCAGTTATCGTGCTTCCTTCTCAACTGTTCTGCGCCACGTACTCCTAGGACCGCCGCGTATCCTGCCATACTGACTAAGCGGGTTCCATTGCATCGCTTGGTTAGCTATGGACCTGTCACCCTTTCGGAGAGTGTGACCGATCCACTGCTACTTTCGTCGTCGTATGGTTGCGCCTATAGGTTCATGGCCCGTTCTCTGATAAAGCTATTCGTTAGAGATACGGTTTGGCCAGAATATCCTTAAGATGTTTCGTAGACACCTATTGACAAACGTTTGCAGTTTCCTCGTGATAGTAGCGGTCACTCTCCAGGTACCACATCCATATAGCAGCACGGATTCAACGTTGGAACGGAACAGTCGTAGCTTGGTGTTTAAGCTAATTGCATTACTTCGCCAAACTATGGATAGCATCCCAAACGCAGATTTTGCTTTAACTATTCGGCTGGCTATATCCAGTTCGGTTCCGCCATCGGTTGAGACAATACTCCCAAGGTATTGGAAACTCTCTCTTCTCTCAACCGTTTGTCCAGCAATGCATATATGAGTTGATGAGTTTGGTCCTAGGCTGATCATTTTTGTTTTTGCCGAATTAATTCTCAGCCCAACGACGTCTGCTTCCCTCTTCACATTTGCTGTTATTTGGTGAAGGTCCATTATTTTGAAAGACAGTAGGCATACATCGTCGGCGTAGTCGAGGTGTTTGAGTTCAGATGTGAGAGTCCATCGAATTCCTCCACTTCCTGTTGATAAAGCCGCATTCAGCACATCGCTAATCACCAATAAAAACAGTATTGGTGAAAGTATGCAGCCTTGCCGAACCCCACTTTGGACTTCGAATTCCTCAGACAGCCTTCCTCTGTGCAAAACGTGACATGTGGACCCATCATATGTAGCCTTGATAATTGCTATTAATTTATCAGGAATGCCTCTCCTGCGCAAGGCACGCCAAATAAATTCCCGATTGACACTATCAAACACCTTTTCAAAATCGATGAACAACAGGTGAAGTGGTGATCGATATTTAACTCACAGCTCGATGATGATCCGCAGGGTGTTGATGTGGTCGACACGGGAGGATCCAGAGCGGAAACCTGCTTGTTTGACGTCAAGTGTGTCTTCAAGGTGTTCTTTGATTCGATCCAGGATGATTCTAGCTATTGTCTTGGCCACAGCAGGCAGCACGCAGATACCTGTTCAGTTTTCGCACTGCATTAGGTTGCCATTTTTAGGGAGCTTGACGATCATTTCCTTTTTCCACTCATCCGGAAGCTCTCGGCTTCCCATGTTCTCCCGACAAGTAGGAACAGTAGCTCTGCCGATGCTGTTGGCGCAGCTTGAAAAAGCTCCGCGGGTATGCCGTCAGGTCCTACCGCCTTCTTAGTTTTCTGTGCTTTGATTGCAGTAATAATCTCCTCCTTACTGGGGGTTGTGGTGCGAGTTTGGGAATTTCTTTCTACGGACACTTCAGTCTGACTTGGGTGCATATTGCTGGCGAATACTCGGTTTAGAACCGAAGCAAAATGCTGCTTCCGTCTCGTCAGTTAATCCTCATCCGATATTAGCAACGAACCGTCTAAGCCTTTCACTGGGTGTTGAGTAGAGCTTCGGCCACCTATAAGCTCTTTAGTGATCCTATAAAAGGTTTTGTTATCGCAACTCGCTGCTGCTTCTTCTGCTTCCGTAGCCAACGCATTGATGTAATTGCGCTTGTCACGTCTCACGCTACGCTGTACTTCTCTCCTGCTGCTGGAGTTGCTGCAATTCGAGCTCTTAGCTGTTTTCGTTCGTTGATCCTTCTCCAGGTATCCTCGGAAAGCCACGCCTTATGGTTTTCCTGCGATCGACCGACAATCCTTTCAGCACCTGATGTGAAAACAGTTTTCATAGCGCACCAATGGTCTTGGAAGGTGGCGGGCAGTGAGCTGCTGATTGTTTTCACTCCAATTGAGAGATGGTCCCTTAGTTCTTGGCGCACTGAGGGTACTCCCAGTCGGTCTACGTTGAACCTAGGTATTCTCGTGTCGTTAGATCTACGAACGGCAGCAGTGCGTAATCGGAGAGTAGCTATGAATAGATGGTGATCTCGTATCATAAGATGGTGTAGCTAGTTAATACAATAAACATAAATTGCATCTGCCATGTATAAATCCTATTATAAGAATAACAATCATTAATTCTCATTAAGCAGCCCTCGAAAAATCGAAAATAGAATAATTTCATATTCAAGGATTGTTTTTTTTTTATCAATTAAACGATGAATTTCACAGTTGCACATAATTCTTCTTTTTTACACCAACTCATAAAGATTACACACAATGGGGTGGTTTACGGTATGTGAACACCTGAAGTCGTTTATTGTCTTTTCATAGCCAAGAAGTACAGTCACCTCCAGAGCATACTATACGAATACTCGTAGATAGATAGAAGCACCCTTCATTAGATAGATTGTTGGATTGCGTGTCACCAAGATGTGTAGCACACTGATGACATTTAACAAAAAAAAAAAAAAAGTAATATTATTCCTTTCCAAGTCTAATCTAATCGGCCATAAAATTCAAACAAAAATAATTATATACAAGGGTTTCTTATGCGTGTTTTTTTTCTATTGTATAAGTAGTAAAAATGCGATTGACATTCAACAACTGAAATTTGTTTCTAATTTGTTTGGGTGAAGAAATTAAATCTTGACACTCCTTTGCAGAGGAATACTAAAAAGTTTAAAGCTTACTCGTACGTTTGTGGAGATTTTCTTTAAAATTTATTCAACCACTGTCTCGTTGGCAATTATCCAATTCAAGTTTTTACTCATTTACAATTCCCTTGTTGACACTTGGCGCAATATATTTATTATGGCGATAACTATTATTCGCTGAATTATTACCACCCTGGTAGTATATCAAATAAAGTGGCAATGTGCAGGGAACAATTTTAACAAAGACCATGACGCTTACATTGTGTACAATCTGTGGTTTTACAGAAATTGCCAATGAAGAAAAATTATCTAGGATGCGCTAGTTTAGTCTACGGCGACGGCAATGATTTGTGTGTCTTGAAGCAATTTATTTCGATGAACAAGTGTACATGACGTTTAGGAGAAATTTACTATTTTTGATGTAAAATATGGGTGTACATGCTGTAGTTCTTTCATTCAAAAACAATGGAATGTTTCACATTCCTTGACGTACGAATAAATCAGCAGCGGCATACACCATAGTTCAATAGAGGATGGCCGTGGTGTAGTGGTACCATCAACGCTTGCCACGCGCTTTGTTCACGGTTCAAATCCTGATCTCAACAATCAACTTTTTATTTCGCATGAAATAAATAAAAAGTCGATCAATTGCGAAAGCTTAGTCAACTCTACTGCTTAAATGTCATATGGCTTAAATGCAACTTGATCGTGATGATGTCATCAGGTGGAGGGAAACAAATACTGTGAATCATGAGCAACGACAAAAAGCAAAACAAACAAGCTCCCCAATTATCTGGACACCACCCTTGGAGTTCACTGAAACTTAATACCACCTAAGTTTCAAACCCACTACACCAATCTTTCTTTCTCTCTCTCTCAATTTCTACAAACGCCCGTGTCCTGAAATAATTTAATGGTATTCATATCACATTTGGCGAGCGCAAATTATAAAAAAAAAAAAAAAAAAACATAACGCACAAACGTCAATGTTTTTTTTGGCTCGGGTAAAGCAGGTACACTGGGCGTCGTGGGAATTATATCTTTTTACGAAGCGTCGTAAGCGTTTCAAAGAAACCAGGAAAATTGCTCCCAGTTCAACCATCTCAACTTTATTCGTTAACGGTTGGAACGAGACTCTCTTATCATACATATCTTACTTCTAACTTACGACCTATCTTAACATTCGTTGACTATGTTGACTCATCAACCTATTCAAACCCCATGAGCGGGAATTGGTTCATGCGAATGACCAACGTTTGCCGTTGACACAAATCACCAAGCAAGCGGTTTTGCTTTTGGTTTGATTTGATATACAGTTGGTAGGTCATTGACAAGCTTCGCATCAGCACTTATTGTTATGTTCGGCTGTTCGCAGCTTTGGTATGTAACTTGTACAATCACCGAACAGAAGATTCAAGGTGGATCAGACAAAATTTAGGACTATTCAGTCACTCCGTATTTGTCAAATCGACATAGAAAGCATAAGCAGTTTTAAGTCAGACAACCTGTCTCGATTTTTGGCAGAAGAAAATTTAGACGTGTTAGTATTCAAAGAAACCCACACCCAATACGTGATATACTGACCAGCTGTGGAAAAATTGACGCTTTCAAACTAATTGCATCAATCAACCACCCATCTTAAGGCACCGCCACCTATTTCCGATCCAACATTAACACCGTGGAGGTAATCAAATGCAGAGTTATCTACAATGTTTTCTTAATCGCCATAAAGATTAGTGACACCCACATTGTCAATGTCTTTTTTTTTGGATTGTGTCAGGGATGTGTAATCTTCTTAGATACTAATAGCCCGAGTTCTACTAGCATGCACGATTCGCAAACCTGAGTAATCGATGCCAGGAATACGCCTAGGTACTAAACACACACCCTACACACTTCAACCACTCTCCCCGCGGGACTGCCGTTAGGTATTACTTCGCGGGGCTGGTTAGCAGTTTATGCTATGCTTCTTGCCCAACGAGCTTGCCACATAGCTGCTGACGCTGCCCTTTCTTCAATTTTTATCACCTTGATACCAGTGGCGTCGTGATGACTCAATGCTCCTCTGTTATATATCCTCAGCATTTCATCTGCAAAAATATCGATGGGGACCATTCCAGCTATGACAAATGCAGTTTCGTCAGAGATGGTTCGAAAGCCGCTGATTGTCCGTAGCGCACAGAGTCTGTATGATGACGATAGTCTCCTTTTGGTCTCCTTCGTCCTCAGTGCCTCCGCCCAGACTGGCGTATAACAGAACTGATCTCAACTGTCTCATACTTATGTATTCGGTAGTTTGAAGATTCGGATAAGGTTTGAATCACTACATCAGATGGCGCTATAGTGTGGACATCAACCAACAAGCGTCTCCAACCAGCTCGATCTTGTGCTAGCCGCCTTCAGTTTTGAACACAAAGTTGATTGAGGTCCCTTTCCACTTGTGTGCACCACCCTAGGTGACGTAGTCTTTTACTGCGTCGTCCCTCCGGGATGGATTCGGAATCTTTTCGGGCCGGAACTTTGATGACCATTCACTCTACATGAAACACTACTGATATCGCTGTAGAACCGCATAGTTCATTGTTGTATCTTCTGCTCCATTCCCCGTCGATAAAAACGGGACCAAAAATCACTTGAAGAATTTTTCTTTCAAAACAACCAGGAAACTTTTATCCGCCTTTGATGACGTCCATGCATTATAGCATGACTGAGATGATGAGGGTCTTATTTAAAGTCAACTTAGTTGTCGATAAGAGGGCTTTTGCTACTGAATTGCCTTTTTAGCCCAAAGACACAGCGGTTGACAAGAGTGATTCTCCGCTGGATCTCTGCGCTTATGTCATTGTTTAAATTTACAGCGGAGTCTTGGTAGACAAAGTCCTTAGACCATTAGACTATGACGGTCTGTCCAAATCGTCGATGTTGACTGTCCTTTTCTTATGACAGCCCTTTCCGTTCTTTTAATTATTGACGGCGAACGCCAGTAGTTGTCCAGAATTTTCAAAGATCGTATCCCTTTAAAGTATGATGTAAAAGAAATCGCATGACCGCATCACCTTGTCGGTGTCCTTTTCTGACATCAAAAGCCTCTTACCGACCTTGATGGAGCAATGTGCATTCTCATGGCGAAACTAAATGTGGTTCTATATAACTCGTCTCTATAGACGATGTCGTAATAATAATAATATTTTGACGCTAACAGCTCAATGTAGGGCCTGGCCTAGCTCCTTACGAATGGTTGGGACCGACAGTTTTATGCCATTTCCGAAGGGCAATTTTTTCGATTGAGAAAAACTTCTCATGACAGTTTTACTCTTGGATGTTAGTCAGACGTTCGCGACGGCAAATTATTATTTTTTATGTTTTTTTTTAATGTTTCTTGGATTCGAACCTTGGTTAAGTTAGGTAGATAGGTGCCTAGTAACAAAGACAGTCACTGCTCACTTAGACCAACAATTCGGGTCCATTGTGCCCAATCATTTAACCCTGGAAACGTTGTCCGCTGTTAGAACCATCCAGATAGTGATATATATTTCTCAGGAGGTCCGTAAGCTCTACATTACCTAAGTCCTTCAATTCCGAGAAAAACTAATTCCCGAGAGTCCTCATTCTTGTAACGGATAGGGCAGGACAATCACATAGCAGGTGATGAACTGATTCAATTTCTTCTTCGTCCTTGCAGCTTCTACAGTAGTCGTTATGTAGCACACCGAGTCGCTCCGCGTGAACTTCAATGGCACAATGACCAGTAATTATTCCAGAAACGACCCGTGTATTATAACGACTAAGTTTCACCAGAGAGATTGATCTCTTCTTGCTAAAGGCCGGCCATAGCGCCCTGGCCGTTGCGCATGTTTCCATATGAATCCATCGTCTGTTTGCTATCGATGGTTTCGTCTTCTATTTTCTTTCGTAGGGAACTGATTGGGGTTACTACAAAAGGGAGGGCCCATGATAAGTGCAGCGCCGACCCTTTCCTAGCAAGCTCATCAGCCCTTTCATTTCCTCTAGATATCCACATGCCCTGGAACCCAGCAGAGGGTCACCGCATTGGCTCTGGATATTCCATTTAAGACCGATTTGCAGGTTCTCACAAGCCTTGATCTAATTACGCAGAGTCCAGAGCCTAATGGCTGCCTGGCTGTCTATATAGACAGTTATCGTTTTACCAACGATTGTGATTTCGGACTGAAAGACGCTGCAGCCGTCGCTAATTCTAAAGGAGTTGTTTATTCCTAGGGCCTCACAAGAAAACTCCGGCTCCCGTGCCAACGTCCATCTTAGAACCTCCAGTGCGTTCTGTCAGGAATTCTTGTGTTGAATCTCCTTTCAAAGGCTAGCGAAGGGGTCATGAAATCAGTTTCCGCAGTTCTGCTGGTAGTTCCCCATCGGGATAAAATGGAGGCATGGCCGTAAAGGCTTGATGACCACAATCGGCCTTCTCTCAGTCTTATAGCGGTTTTAGCCGCTTACAGTATATATCAAGCGGAATGAAACTGAGCATGGTTTCCATTGCAGCTGTTGGTGTTGTTCTTATTGACCCCAAGACTCCGATACATGCAGCCCTCTGGATTTTGATGAGGTTTGAATGCTGATATTGCTTATCAAGAACCATCCATCATACTAGTGAACATGAGAATGGGTCTTACGACCGCTATGTATATCCAGTACACCACAGCTGGTTTGAAGCCCCACGTGTTGCTGAATGTCTTTTTGCAGCAATAGAAAGCTACGCTAGCTTTTTTGATGCGTTCGGCAGTGTTCCAGTTCAGTTTGGAATCTAAAATTATGTCGAGGTATCGGGCTGAACTTGAGATACTTAGTTCAGTACCACCGATGTTTGGGGGTCTGCAGGTAGGAATTGATCTCTTCTTAGTGAAAAGAACTATCTCGGTCTTTGAGGGGTTCACTCCCAGCCCTTTGCTGCTGACCCAATCATTCACTAGTTGTAGTGCAAGATTTAGTCTTTCGCTTAGGACTGGGGGGAATTTTCCCGAAACCAGGATGACCACATCGTCTGCATAGACCGCCGCGTTGAAGCCACTTTCCTTCAGTATCACCAAGATCTCATCCACTACGAGGAGCCACAATAAAGGAGATAGAACTCCGCCTTGGGGGGTTCCTCTACAGACGTTTCTCCGGATGGTTACATCTCCTAGCATTGAAAATATAACCCTCGATTGAAGCATCTGTGCAATCCAATTGCAGAGGCCCATGTTTAAATGAGCTCTGTGTAGGCTGCCTAGGATCGCGTCAGTGTTTACGTTGTTAAACGCCCCTTCAATGTTTAGGAACGCCCGAGAGTAAACTCTTTAAAGTGGAGGGATCTTTCTATACTTGATACGACCCTGTGTAGCGCAGTATCTACCGATCTGCCGCAAATGTATGCGTGTTGTGATTTAGTTAGGTAATTATCGCCAAACACGTTTCTTATGTATACATCTATTAAACGTTCCAGTATTTTTAGCATAAAAGACGACAGACTGATAGGTCTCAGGTCTTTTTCGTTTGTGTGGCTCGCTTTCCCCGCTTTGGGAATAAATACGACGCGCACCTCCCGCCATGCTTTAGGAACATATCCTAGCTTAAGGCATCCTGTGAAAATGCGCTTGAGCCATGGGATAGCAATATCCACTGACTCTTGCAGCATAACAGGTCGAGATTCGAACCTTGAATCTCTTACTCAATAATCGCGCACTTAACCACATCGATGAAAAAGTCGTGAGTATGGATTTGGAGTTCTTGGGTTTTTTCCAGGATCGATCTATTGTTGACTTTCGTGGGTTAAAACCACACTGATACGGACTAGTCACATTGTTGGCAACAATTCCTGGAAAAAATCTAAGAGAAATGAAATTGTAGCCATTTTTGCGCTAATTCGTGCAGAGGCAATCAAAGGTGCATACTTTTCCGATTCCTCGATACTCGATATCAAAATATCGAATCATATCGAGCTTCAAAGTATCAACATTTACTCAGTATCGATAATATTGTTCGAACCTGACTAGTTACCAACAATAAGACGTCATAAGAATGCACAAGCAAAGTGAATTTAACGTAATGTCCTGAAACATCCTTTTTTATTTAAAACTTGACAATTTTCCCATACGATTTACCATTCATCCATCCCTCTGACAGGCTTTGCACAAAAAAGGGTTATTATCTAACGAATCGATTCACTTTTGCAGCAAAGAAGCGAATGAAAAGAGTAAAAAATAAAACATCTTCCATCATCATCCCGCAAGTGAGCACGTTAACCCCAAAGTATGACTCATTCGATTTGGTAGCAACACAGCACCGCGCGCCATACAAAACATCCATCGAAAGGTACCCGAAGAAGACAAATGCTTGTTGGCATCCCTTCAAGGGACGCGGGAAGTACTATTCCCAGCATAAAACTCCTTCAGTCATTCTTCCTATGAGTGCACAAAACATAACGATGGTCGTCAACACTGTTGTGTTGCCGATCGAAAAACGGGGAAACGACTTCCACATAAATTCCAATCTCTGGTGCAAAGGACTTCATAGATTCGAAACGCGCCGCATGCTGTTGCACCACCACAAGTGGTTAGGAGGTAGTAGCTGCATGGTGACTCACAGTTCTCAGTGCAGCACCTTTTTACCATGAACGCGAACTGTATGTACGTACACGTAATTGTGCATACGTTTAAGTCAGGAATTAGACCCTTCTTCTTTCGGTACGTTGTCGTAGCCGTCGTCGTTGTCGTATCTTCGCCCTTAAGTTGGGGCGGGAAAAATTGAACACCTGCATTACACTTGAGTATAAACGGACGGAATGTATAGAATAATGCTATGTGTGCAGTGTGTGTGCGCTAATGTACTTAGGGCGTATGTGGATTTGCTTAACTCTGGAGGAAGAGTGCTGCAGGGTAACGAGAAGAAGAATGAGGTAAATTAATTCTTGCACACTTGGGGAGTATTGTGTTCGATTTCATTTAAATGGGATTTCTAAAGGCGGTAAACGCACATGTTTAGTTGGGATGCATCGTTGCCTCTCCTTGTACTCGTATTGTAATGTAAGTGAACTGTCACACTGATTTTGACGTATTTCAACTATACTCGTATTGAGTTAGCTCAGAGGTTAAGGTATCCAATTTTCGTATGATGACACAGTATTAAATTTCTGAAAGCAATAGTTATTGTGCCGCTTAATTGTGTTTTGAAGAAGGAAGAGAGTGTGCGTTAAATTTTGTTCTCACAGTTTCTTGTGAAATGGATATGTACGAGTATGTATGATGTGCTTCCAAAATGACCATTCTTGTTAAGAGTCTCTTCAGAAAGGATTAGGGATTTAATTTGAATTGACAATCCACAGGTGAATTACGTTATTATAACATACACTGCAGGCCAAAAGTTTGAGGCCGCTAACATCGCTCTAACAGCGATAATCGAAAAGTACTCGATGTAGGAACATACATACATATATGAAACCAAAATAAGAAGGCAAGTATTTTCATTTTGTTCTTAACACAAAGTATTTATTAAAAAGAAGAAAAAATTACTTAAACCGATTTTTAGTCGAAAATACCACCTAACTTTTTTTATAATTCTTGGCATTCTAGCTATCAGTTTTTGAATTGTTGCCTGTGACATATTGCTCCAGCAATAAAATAATATACTCCACAAAGCAGATACTGATGATGGGCATTGCTCCCGGACCCATCTATACAGCTCCTCCATCATCCTATCGCCCAATATGCCTATTAGACACCATGGGAAAGACTCTCGAGAAGATAATCTATAATAGATTACTCGCAGTAGCAGAAGAGAAAGAAGCCCTTTCAGATCACTAATTTGGCTTCAGAAGAGCACGATCTACTTTTGATGCCATAAGAGCGGTAGTTGATATCGCCAAAGGTGCCATCGAAGGAGAAAGATGGCTCTACGGCACAAAGGAGTATTGTGCAGTAGTAACGGTGGACATTAAAAACGCATTTAACTCTGCGAACTGGTCGTTTATTAGAAGGTCACTTGCCAGGATGTATACGCCATATTACCTGCTACGGATAGTGACGAACTACTTCAACAACAGGGAGCTGTGGACATTAAAAACAATACCGATGAATTGGTAAAATACTACAACGTAACTGCGGGAGTTCCACAGGGATCGGTTTTAGGGCCACTATTGTGGAACATCATGTACGTCGGAGTCCCACGATTAGCGCTACCTGGGGGAGTAACGATAATTGGATCCGCCGATGACATTGCAGTCGTGACAGGAGCTAAACAGATCCGTGCAGTAGAATTAGCTACAAATGAAGCAATTGCCCGGATAAAAGATTGGCTAATATCCGCCGGACTATAACTAGCTGACCATAAAACAGAAACTGTTCTTATAACCAGCCGGAAAACCGACGAATTTGCCAACTTTCAGGTTGGAAACCAAACCATCAGGTCGAAAGAGGCAGTTAAATACCTTGGAGTAATGCAGGACAACAGGCTACGGTTTAAAACGCATGTTGATTTTGTTACCAAAAAAGCATCGCAAATGCAGGGAGCTCTCTCGCGTATCATGCCTAACTTCGGTGGACCTGGATATGCTAGAAGGATTCTACTCTCTAGAGTTATCACCTCAGTTCTGTTATATGCCGCCCCAGTCTGAGCGGAGGCACTGAGGACGAAGGAGACCAAAGGGAGACTATCGTCATCATACAGACTCTGTGCGCTATGGACAATCAGCGGCTTTCGAACCATCTCTGACGAAGCTGCATTTGTCATAGCTGGAATGGTCCCCATCGATATTCTCGCAGATGAAATGCTGAGGATATATAACAGAAGAGCATTGAGTCATCACGACGCCACTGGTATCAAAGTGATAAAAATTGAAGAAAGGACAACGTCAACAGCTATGTGGCAAGCTCGTTGGGCTAATACAACAAAAGGCAGATGGACATACAAACTTATACCGACAATCCAAGACTGGATAAGTCGAAAGCATGGAGACTGCAACTACCATCTAACGCAGTTCCTGTCTGACAACGGTGGCTACCGGAAATATCTACACCGCTTTGGACACGACAACTCACCATCCTGCCCGGAATGCCCAGGTGAAGATGAAGATACAGAGCACGCAGTGTTTTACTGCACACATTTCACGGCATGGAGAATTACTCTGCCAAGTCCGTCATTACTCCTAGACCATATGTTACGGTCGGAAGAGAATTGGATGGCAATATGTTCCTTCGTAACAACTCTATAAAAAGAACTGCGGAGAATAGAAAAGCTAAGAAGACCAACTGAAGCAGCGGAAGAAGCTGACACAAGAAGCATAGCATAAACTGCCAACCAGCCCCGCAAAGTAATACCTAACTGCATTCCCGCAGGGAGAGTGGTTGAAGTGTGTAGGGTGCGTGTTTAGTACGTAGGCGTATTCCTGGCATCGATTACTCAGGTTTGCGAATCGTGCATGCTAGTAGCACTTGGGCTATTAGTATCCATGAAGATTACACATCCCTGGCGCAATCAAAAAAAAAAAAAATGTTTGAGGTAGTTTTGACAAAGTCTTGACGTGTGTTTAGGGTCGTTGTCCTGATGAAATAATAATCCTTCGCGAATTAATCTTAGTCCAGAAATCACAGCGTTTTCTTCCTATACTGTTTTGTATGCCTCTTTATTCATTTTTCCAATCACTCGAGCCAGATCTCTCACGCCACTTGAAGAGAAACATCCCCAGACCATAACAGAACCACCTCCTCCATGCTTGACGGTAAGCACCACATAGTCTGGTAGCATCTTTTGTTCAGCGCTGCGTAGAATGAAAATTCTCCGTTTTGTGCCAAATACCTCGAACTTGGATCCATTGCTCCATAAAACTCTGTTGTAGTCTTCTTCCGTTCAGTCTTTATGCTTCGTGGCCATTCTAACCTTTTCTTCTTGTGTTGTGGTCGCAGCAAGGGTTTTCGAACAGCAACTCGCCCAAATAGTCCAGCATACGAGGGCAAGGTGAAAAGTTCTCGGCCTGACGCAGAGATGGCATTCCAATCAGCAAAAATTTATGTTTCCTGACTGGCTGCACTTCTCATTAGTTCGTGTGACAAGTTTCAACTTGTTCTCTTAAGTAGTTTCTGTACACGAATTTTTGCAGTAGACGTCTTGCGTGTTTTTCGTTAAAATGGATAAACTTGAATATCGTGCGGTGATAAAATTCTTCGTTTTGGATGGGTTAACCCCTAAGGAAATTCATCCAAAGTTGACAGAAATTTACCGGGACTCTACTTCTTCCATGTCAACCATTAAAAAGTGGGCAGCTGAATTTAAACGGGGTCGCACGTCCCTCGAAGATGACCCACGTGAAGGACGGCCAAAAACCGCAACCACACCCGAAACCATCGAAAAAGTGCATGATATCGTGTTGGACGATAGGCGAGTGAAGGTGAGTGAGATAGCTGAGGCTGTGAGTATATCGGAAGAGAGAGTGCGAAACACCTTGCACAGAAACTTAGGGATCCGAAAGTTCTGCGCAAGATTTGTTGAATGCCGACCAAAAGCAAATGCGCAAACGATTTTCGCGGCAATCTCTGGACCGATTCAACAGGGATCCGACCGATTTTGCGGCGATATGTCACTAGGGATGAGACATGGGTCCACCACTACACGACAGAAACGAAACATCAGTCGAAGCAGTGGGTAAAAGCCAGTGTTTCAGCGCCAAAGCGAAGTCGATCGCAACTTAGGGATGCGAAAGCTCTGCGCAAGATGGGTGCCGTATTTGCAGAATGCCGATCAAAAACAAATGCGCAAACGATTTTTGCGGCAATCTTTGGACCGATTCAATAGGGATCCGACCGATTTCGTGCGGCGATTTGTCATCATGGATGAGGCACAGGTCCACCACTATACGCCAGAAATGAAACAGCAGTCGAAGCAGTGAGTGGAAGTGGCTGGTTCAGCGCCAAAAGAAAGCGAAGTCGATCGTATCTGCCGGAAAGCTCATGGCCAGTGTGTTTTGGGATGCGAAAGGGATCCTGTTAATTGATTACCTTCAGAAAGGCAGAACAATTGCAGGCGAATATTACTCCATCCTTTTTGACCAGCTGAATGCCAAAATTCGCGAGAAGAGACCTGGCTTGAAGAAGAAAAAAATCATCTTTCACCAGGACAATGCACCTGTACACAAGTGTGCGTTGGCGATGGGAAAACTGCTGGATTTGGCGTACGATTTGCTCGGCCATCCCCCCTATTCACCTGATTTGGCACCCTCAGACTTCCATATGTTCCCAAACTTGAACAAATTTGTTTCTGGGAAACGCTTCGCATCCAATTTAGAAGTTAAGAGGGCCGTAGATGAATATGTTCACAGTCTTCCAGACTCTCACTTCCGAGAAGGAATGCTGATGTTGGAGAAACGCTGGACCAAGTGATGTGAAGTCAAGGGAGGTTATGTAGAAAAATCTTCCTTTCATTGTCAGGCCGAGAACTTTTCACCTTGCCCTCGTATAACCAGCAAATGGCGAATATTACGGAAAGCAATTGAGACAAATGTTGAAACTGCTAAAACCATCACAAAATGTGTCTGCCTTCTTCATAATATTATAATTGATAAGGAAGGTATCGACCGACGTACCTGACTTACTCGTATATAAATCTTATTTTTTTCACAACTTAAATAAATAAAACATACAAATCCATAAATAAACTAATAAAAACTATTAAAAGCACTTACTTGGAAATTTCATTACATCAGCTATTCCATCCCACAGTTTCGCATTTTTGCAAAAGTTTTTTCTGTTCATGTCTCATAACGGTGCTCGATTTCTAACTTCATAGATTAATTTTTCCGAATCCATTTTTGCACAAAAATCAGTACACAACTAAGCAGTACACAAGTAAGCACAAAGCCTGATATAAAATCAGTTGGGTGTCAACTGACAGGTAAGCAACCTCCAACCAAATTGACCATTTTGCGATCAGTCGCCGTTTTAGTCGCCGAAGTAGTCTCCTAAACGTCCGAAACAGACGATGTGCCGACATGGGGTTGGTACGAGATCACCATCTTATGATAGCTACTCTCCAATTACGCACTGCTTGAGTCCCTATATCGAGTGAAGATGAGAGAAGTACAGCATAGCGTGAGCCGTGACAAGCGCAATTACATCAATGCGCTGGCTACGGAAGCAGAAGAAGCAGCAGCGAGGTGCGACAACAGAACCATTTATAGAATCGCTAAAGAGCTTATAGGTGGCCGAAGCTCTACTCAACACCCAGTGAAAGGCTTAGACGGTTCGTTGCTAATATCGGAAGAGGATCAAATGAATGAGCATTTTGCTTCGGTTCTAAACCGAGTATTCGCCAGCAATATGAACCCAAGTCAGACTAAAGTGTCCGTAGAAAGAAATTCCCGAATTCGCACCACAACCCCCAGTAAGGAGGAGATTATTACCGCAATCAAAGCACTGAAAACTAATAAGGCCGAAGGACTTGACGGCATACCCGCGGAGTTTTTTCAAGCTGCGCCAACAGCATCGGCAGAGCTACTGTTCCTACTTGTCGGGAGAACATGGGAAGCCGAGAGTTTCCGGATGAGTGGAAAAAGGGAATGATCGTCAAGCTCCCTAAAAATGGCAACCTAATGCAGTGCGAAAACTGAACAGGTATCTGCGTGCTGCCTGCTGTGGCCAAGACAATAGCTAGAATCATCCTGGATCGAATCAAAGAACACCTTGAAGACACACTTGACGTCAAACAAGCAGGTTTCCGCTCTGGATCCTCCCGTGTCGACCACATCAACACCCTGCGGATCATCATCGAGCTGTGAGTTAAATATCGATCACCACTTCACCTGTTGTTCATCGATTTTGAAAAGGTGTTTGATAGTGTCAATCGGGAATTTATTTGGCGTGCCTTGCGCAGGAGAGGCATTCCTGATAAATTAATAGCAATTATCAAGGCTACATATGATGGGTCCACATGTCACGTTTTGCACAGAGGAAGGCTGTCTGAGGAATTCGAAGTCCAAAGTGGGGTTCGGCAAGGCTGCATACTTTCACCAATACTGTTTTTATTGGTGATTAGCGATGTGCTGAATGCGGCTTTATCAACAGGAAGTGGAGGAATTCGATGGACTCTCATATCTGAACTCAAACACCTCGACTACGCCGACGATGTATGCCTACTGTCTCACAGAATAATGGACCTTCACCAAAAGATAGCAAATGTGGAGAGGGAAGCAGACGTCGTTGGGCTGAGAATTAATTCGGCAAAAACAAAAATGATCAGCCTAGGACCAAACTCATCAACTCATATATGCATTGCTGGACAAACGGTTGAGAGAAGAGAGAGTTTCCAATACCTTGGGAGTATTGTCTCAACCGATGGCGGAACCGAACTGGATATAGCCAGCCGAATAGTTAAAGCAAAATCTGCGTTTGGGATGCTATCCATAGTTTGGCGAAGTAATGCAATTAGCTTAAACACCAAGCTACGACTGTTCCGTTCCAACGTTGAATCCGTGCTGCTATATGGATGTGGTACCTGGAGAGTGACCGCTACTATCACGAGGAAGCTGCAAACGTTTGTCAATAGGTGTCTACGAAACATCTTAAGGATATTCTGGCCAAACCGTATCTCTAACGAATAGCTTTATCAGAGAACGGGCCATGAACCTATAGGCGCAACCATACGACGACGAAAGTAGCAGTGGATCGGTCACACTCTCCGAAAGGGTGACAGGTCCATAGCTAACCAAGCGATGCAATGGAACCCGCTTAGTCAGTATGGCAGGATACGCGGCGGTCCTAGGAGTACGTGGCGCAGAACAGTTGAGAAGGAAGCACGATAACTGGGAAAGAGTTGGGGAGAGCCGAAACACATTTCCAGCAATCGCACACGATGGCGCGTAGGCATTGTAGAGGCCCTAGGACCCACAAGCGGATACAGGAAATAAATAAGTAAGTAAACAGTAAGCGCAAATCCTACTAGAAAACATATCCTGAATTTGCTTTGCTCGCGCGAGTAAAATAGAAATGAAACTATCGAACATTTTACTCGCTTAGATTCGCCAAGTTCGCCCGAGTAAATTTTGTGCACTCGAACCACAACATAGGAAATTCGTACTTTTAAATGATTTTAGCGAACTTTGCGAGTTTGCACGAGTGATATTCGCTTACATTCGCTGGCACCGGAACCGCAGCCTTAGCCGATTTAATTGTAGCTCCATTCCGTTCTAACCGTGGTTTATCCTCAAGACTTCCGGTTTGAGCGTACCGTTAAATGGTACGTTGAATGCAACACCTCGGTACCTTCAACTGCGAAGCAACTTCTCGTTGCGGTTTACCTTCTTTGAGAAGGATGATGATTGCAGATCATTTCTGGATTGTGCTGTCGGCGACTTTTTCCATTTTTAACGAGTTGTTTACTCAAGACGTGTGGAATCTCAAATAGATTCTTATGACTTCAAAGTGTGGCTTTCATGTAATACCCTTCTACAAATTTTGGGAATTGATAACCCTTTTGTTGTAAGGAGTCATAAACAAGTGCTGTATCATTTTTCATTGATGTTTAATACTAAATTTTTAATTTTAAAATCTTCTACAATGATCATTCTTCTATAACCTATCGTTGATTCACAGTATGATACGAGGGCTGATGTCCGGGAATATTGGGCAGATTTCCAAGAATTGTATAGAGTTCCCTCTTTGAGCTAAGATGCAATTGAACAAAGAACTGGAAGATCCTCCCTATGTGGCACGAAGTTGAGTGGCAAACCCTCTCCTCTAGCACGGAAAATCAAGGAGATACATTTTACGCTGTTAGAATCCATAAAGTAATTAAGGGGATCTAGGTTGAACTGCAGAGTGCTATAGACTTCCCTGTGGGTTGATACCTCTGCTTTCTCGATATATTTGTTACCCGTGCATATATCTACGTGAGATAGAAAGTCGTAGAGTATCCTCTTCCAATTATTCTGAGCATTCCAGTCTAAGATAAGGTCGTATCCATATGTCTCCGCCAGATTTATCATGTCCTTATACCACAGACTTTGAGTATTTACTGGGAACAAAGCCGTCTTGTCAACCTTCCATCTCCCATCCTGAGTATATTAAGAATATAATCCACGCTCAGTTTAAGAAGTCTGTATGAACAATGGAGCATGTCCAGTTTCGATCATCAGTATGTAGTTTGGGGTTTAAATGATGATATGACCCCATGACTCCGCTCCGTAGAACAATATGGATTTGGATACAGCTTCAAAGACTCTGCACTTCGTACTGTGACGTATACTTCTATTTTGGAAACAAATTCGCCACGTGGGGTTTATTGCATTCTTAAACTGCGCTAATTTTTCACTGAGATAGGCTTCTATCCTCAAGTTACTCAATAGCACAATTCCCAAGTATTTACACTGTTTAACCACTTCAATGGGTTCACCGTTAAATGTCCATCTTTCTGTTCTGCATAGAATATCACCTCTTCTTCTAAAAATCATAATTTCCGATTTGTCCAGGTTTAGTTCTAAATTCCACAGTGCACAGTAGTCGTACAGTCGGTTTATCATGAGCTGCAATGACTCTGGTGACCTAGCCAACAGGAAATATCATCCGCGTAGAAAAGAGCCTTAAGAAGAATACCTGCGAATGTTACTCCTCCTGGAAGGCAATCAATAATATCCTCTATGTAAAGGGCAAATTTTTGTATTATTGTATAAATTCTCCAGTACATATCCAAACTTATAGGTTAGGTTAGGAAACTGGGTGCCCTTGTTAACAGGGTTGTCAACAGCTCACTGCGAGTCCATTGTGCCCAATATTTAGAACCCTGGGAACCTAACAATTCCGATCTAAACCACCCAGATAAATATATGAACCTCAGGAGTTTTCTTAGCTCAATGCTACCTAGCTCATCCAGCTCTGAGAAGAAGTATCTGCCAAAGGCAAGGCTTCTTTTGTTGGCCAGTGCTGGATAGTCACACAGGAGATGATGAACGGATTATATTTCCTCTACGTTCCTGCAGCTTCTATAGTAGTCGTTATGAGGTAACCCTAGCCGTACTGCGTGATTGTCTATCACACAGTGTCCTGTCACGCTACCAACAGCTATGCGGATATCCCTTAGACTTAGTTCCATAAGATTGATATGATATTTTTTGTCGTAGACTGATTTGGCTGTAGCGCATATATCTAATCGACACCAGCGTTCATTAGTTTCCTCATAAGACTCGATGTCCATCTCAGAAAGGGCCCGCGAAGGGCTTATAAGTGAACCTTCTCTGGCTAGTTCGTCCGCTTTTTTCATTACCGGAGATATCCATGTAGCCCGGTACCCAGCAGGGTCACGGTGTTGGCGGCTGAGATAACATCCATTCTTTTTTTTACAAATTTTTACGAGCTTGGATCTTAGTGATGATGACTCTAACGCCTTAATGGCCGCTTGGCTATCAACATAGATGCTTATTATTTGCCCTGAAATATCTTCCTCAATAATCATATCCACAGCTAAACGAGCGATGATTCGAGACTCACAGTAGACGCCGGCACCAGTACCGGCAGTTATTTTGGATCCATCAGTACAGATGGCCAGTTCGTTCTCGAAACAGACTCTTCCCTCATCCTATTCCTCCCTGCTAGGAATTTTAATAGAGAACTTTCGGTTGCAGTTTGGAATGGGGATGATGCAGTCCGTTTCCGTCCGGAGTCTCAATACATTCCATCGGTTTAGAATTGAGGCATGACCGTAGGGTTTAGCTATCCATAGACCGGCTTCCCTTAGTTTTAGTGCAGTTTTGGCTGCCGTGTTCCCGCAATGTATGTCAAGTGGAAGAAGATTCAGTATTGTTTCCACAGCTGCTGTCGGTGTTGATCTCATCGATCCTGTCACCCCCAGACAGCCTGCCCGTTGAATCTTTGTAACGCTTTCAAGTTGGTATTTCTTCTCGAGCGCTTTACACCAGACAATCGAACCATAGGTCAAAATGGGTCTTACTACCGCAGTGTAGAGCCTGTGTACCACTTTAGGCTTAAAACCCCAAGATTTCCCGAAGACTCTCCTGCATGCATATAGTGCAACATATGCCTTCATGACTCGATTGTCAATGTTAGCTTTCCAGTTTAATTTGGAATACAATATTACGCCGAGATATTTTGCAGTTACTTGAGGTATCAGCTCGACACCATTCATCACCATTCGTGAATAGCACTAACTCGGTTTTCGCCGGATTCACTTCCAGACCCCTGCCCTTGACCCAATTATTCACTAATTTTAATGCATAATTGAGTCGCTCACTGAGTACCGGGAGGAACTTTCCGGATACCAAGATGGCAACATCGTCAGCATAGGCCGCTACTTTGAAACCATTCCTTTCAAGTATCGTCCACTACTAGAAGCCATAGGAGTGGTGAAAGGACTCCGCCTTGTGGGGTGCCTCGCTTGACTCGCTTTCTTCCTCTTATGTCCCCTAGTTTGGAGTTGATTTCTGCAACAGAAAAGAGGTGCAAAGCTTCTATAGAAGAGTGAAACAATCTACATCAGGATTAACGAGCCGCCCTGGAGCCTGCAAGGATAGTGATGGAAACACCGTAGTGGACACGCAGCCGATGCTTAACGTCTGGAGAGACTACTTTAACCAGCTAATTAATGATAATGGCAGTCAAGACCCCGCCAATGAACAACCGGCACCAGTCAATCTGGATGACAACCAAGAGTTTTAACCGCCCGATTGGACTTGGACACAGACGAAGAGTCTTGTTCAGATTTGGTCGTTTGTTTTCCAGCGATTTCAGGCAAAAAGCTAATAAAGTGACATACATCGTACTAACACAGACCTCTCTACATCAATACTTTTAAAGACAATAACACTTTCTATTGACATTTGCAAACAAATCCCCAACGATACCCATTGAAGTGCCTGAAAGGGTCATTATTACTTAGAAATGTATCTATACATTCGCTAGCTAAATGCGTGAAGTTTACATCTTCAAAAAGTCTTCGCATACGGGCGCACTTGAAATTAACAGACGACAAAGTTTGAGAAAAAAGTGTCGTAGACATTGTCAAGTGTGCTTAGCCTTCCGTTTGCCTTTCGTGTCATCATATTATATTCAAGAGTATTTTACTTTTTTTTTGTTCTTCTCAACTCATTGTACAGACTAAAATGTATTCATTCTGCCTAAAGGAGACACTCTTTTGTGGTCCACGACCAAACACAGCATTTCTTTCAATTGGAAGCCAAAGGTACACGCAATGGTACTTAAAAAAAAGTCTTCAGTGCCACGACACAAACAACGCGCAGTAGAAGAGAAGAAAACAAATTGTACATTTGTGATCACGATGCGATGCCATTCATTTCAGGGGTCGTTCGCGGTACTCGAGCAATCGGAAGGGACCTGAAATTGATTCCTTATGCAAATTTTAGTGCCCAAATTGCAGCAATGTTCGAGACTCCTGTGTGCTATGTTGTGTGTGTATCAGGCTTCTAGATTACTGTGACTAAATTGTACTTGGGGTTTAATCACTTGAAAAATATTCAAATGATTGTGGATGGCATTCAATCGTGCGTCCTTTCTTTTCTCGTCCTCTTTTGATGGTACATGCAAAGATGATTTCGTCGTTATTTGTTATGCGGGTTCTCGATTTCGTTATAACACAGAAAATAACAACAACACACCAGAAATGCGTTTTCAAAAAGTAATTGAAGACTGAAGGAGCTTGCTCACCTCAAATCACATCCTTGTTGGGTATTTTTTTTTAATTTTGTTTTTCTACGAGTGTCTGTTATAAATTATTTTCAATTTCAAAATGACGACGCTTGTTGTTGCTGTTGCTATTATAATTTTATTCAAATATGCATTGGCAGAGAAGTAGACATTCTCGATTCATCGTCAGCCATTGTGAGTAGCGACAGTGATTGTGAAGGAAGTTTTCTGGAATTTATCACCGACGACGACTCCGTCATTTGAGAAGTTTTTCAAGGGTCCCTTTGGAAAATTTTCAATATACTCGTAACCACCTTTTTGCGTGTAGTATAATGACATCAGGAAATGAAAATCTATGCAATTATTTGAAATGGAATTTACATTATTCAAATGAAATATTTTTAATCATGAATGGAACTAATGTGTGATATAAGAGGCGAATAATCTGTGATATCATCTGCGATACTAATAATTGAAGAATTGTAGATAATGAAAAATCCCAGAATTTTTTTTTGCTATAAGATCATAGACTACTCTTAGCCAGTTGCTGCAGGATGCCCTTTGCTAAACTCTTCAAATGGACTGATAAATGTGGACGGGGGGTAAACCCTCAAAAGAACTGAATTGGACCTCTTCACCAGGAAATTTAAAATTCCTTACTCTACTCACTTACTTGGGTAGCTCTACAGTTCGGGGTGATCCTGGGCCTCAAGCAACAAGCCACTCAGTCTGAGCCAGAAAAGGAATGTAGTCGCATTTTCACGGACGGTTCAAAAACTGGACAGGGGTCTGGTGTTGGTGTATTCGTGGAATGCGACAACATTAGGCTTCAGTAGATAAAACGTTATTCTGTGATATTATTTCTTTATTTTCTAGTCTATAGAACAATTCAAGTTCACACTATACTATTCTTCACAAATTCTTTCCTTACAAGGTCTCTTTCTTCTCAAATCACTTTATCTCCTTTCAATTACTTAATTCACAAATCCAAACTAATTACTTCTTCTTGTTAACTCTCAACTTTCAATTTATCACAAAATTACAACTTCGGCGTTTATCACGTTTCCAATCTCTTCGTGCGGTTCGAAAACCAACTGCCTTGCCTCGATCGCCATCTGTCCTTATATAGTCGCATTTCTGATAGCCAGAAACTTCTAGCAAATTCTTCGACCACTGGAACAAGAAAATTTTGATGTAATAATTCCAAGATGACAGCTGCAGCCAATAATCTCATGCGGTTATAATTCTCTTGCCGTTACAATTCTCTCTTAATTCTGCGACATCGTATCCGTCTCTTACTGTGGACACGAACCTCGAATGAAAAGACACTTCGAAATGTGTTGCCTACTTTGGGAGCGTAGTTATTATGCTACATTATGTTACACTATCCTAGTCGCTGCGAAGTATTTGCGTCTGTAGTGACAGTCAGGCTGAGCTTAAAGCCTTGCTCAATACTTTAACCACTTCCAAAATAGTTCAAGAATGCAAAACATCCTTGAATTCGGTCGGAAGGCTGAACTCACTGAATCTTGTTTGGATCCCAGGAAACAAAGAGATAACAGGAAATGAGATCTCTGACGAGCTTGCTAGATAAGGCTCAGAAGAGAATTTCTCTGGACCTGAACCCACGTTGGGTTGCCAGCATCCTCGGTTAGGGCTTCTAACGATGATTGGGTTTTCAATGAACACAATATAAGGTGGCATGACGCTCCAGGATGCAGGCAGACTTAGGAGATTGGTCCCCGTCATCTGTAAGAAATCCGCGGTATTCTTGCTATCTCTTAGCAGAAAAGACTGCAGACAACTTACTGGCGTTCTTACGGTCCACTTCGGCTTTGCCAAGCACCTCCATGTGCTAGGTTTGAGCGCTACCCCTGTCTGTGACTCCTGTGGAGAGGGCGATGACACTGCGGAACACTTCCTATGTGATTTGCTCAGATCAGGTGGCAGATTTTCGGTGCTGATGTGGTGAGTGCTGATGACCTAAGCTGTTCATCACTGAAGCGGCTCTCGTCTTTTTACAAAAGACGAAAAAATCACATTAAAATGAGGTTCTCTCCCTGGTTGTACAATGTACCTATTTTTGAGTCTGAGTGCTCTAGTAGGGTGTACCCGCCCCGACAAAAAAAAAACAAGCCACTCCAATTAGCCAGATCCTTGCTAACTGCCCCAAGTTGCGTACTCTAAGTCGATTGAGGTACCCTAACGCCTCCGAATCCATTCAGGCTCCTGCGACTTCCGTTGTAACGGATTCAGCCCTCATCGGCACTACTTTTGCGCAGTGTCACACAGTCACTTCCTATTCCTAGACACCATACATCCGTTGACGCATGCTTTCTTTATGTACTCCATGCTGTCCTCCTTTACAATACGAAATTGTCCATATAGTGGTTTGGTTGGACCTCCCTTTCTATTATCCCCCGAGCATGGTCCCAGTTGTAACGGGCAGTCTCGTTGGTATTTTTTTATAATTCGCGCGCCAAAAGGAATATGAATACCTTTATACTGTTACAGGGCACGGGCTTTTAGGAAAACTGGGAAGAGGAACGAGGAGAAGCCTGTGCACGTTGGCTTTAAATGTTTGAAGGTTGTAGTGATGGGGAAATATAGAGCCTAGTAGATCATTCCACATTCGTGTCGTTCGGCTTATAAACGAATCCCTATATTTGACAATACGACCAAAGTTAGGCTTTAGGGTGAAAAGCTTGATGACACCGGAAACAGTTATCTCGGTTTCCCATCGTACCTGCATTATCGGTTGATGTAATTGACTTTTGCTTTTCCATCGCACGTCTATTGCTGCTGTTCGTAAGCTAACAATCCATCGAACTTTGTCAAACATCTCCTATATACACCGCCCGTTTCCTGAACGATGTACTTTAATAGCCCTACTTCCCCAACGTTTCCCCTCGATGCGATCGACTTCATTTCAAAGACGAAATCTTCAATTTCTTCACCTGGTTTTTGCCGTCGGGACTAGAGTCGGTCGTGGATGTCGAATGAGGATGATAGTCATCGAAAAGTTTCCGGAGAGATCTTCTGCTAGCGACCCATGAGAACCAGTGGCACTCCACAGCTTTGCTGACCCGTCAACTTCGTAGTCGCCGCCATTAGCGTGAACCTCTCATCCAGTTGGTATGATAAACCTACCACATTCCTTGGATTGAATTCAGGAATCATGTCCGCTACGTCGCGGTGAATGACGAAATTCCTGTATCCTTCTCAGTTGTTCAATCGTCAGCGCCGAATATTCTGCTCGTAGCTTATCTCTATCCATTACGACTACGCTTGCCCTACCGATGAATGGAAAAACCCAATGAAAGAAAAAAAAAATCCACGGTTTTCATAAATTTTCCCGCCCTTTCTAGTGTGGAGTTACTCTAGAAAAGCTACTTGTGCGCGCCACCTAAGGCGACTAGAACTAGTACTGTTCATCGTTGAATCTTCTCCTCCAAAGCCCGTCAACGCAAACGGGACCGAATATATTACGAAGAATTTTTCACCCGAAACGACCAAGAATATCTTCAACGTTTTCGACAGTGTCCATGATTCAGCGCCATAAAGCAGGACCGTGATGCTTAAGGTCTTGTATAGAGTCTCCTTAGTTGTCGGACATAGGGCCTTACTACTCAATTGACCTCTCAGCCCAAAGAAACAGCGATTGGCAAGAGTTATTTTTCGTTTGATTTCTGCTGAGGTGTCATTGTCAGAATTTATAGCAGAGCCAAGGTAGAAAAAGTCCCTTACTACCTCGAAGTTTAGCTGCCGACTGTGACGTTCTGTCCAATTCGTCGCTGTTGTGTGTGTGTTCCTTCTTGCTGACAGCATGTACTTGGTTTTGCCCTCATTTACCGCTAAACCCATTTCGGCAGCTTCAGTTTCAATACTAGCGAACACACCAGTGACAGCCCGCTGAGTTCGTCCAATTATGTCAATGTCGTCGGCGTACGCTAGTATTGCACAGATTTTTGAAAGATTGTGCTTCCTGTGTTGGCTTGTGAGTTTCACACAATTGTTTCGAATATGATGTCAAAAAATCACATCGCATCACCTTATCTAAATCCTTTAGTGATCCTGCATAGATGGACGAGTTTGGCAGGAATGCCAAAACTAGACATGGCTCTATATAGCTCGTCTCTCGGTAAAAGGTGATGGGTATTGATTTGGAATTTTTGGGTTTTCTGCAGGATCTGCCGAAGTGTGAGAATTTGATCGACTGTGGACTTTCCTGGCATACAACCACACTGATAGGGGCCAATCAGATTATTAACAATATGGCAGATAATTAGCGCCATGTTAAGGAGTCTGATACCTCTGGCGCAGTTCATTGATCTTGTGGATCGGGCAAACGATGCTGAGGTTCTATTCATCAAGCATACACTCGTCTGACTAAATTTTTGAAATGAGTTGGTGTATGCTCTCTACCAAGTCCTCTCCAGATGCTTTGAACAACTCGGCCGGTAGACCATCAGGTCCAGCAGCCTTGTTGGTGGATATTGCTATCCTCACTTCGTTTCGGTCAGGTGGATGGAAGTTTTGGCTATCATCGTCTATGTTGAATGGTCCATTTTGCCTGGCAGCGGTATGTAGGTCTTCGTCGCCGTTATACAGACTGCAGAAATAGTTTTTCCATGTTCTCAGCACCGAATGTGACTCTACTAAGAGGTTTCCTTCTACTTCTCTACAGGTTTCTGTACATTATTCCTGGAGTATAACATCTCACTATGCTCCTTGTTTGACTGCATTTGCTTGTCGGCATTCGTCGTCAAACCAGGACTATCTTGGTGGTGGTCGGGTGAAACCCAGTACATCAGTTGCGGCGTTTTTGATAGTATCTTGGCAGCGTTGCCTCTGGTCTTCGGCACTTGATGCTGGCGGCATGGGAGTTGTGAACAGATTTCGGTATACGCTTTCGGCGAATATTCTGGAGGTCTCTTACGATTGCAGCTTTTCGACTTATCTTCTCACAGTAATTCTTCTTTGTTGTAGCGCTTGGGATACCTGCATTCGTACCTTGGCTGCAACACGGTAATGATCCAAGTCGATGTTCTCTGCTCGGAATTTGCGGACATCCAGAATACTGGAGGCATGCCTTGCGTCGATCGCAATGTGATCAATTTGGTTAACCGTTTCATGATCAGAAGACCGCCATGTCCCCTTGTGGATATAGAGATGAGGAAACCGTGTGCTTGTTATAGTGACGTTTCGCCCCGCAGCAAAATCAATAAGCCTAAGTCCGTTGCCAGACGTGGTGTCGTGTAGGCTATGCTTTCCAACTGTCCTACCAAAGATGTCCTCCTTTCCTATCGTGGCGTCATATTTAGGATATTGCTCGTATGTCTTGTCTGGGGCATCGCCCTTGTCCTCTGTGTGGGCATGAGTACATATTAAGCTAATGTTGGCTACTTTAGCCTTGATGCGAATTGTCATAAGACGCTCACTCACGTGTCGGAAGCTCAAGACTTCTTGTCATGGTTCTGTAACTATCACTAGTCACAGTAATAATGTTGCCGATGCCGTTCTCAAAACACCTTTCCTCCGTAAACACCGCATCAAACAGTGACTTTGAGGGGATCCACCAGGAGCGATATTTTACTCATTCACATATCCGCATAGGTGGGAATGCGCCTCGTCGCTCATGATAATTTTCAATGGAAAATCATCCTCATCGCGGTCGAAATTTAGGAGGACTTGGCTCCAATTTACAGTCCGCAGATAATACCTGGTGCACTGTTTGCACTTTGTACGGGTACATCTTCAAGTCTTTCACCAAAATTCAATGTAAAGACCGTCTATTGATGCGCAATTGCGTGACCCGTCATATGGTTGATGTTTGAGGGTCCTCTTGGACCACGATGATTCTGTCCCATGTTGAGCCAGTCTCCCCGAGGCGAGCGGCTAAACGCCGCAGTGTTTGACCAATTAGTGCCACACGACCAGAGAAACGACGACGAAATTCAAGTTGAACTAAAACCACCGACCGATTATTTGTCAAAACATTTACATAATTATTCCACGTTCTTGAAGATTATGGCAATCTATGGTTTGTCCGTGTGTATTATGCTTCTGTTTACTTCATAAATGTCGAAGTCGCGATGACATAAGATGCCATTTGCGAAAATTACAGCTGATAGGGTGATGACTTTGCGAAACCATCTTGAAGCATGTCAACAGCCATATTGAGTGTACTGTTGTGTGCGACGCATATTTCTAGTTTTGGCTCTGACTAACCGGTATTGAACTAAATTAAATTTTCATAGTCTTTCAAAACTTGTGATCCCAGATTTGTCGAAAGTCATACCTACTGCTTGTGTTAATCCTCTCAATACTCCAATTAACAATTTCTACATAACGTTCTTGTATTAGGTAAATTTGAATTTGAGTTATTCGAAAACGTCTGTATAGTAGGTATAAAGCCGTATTGAAATACTACAGGTTTATCTGAGCCTCTTTATGATTGAGGTGGAAACAGCAGATCTCAGTTGTAGGCGCCAATGCTTGCAGTATGCTGACAGCTGGGTCAAGTCTGAAGTCGCTACCTGTTCCAGAGTTCCAAAGGACTTGTGCTGAAACGCAAGCGCCATGTCGTCGGCGTAGTTAAATTTCCGGGAGGACGTGTCTGGAAGATCGCAGGTGTATATGTTAAAAAGTATTGGGGCGAGCACCGACCCTTGTGGAAGACCTTTGTTGAGCTTCCTGGTTTTGCTGAGCTTGTCATTGAGGAAGACGTTGAATAACATGTCCCTCGCATCGTGCATACTAGGTTGCAGATTTGTATGCAAGGGATGATCTGGAGAAGCTTTTACAGGAGGCCCTTTTTCCACACGGTGTCGTAGGCTGCTGTTGGGTCCACGAAGCATACACTGGTTTTCATTTTCCGTTGGAAACCGTTTTCAATAAAGTTTGTTAGGGCCAAGACTTGGTCGGTGCAGCTTCTAGATTTCCTGAAACCTGCCTGCTCGTCCGGGATAGCTTTATCAATATCAGTTCCTATTCGGTTCAGGATCATGCGTTCAAGGAGTTTTAGGCCGAGAGGCAGAAGCGCAATTGGGCGGTAGCTTTCTGGGGCATCTGCAGATTTGCTTGGCTTAAGGAGCACGATGACCTTTGATTTTTTGAAGGACGTAGGAATCTCTGCAGGTGATAGCATTTTGGAATATGTTCGGGCGAGCCACCTTCTTACCTTTGGCACGCTGTGTTTCAAAAATTCCAGATAAATTCCGGATAAATTCCGTCTGCGCCGGCTGCGGTTCCGGATTTTATGGAAGAGAGGGCAATATCAACATCGGCTGTAGAGAATGGAGCTGAATAGGTGGCATGTGGAGCTGTGTTTCTTCGTAAATTTTTGTACTCTTGATTGATGTGTGTTGTGAAAGATTTATCTGGTTTAGCTTTCGATAGTTTGACTATATGGCTTTGTAGCAGATGGCAATTTTGACGTGCCTAGTTTGACCGTCTCCATCCATTTCTGTTTCCTGTTTTCGTCTAGGCTTTTCATAAGCTCGTTCGCTAAGTTGGAGTATCCATTTAAACGGAATTCTGCGTACAATTTATCGCTTTCTTCATTCCAGCAGGGGATGTATTTCCTGCGGAAACCCCTCGGGATACAAGCTTCGCCGTTGATATAAAGAGGCCACTAAGTCGGTCGAAATTGTATGGCGTTGGAGGAATGAATCGAATGGCGTCGTCGACTTTCCTAGAGAAGTTTTCCCAGTCTGCCTTCTGAAAATTCCACCTTGCCTTTGGGGTCGAGTTTAGTATCGGGATCTTACAACTGACATCTATTATGACTGGGCGGTGTTTTCTATTTGGGAAGTCATTTTTGATTTTTCGAGATGCGTTTAAGGGGCCGTTTTCTGATCTGCTTACAAAGCAGAGGTCTGGGTTGTAGTCTCTACCCCATCTTGCTGAATGGAAGGTGCCCTTGTCTTTGGCATCGAACACCAAGTGAAGATCATGTGTGTCCGCCCACTCCATTAGCTTTTCTCCATTTTCGCCATCTTCTTGGTAGCGCCAGAGGCTGTGACGGCTATTGAAATCACCGGTGTAGATGCATGGGTAGGGGTAGAGGGGGAGAACTTAGTCCGGCCACGGCACATTTGGGGGTTTGTAGACGTTGACAATGTGGGTGTCACTAACCTTTATAACGATTGAGAAATCTTTGAAGGGGTCTTTGCACTCGACTACCTCCACGTCGTTTATGTTGCATCTGGCGTAGGTGGCGATACCACACGATGGGTGGTTTATTGACGCAATTAATTTGAATCCATGGATTTTCTCGCGATTGGAAAGTGCGTCATCTGTTGGAGTGTGGGTTTCCTGGATCACTGCTACATCTATATTTATCCATCAACCATACAACTACTTCGTAGAAGATGATAGGTTTTATTACGCATTCGTATATCCAGTGGACCTGTTTCGATTTTAGCCCCATGACTTTCCTATGGCCTTCCTGCATATCCAATATGCCATTTTAGCTTTCTTCTAGGTTCTTTGCCAAGGTCAGTTTCCTGTCCAATATTATACCCAGGTGCTTGACGCTGTCACGGAGTTGCAGTGATGCTCCTCCAAGTTGTGGAATGTGAAAATTACTAGTTTTGGTTTTCTGTGTGAAGAGAACCAGTTCCGTTTTATTTGGGTTTATTTCTAATCCACTCTCCTCCTGATTCTTGGGGGTGCTTTGCATAAGCTCTCCTATGATGTTCAGGTGCTTTCCTCGTATCAAAACGGCTAGATCATCTGCATGCGCTACGAATTTTGCACAGGTTCCATCTAGTGCCTTCAAAAGGTTGTCCATTGTGACCACCCACAAAGAAGGAGATATTATCCCTCCCAGTGGTGTTCGCGTACGAACTGTTCCCCTTTACAGTATATCGAGAGTGCATTCGCAGTTTGTTGAGTTTTAACATTGTTGAATGCCCCTTTGATATCTAGAAAGACGCCTGCGACTGATTTCTTCGTTTCAAACGCATCTTCTATTTTAGATACAACCTGGTTTAGTGCCGTCTCAACTGATTTCTCTTTGAGGTATACGTGTTGATTAGGACACAGTCGCGGATTTGTAATCTGTGTTCTGATATGGTTATCATAGATTCTCTCCATTGATTTTAGTAGGAAGGACGTTAGGCTAATAGGTCTATAGCCCTTCTCCGTCGATAAATCTTTCCCGGGTTTTGGTAGGAACACCACTCTCACCTCTTGCCATTGTGTTGGCGTGTATCCGAGATATAGACACCCCCTGAAGATATTGACGAGGGTTTTCTTTAGGGTATCTATTTCTATCCTTTTTTTGCAAAAATATGGGAAATATTCCGTCCATTCCCGGTGATCTACATATGTGGTGCGAATGGGTTAATGGCCCAGACCACTTTATCTACCTGTAGCTGACTCCGTAATCCTATTATTCATTGCCCTTAATCGTTAATATGTACTTTTCATTACTACGAGTTACTAAGTTTTATATTATAACAGGAGTCTCCCGTTAGGACCCCAGCGATGGCTATCCACCTTGTCGTGGTGCTGGGGCTTAAGTAGGGCTGAAGGATGGGTTGGCGACTGCTGATCATTCATCGACTCCTGGAGGTCCGAAAACTAAGAGATAGCCTCCCTATTCAAACGGTGGTGTGAGCAAGTATAAAACCGTGCCGAAGATGGAAGGTTGGGGGGATAAAATACCAACCGCTAACGAGCTCTCACAGATGCTCTGGCGAGGTCTGTGATCTGAAAATGCCTTACCCCGTCATGGTGGCTCTGACGGGGCGTATTCCGACCTTACTCATGAATAAAAAATATAAAGATAAAGAAAAAGAAAAAAACAAAACAAAACAAACAGCACTTCGGATGCTGACTATCCGTGTTCGTACCAGAATTGACTGAGCGGCAGCCACTATCGGCAGCCAACCCGGATGAGGAGATCTATTAGCAGATCCATCCGAGAGTAGCCGGAAGTCGGAGATGAAGAAGAAAGTCTCTCCAGGTCAGATGAGAAGGCGGTTGTTCCGTAGAGCGACGCATATCAAATCGATCCTGGAGGTAAAGGACCCATCTTCCCTCTCCGAGAAAGAACAAAACTCCCTGGCCTGGGCTATTGATATAATAGAAAAGGACGCTCTGACGAGGCCTGCGCCTAAACAGACCGCTGGTAAAACCAAGGCCAACCGCAAGGTAGATGCCCCTAAGGCAGACATCGGAAGGAAGGGAGCAGCTAACACAAAAACTGCCAGCAAGACCGCTGCCGCTAGGGCAGGTCCTACTGGTCAGCCAGAAAACTCGAGGGCCGCTGAGCATTCTCGTAGGATGGCCAAGACCAAGAGGGAGGATTTTTGGTCAAAAAGGTTGAGATCCTCGGAGGACTCTAAAAATCCCCCCAAAAGGTCGAAGGCTGATACGGAGATGCTTTTCAGCGGGGTGATTCGAAGTTCACTACAACTAGCTGTAGTGGACTTCGTAAAAAATACTGGCCAGTACTTCCAAGAACGCGGTCAAATGATTGAGAAGGCCTTAGCTGGAGCACTCTTCGACCGTATTCGAATGAATACTGGTGGAACTGCACCCACATTCGGGAGAGCAAAGTGTTATCGGGGAGTCATTCTGATAGAATGTAAAGACAAGTTATCGCTTGATTTCGCGAAAGCCACGGTTCGCGGTCCTAAATTATGGGAAGGGGCTATACTGCGAGCGGTACCTCCCGATGAAATTCCAACCATACCCAAGGGAAGGCTCTGTGTTCCTGACTGGGGTGTGGACAAAACAGAGATCCTCAGCTTCCTAAAAGCCCAGAACCCTTCTACTGATATGAAGAGCTGGGAGGTCGTTGTGGAGGAAGAATCGAAGAATGGGACCAAAGGATTCATCATCCTCATGAATGAACCTCCGGCCTCACTTCTGGAAGATAAACAGTTGAAGCTGTTCTATGGAGCGGGAGAAGTTACTCTGAAACTCCTAAAGTGGACTCAACAGGCAGAAAACGATGGGGCGACTGACGCTATGGAAGTTGAAATTGCGACAACCAACGAAGGTAGTGCAAATCAACCTCCATCATAGTACGTACAGTCGCCTCCGACAACTTGAGGCTGCTCCTAATGAAGGAGCAGCTGGATCTGGCCCTAATCCAGGAAGCGTTGATTCTCAACAATCGCGTGAAGGGATTAGGGTCAAAAGACTAAAATATATATTATAGAAGTGACGCTGGCAAGGTTAAAACTTGTATCGTGGCTAAAAAGAGAATTAAAATTTTAATGCAGTCTCATTTCAGCTCCTGCGACTTGACAGTGGTGAACTTGAGAGGGGTGAACGGGAACTGCACGGTGGAATCTGCGTATCTACCTTACGATGACGGCATCAACTTGCCCTCGGAAGACCTGAGGTCGCTCACATCAGATTCTCAAAAAGATAAGAAAAACTTAGTCATGGGATGTGATGCTAACGCTCACCATACTTTGTGGGGTAGCACAGATATCAATGCCAGAGGCGAAGTTTTGTTTAACTATATTCTAGAATCCAATCTTATTATATGTAATAGAGGCAATGACCCCACCTTTGTAACGTCTACTAGAAAGGAAGTCTTGGATATTACGTTTGTTTCAGAACAGAGCTCTGTTGAAGTTGTTGACTGGAAAGTCTCCGACAAGGCGTCACTATCCGATCATTGTTGGATACTCTTCAAATTACAACTATCTACTTGTGGGAAAGGGACTTTTAGAAATCCGCGTAAGGCTAGCTGGTCAAAACTCAAGAGAGAACTAAGTAAAGCGGTGAATCACTTTACCGAGGACCTCAACTCTATAGAAGCAGTTGACAATGCAGTCAATGCACTGACCGACTCTCCAACGCAATCTTTCGAGAAATCCTGTCCGATTAGTATGCATAGAGGTAAAAAGCGTCCACCATGGTGAGCGATAAATTAGCAGAACTCATTCGCATTTCAAGAGTAGGATGGATGCTCGCAAAAGGGGGGGTCGTTGAGTGGTCCACCTATAAAGAAAGCGTAAAGTTGCTCAAGAAAGAGATTAGGTTCGCAAAGAAGAACTAATGGAGGTGTACTGGATATACACAGCGATCGTAAGACCCATTCTCACATATGGTTCACTAGTTTGGTGGATGGTTCTTGATAAGCAATATCAGCTTTCAAACCTCATTAAAATCCAGAGGGCAGCGTGTATCGGAGTCATGGGGTCAATAAGAACAACACCAACAGCTGCAGTGGAAACCATGCTCAGTTTCATTCCGCTTGATATATACTGTAGCAGTCTGGCTGCTAAAACCGCTGTAAGACTGAGAGAAGGCCGTGCCTCCATTTTATCCCGATGAGGAACTACCAGCAGATCAGCGGAAACTGATATCATGACTCCTACGCTAGCATTTGAAAGGAGATTCAACATAAGAATTCCTGACAGAGCGCACTGGAGGAACCTGAGAACCATGAAGAAAAATTAACTGGTGTTCTATACCGACGGTTCTAAGATGGACGTTGGCACGGGAGCCGGAGTTTATTGTGAGGCCCTAGGAATAAACAACTCCTTTAGAATTAGCGACGGCTGCAGCGTCTTTCAGTCCGAAATCACAATCGTTGGTAAAACGATAACTGTCTATATAGACAGCCAGGCAGTCATTAGGCTCTGGACTCTGCTGTAATTAGATCAAGGCTTGTGAGAACCTGCAAATCGGTCTTAAATGGAATATCCAGAGCCAATGCGGTGACCCTCTGCTGGGTTCCAGGGCATGTGGATATCTAGAGGAAATGAAAGGGCTGATGAGCTTGCTAGGAAAGGGTCGGCGCTGCACTTATCATGGGCCCTCCCTTTTGTAGTAACCCCAATCAGTTCCCTACGAAAGAAAATAGAAGACGAAACCATCGATAGCAAACAGACGATGGATTCATATGGAAACATGCGCAACGGCCAGGGCGCTATGGCCGGCCTTTAGCAAGAAGAGATCAATCTCTCTGGTGAAACTTAGTCGTTATAATACACGGGTCGTTTCTGGAATAATTACTGGTCATTGTGCCATTGAAGTTCACGCGGAGCGACTCGGTGTGCTACATAACGACTACTGTAGAAGCTGCAGGGACGAAGAAGAAATTGAATCAGTTCGTCACCTGCTGTGAGATTGTCCTGCCCTATCCGTCACAAGAATGATGACTCTCGGAAGTTACTTCTTCTCGGATTTGGAGGACTTAGGTAACATAGAGCTTACGGACTTTTTAACGTTTTCAGGGTTAAACGATTGGGCACAATGGACCCGAATTTGTTAGTCTAAGTGAGCAGTGACTCTATTTGCCACAAGGCGCCCACCTACCTAACCTAACCTCCCTTTAAGGACTACTATGAATTGCAGTAGTCGAGTGCCTAAAGACGTCTATTCTAGCACACCTCCTCCTCCCTCCAAACAGCAAATAGTCTTCTCATTTCGACAATATAAATCAAGTATAAATCATACAATCTCGCTTTCTTGGGATGTATCACAGATTAAATTACACGCCTTATCGATTCCACCCCTTTTTCCTTCAAACTTAATCACCACAGGATACGAACATCAAATCAGATAAATTCTTAATTACCCAATTCTGTTGTAGACAATTGAATGTCAGAGTATAGAGTCAGTTTTCAACAAGTCTCCAAAGTGTATATGGCAATGGCAAATTAGCAATTTACTACTATTGTGTAATTGAGGCAATTTCGTTTTCTTTTTAGCGTAAAATTCAATTGGACACCGCATTTTCCATTCAGCGTTTGTCTGGTCTGCAGTCAGTTTCCTTACAGAGTTTTCCACGGAGTGTAATCAAATAAACCACCACCATTGGTATACTCGTAATCATTTTCAATTGAGCAATGCGTCGTCGAGTCCTTTAATCGGGGTAAATAATCACAGTACATCCAGCATCCTACCGTGTTGTTTTGCTTACCCGAGTAGGTATGTACGAAACCACTGAGTACGGCCCCAAATTGACGGCTTTTTAATGAATTCATAGACAAAGTCACCCCCGGGGAGTGCACCTGCCATAGAGATTCAATGAAGCATAGTTACAGGACAGAATGTCTCTGAAGTAATTATTATCTGTCCGATGAATAGTTGCAAGTTGTTCTATGGTCAGATAATTGCTGTATTGGGCTAACTAAAGTATCCTGCACCGAGAAGCAATTACTCATACATGAGCAATTCCACAAGTGAATTTAATTTTAATTACTCAGAGACATCGCAATTTATGTCCTTTATCGTGTCCTCTTAGTAAAAACTCCAAACCAACCAACCAACAAACATCATTTTATTCCATTCATGTGTTTACTTTGGAGTTGTCGTAGGTCATTCAACTTGTTGTGCTTATCAAAGCATTTGCAGGGATGCAAAAGAAATAAACAGCAAAAAAATGCAAATTATTTTTGTCCTTCCCATTGAATTGAATGCCTGTATCCGGTAGAGTATCACAGTATTTCAGCACCCGCGCTGCTAGCATCCCTTGACAGTTGGGATAATTGTAAAAAAGTATCTGCAGAGGATAACGTTTTTCCCTTTTTGCTTCATTTCAAATGCAGATTTATCGGTTGGAGAGTAACTTTACCTTAACCCTGCTTTTCAAGATTCAAATTTCTTTAATGGTTCTTGTGCATATACTCGTATCTCGCAGAATGTCAGTGGGTAAGTAGAGCATTGCATTTAGCAGCAGTCATTAAATGCAATCACATTTCAATTATTCCAACTGCTCAGGACTGTGAATTTTGTGGGTGCCTTCAACTTTGGTTTAGGTTTGGTAGGGGCGGCGTATAGGATTATCGACGTAACCAGTCTGACCAACAGTAACCTGTGGCTATGTCTTGACTCTCATATGTTGGACACGATAGTCGCTAGTGCAGAACTTGCATACCCAAGATGATCTTTAAATGAGAGCCTCGTTTTGTTTACTCTCCAAGCAGCATCTCTTGCCAAACACATACTCTCCAAAGGTGATGTCCACTATTGACCCTCCTCAGTTGTTGCTGAAAGTCAGCTCGTTTAATGAGTTTAAGAGAACAAGGTTCAACTATGCAAATCCCTCCAGGAGAGTTCTTCCTCTGGTGTTTGTGGTACGTGAGCCCCATTCAACCGCCCACGAGTTGAAGTCACCTGCAATGACGACGCGGCTTCTTCCTCTTGCAGTGGTTACGATGTTGTCGACTATTCTTTCGAATTCTTCATGTGCTATGCCGGGAGGGGCGAAGCAGCTAAAGAAGTAAATGCCACTAACTTTGGCCCACACGAAGCCTGTTTGGTGCATCATCATCTTCTCTTCGAAGGCTCGTTGGCCGTGTATCCATATTGCGGCTCATTCAGCAGCTTGTAGGGCTCGCTGAGTATAGCGATATCCGCATCGTACTCTTGGACCGACTGTGTAAGTAGGGTCCTGAGCTACCTTGCAATGGTTAAGGTTTAGTTGGATAACCTTCATGTTCACTTCTGAGAAGCGTTCAGCGCGAGCTGGAATGCAGGGCATCTTATGCTTCCAGTACTATGCTTGGCGCTATGGCAACTTCCTTTTACAGAGCATGCATTCCGGCTCTGATGAGCAATCCTTTGCCTTATGACCCATTCCGCCACACCTGTAGCAGTGTTTGGATCGGTCTTCGCTCTTGCAGTCCTTTGCACAAACCCGAGGCATCGGTAACACCTTTGGAGGCCCGGTTTTTCTCTTAGTCGGCAATTTACCCAACCGATTCTGATTCTTTCGCTCGCTAACGATTTGTTGGGGATGCTTGCTGGCAAACTTACCACTGCTGTCTGCGTCCCCGCATAGGTCTCCCTTATTAACTTTACTGGAAATATCGTGCCAACAGGTCAGTGGTGTCAACAGCGACGAATCGAAGTGACACCGAAGTACCGCCAAGAACAAGCCTCGAAGAATGGCAAGAGAGATGGAAGTTTCCAGGTAAAGGCATATGGACGCTGAGATTGATCCCCAATATAGACCCTTGGATCAATAGGAGCATGGAGAGCTGAACTTTTATCTGACGCAAATGCTTACTGGTCATGGATGTTTCAAATCCTCCCTCCATAGATCTGGACACGAAGACAACCCATATTGCCCAACGTACACGCAAGCAGTCGAGGATGCAGAAAACATCATGCTCCACTGTGCACGATATCACAAAGAACACAACTTGCCGGCCAACAGACTGAGTGGCCGGTCTTAGTACTGCTTACTAAGACCGCTTCAGTTCTATGCTCCTCCAGTGTTAGACCAACTGAAGTTACCCATTTTCGTATTATCCTTATTGTCTTTCTGCTCCACACACTCCAACAGTTTAACAAATAATGGCGATGTCGTTAGCAAATGACACTATTTTTGTTTCGCCTGGTATACGAGTAGTAACCGTCGTACATAACGTTTCAGAGCAGTGGGTCACGTTCTGCACAGAGAAAGGTTGTCTGAGGAATTTGAGATCCAAAGTGGAGTAAGACAAGGCTGCATTCTTTCACCAATACTATTCCTATTGGTGATTAGCGATGTGCTTCGTGCAGCTTTGTCGACGGGAAATGGAGGAATTCGATGGACTCTTACATCCCAACTTAAACATCTTGACTACGCTGACGTCGTATGCTTACTTTCTCATAGAATTATGGACCTCCACCAAATGACAGCAGATGTGGAGAGGGAGGCTGGCGTGCGTCGTCGGGCTGAAAATTAATACCGCAAAAACTAAAATTATCAGTCTTGGAACGAACTCATCGGCTCAAATATGCATTGCTGGACAACCGGTAGAGAGAGTAGAGGATTTAAAGTATCTTGGGAGTATTGTCTCGACCGATGGTTTTTTTTTTTTTTTTTAGAGGAAGGGGAGATCTTCAAAAGATACTGATAATCCGAGTAATCAGCATGCCGGATTTTTACCGACTAAAACCACCTCCCATATAATTGCGATCTAAGCAAGTATATAAATTTTTATTTTTCTTATAATTTATTAAGTTAAATCGAGAGATTTTGTTCTTTTAAGGCTTCGTAATTGATTTTCATTATGCAGTCGTTTTCATGCATCTATGTTTATATGCTCTTCTAGATTTTCTTTGTGTATTTTTGCATGTTATAGAATTTCCGCAGATACACTTTCTACCTTCAGGTCTCGATGAAGGTCAGTATTTCTTATGTAACAAGGTGCATTTACTATATTTCTAAGCACCTTATTTTGGAATGGTTGTATTTTGTCTATGTTTGTCTTTTTGGCACAACCCCATAGTTGGATTCCATATGTCCATGTTGGTTTCAGAATTTGATTATATAAAAGCACTTTATTTCCAATTGATACGGATGAGTTTCTTCCTATCAGCCAGTGCAGTTTTCTATATTTGATTTCTAACTCTTCTTTTTTCTTTTTTACGTGCTCTTTCCATTTCAACTTTGCATCTAGAGTCATACCTAAATATTTCGCTGTATTAGCGCATGGAACTATTGTATTTTTTGCTTTATAATAATTGGTATATATTAAATTTTTTTATTAGTAAAGTCAACATGGACTGACTTAGACTCGTTTAATTTGATTCTCCACTTATTAGTCCATTCACAGATTTTGTTTATGCCAATTTGTAGTTTTTCTGTGGATTCTTCATTGGTTCTTCCTACTGCTAGTATTGCAGTATCATCTGCGAATGTTGCCATAGTGTGGTTTTCTAATTTAGGAATATCACTAGTATATAATAAGTATAATATTGGGCCCAGTACACTACCTTGCGGTATGCCGGCCTTTATTTCTCTTAGATTTGAATAAGTACTCTGTTGTTTTATTCTGAAATGTCTTCCATCTAGATACGATTTCAGAATAGAAGCATATTGATTTGGCAACATACATCTCAGTTTATAGATAAGTCCTTCGTGCCATACTTTATCAAAGGCCTGCGCCACATCCAAGAATACAGTCCAGCAAACTTCCCTTTTTTCTAGTGCTTCTTCGATTTCGTAATTCTGTGTACCTGTTGCATCGTAGAGTGCTGCCTTCGAAAACCAAATTGATGGTTCGGAATCAGCTTTTTCCTTTCAATTATTTTATTTAAACGCTTTGCGAGTACTTTCTCAAACACTTTTGATATCATTGGCAATAACGAGATAGGTCTGTAAGATGACACTTCATTTGGCGGTTTACCAGGTTTGGGAATCATTAGGACATCAGCAACCTTCCACAAACTAGGCACATATTTAAGCTTAAATGTGGCATTTATTAAATTTGTTATTTTTATTATTGCCTTCCTTGGTAAGTTCTTTAGTACGACACCAGATATAAGGTCATATCCAGGAATTTTCTTTGCATTTATTTCATGCTTAATTAAGTTGTAAATTTCATTAGGAGTTGTGAGCAGAATTTCTTCGCTTTCTTCTTCTGAAGGACCTATTAACGTAGGTTGTATATTTCCATTTTCAACTGGTGGTTTAAATATGTTTTCTAGGTAGTCTGCGAAGAGAATGGTTTTGTCCTCATCGCTTCTTGCCCAGTTTTCATCAGTTGCTTTGATTGGAGGTATTTGCGCAGTAGCCTGTTTTAATCCTTTTGTTGCTTTCCATAGAGAGTAATTAGTTACGTATTCAGCTGTTAACCCTCTGAGGTACCTTTTCATTGAATCTTCCTTAATTTTTTTAATTTCTCTTCTTAGTTGTTGACAGAGGTTGTTTAGCTTGGCTTTATGTTGTGGAGCTCTTGTTTTCTGCCACGTTCTTCTTGCTCGTCTTTTATCTGCTACTAAATCTTTTATTTCTTTCGTGTAGTTTCTTTTGTGTTCTTTCTATTTAGGGCGGGGGTGCTTTCCCAGGCCTGCTGAATATCGCTGACCAAATTATGCAGTTCTTTTTCTACATCATTTTTGGTTATAAGGGGTATCATGAAATCTATTTTACTTATTAAGTTCAGCTTGAAGGCTTGCCAATCTGTTCTGTTATTTGTTAAGATTTTAATATTTGTATTTTTAATTATATGTTCACTCATTTGGAGAATTATAGGTGAATGGTCAATGCTTGACAAATTTTTGATTATAAAAAAATAAATTAGATCTGGTATCTTATTTTTGTCTGTAGGCCAGAACGTGGGCCTTCCTGTCGACAGAATTTCGCACTGATGTTTTTGAATAGCAGCATAAAGTTCTTTTCCTCTCGTTGTTGTCAATCTGGATCCCCAGTTAAGGTTTTTGGCATTAAAATCTCCACCTATTATGTATCTGAAATAAACAAAAAAGTCGATCACTTGCGAAAGCTAAGACAACTCTACTGTGAAGGAATAACACTGGCAGTAGGGTGGTCATATGGCCGAAATGCAACTTGATCGTGATGATGACATCAGGAGGACGGAAAGAAATACTGTGAATCATAAGCAACTACAATAATAGCGAAAACTAACAAAATACTCCCCAGTTATCTGGACAGCCACCCTTGGAGTTTACAGAAACTTAATACCACCTGAGTTTCAAACCACACCACTCTGTCTTTCTCTCTGTCTCTTCCTTTCCACAAAAACGCACGTGTTCTAAAAATTAGTATAAGGGTATTCATATCCCCTTTAACATGTGCAAATTATAAAAAAAAAAAAAAAAAAAATTTGTTTCCTAGTTTTTCAAAAAAATCGAATATTCTTCTTTTTTAATTGAATGTTTTGGAGGACAGTAAATAGCAACGATATTAATTTTTTTATGCTTAGCTTTTATACACACTGCTGTAGCTTGTCTCTGTAATATACTTCAACTCCTCATATTGTTGTATATTATTTTTTACTATTACTGCACTTCCACCCTTAGCTGTGTTTTCAGGGTGAGCGGTGTGGTAGATTTTGTAGTTTTTAAATTTTGTTTGCGTGTGTTTTGTAAAATGGGTTTCTGAGATAAATAGACAAATGTCTATGTTATTTGTTTCAAGAACCACCTGCAATTCCTGTTGATGTTGCAGGAGACCATTTGCATTCCAACATATCACTTTAAGATTTTGATCCATGATTATGCTTAGATACTTTTTCGTTGGTATTTTCTAACGTTTTAAGTCGCATATCTAGTGCATTAAGTTTGGTTAGGATCAGTTGTAGTGTTTGATTCATGTCATTGCAAAAGACTCAATTGTTGGTTGCACTCAGGTTGGTCCTTTTTCTGCATAGGATGCTGTTTTTTTATGTGCAACCAATTGAGCATATGACATTATACCCGCGCTGGTTTCTTTAGCGTTCGGTTTTTTGTTTTCTTTTGCAATGGGTTTTTTAATCTCTAGTTTTGATAGCTCCACATCTACTTTAGTATTATCTGGTGATTCTTGTTTTTTATCAAGAATTTTGTTTTTGGTGTTTAGCTTTTTATTTAAGATATTCTGCAGTTCCATGGCAACAGTGCACCCCCGATAGCTTGCGGGGATGGGGTTCCCCGCAGTGCACGCACTTAGGCTGCACATTTTGAGGCTTTGTGCATTCTATTGTGTGGTGTTTTCCAGCGCATTTCACACATCCTGCCTGTATATTGCAATATTTTTGCGTATGCCCATATGCCTGGCATTGCTTGCATTGGTTTACTAATTTTGATTTCTTAAGAGGTTCAATTTCAACTCTGCATCCCAGAATGTTTTTGATTTGATAAACCTTTTCTATTGAATTGAAACCTTTAAATTTAAGATTTGTAGTTATATTTTCAGGCTTGCATGAGTGGTGCAGATTTTTAGCCATTACTCTAATGGGCCTGGTTTGCATATTTTCGTAAGAGTGCCAAGTATAGTTTTCTTCATTTCAAAAACATTGAAAAAAAAAGGTATTTTTGTGTGTTTTTTTTAATGCCTGGCGAACCGGGCGGGGTTTTAAGCTAGTAAAATATAAAACTTTTGCACCCCATCATGCGATATATCAAATTATCCTCATCATTCCATCATATCTCTGAAACATTATCTCTCCCACCATCTTCGAACCACGTGTATAAATACTCGATTTTACATTTAAACTCCTAATTAAACGCCACAGTGCGTAGTTCTGCGTTATGTTAAAGCCAACAGAGGCTAGAAAGCTTCTAAAGAATGGAAGATTTAAGCTCCCGACTGACCTGGGACTTTTCGGTTATCGACTCACTTGAGAATCCTAAGCCCTCATGAACCAGTGAAAATGCGCTTCGTCGGTCAACAATAAGTTTGCCAAAAAGTTTTCATCATGCTAAACAAGATTTGAAACTGATCCTTCATATTCCAAGCGCAATGCAAGGTCTCGCGAAGAGGTCCACAATCCACTTTCAAAATCCTCCGAAGAGTGCGGTCAGAAAACTGCAACTGGGCAGATCGTCTTCTCGTTGATGTCGCGTTTTCTGCGATGCTCTGTCTCACAAAATCTCACAACATCTCCCAGTTTGAGTTCTGGCTGTACGTCTTGAATCTCCAACAGTCCAGAATTCAGCAAAATTATCCACCAGTATCTACTACATAGACATATCTTTAATACTTTCTGACACTTTTTGATGAGTGCGCGTCTCGCATCTCATATTTTGTCATGTAAGTGTATACTACGTAGACATACGAGTATCTTGTAATATTTTAATTTGTTGTCACACTTTTTAATGAGTGCGCGTCTCGCACCTCATTGTTCATATTAGGTTGTTAAAAATAAAGTACTATTTTTTTGAGCACCGAACGGGATAAGGTTAGGTTGGGTAGATGGGTGCCTAGTAACAATGACAATCACTGCTCACTTAGACCAACAAATTCGGGTCCGTTGTGCCCAATCATTTAACAATGAAAAAGTTATAAGGTCCGCTGTTAGAACCATCCAGATAGTGATATATATTTCTCAGGAGGTCCGTAAGCTCTACATTACCTAAGTCCTTCAATTCCGAGAAAAAGTAACTTCCGAGAGTCCTCATTCTTGTAACGGATAGGGCAGGACAATCACACAGCAGGTGATGAACTGATTCAATTTCTTTTTCGTCCCTGCAGCTTCTACAGTAGTCGTTATGTAGCACACCGAGTCGCTCCGCGTGAACTCCAATGGCACAGTCACCAGTAATTATTCCAGAAACAACCCGTGTATTATAACGACTAAGCTTCACTAGAGTTCCAATCCGGCGAATCTCCGGTCGATAAGTCTCCTTCCGAACAACAGCAAGGTATTCGAAAAGGTGGTCAATAGAGCCTTGACTAAGTGGGTTGAGGACATGCATATAGTTCCGGATAACCAATTCGGTTTCAAGGCGGGTCATGAGACTGTACATGCCGCGTCTAAACTGGTATCTGACATCCAATGGAACAAAAGTAAGAAACAATGCACGGGTGCCTGCCTGGTTGACTTGGAGAAGGCGTTCAATACCGTATGGCTAGAAGGCCTCTTCTACAAGTTGAGCAGGCTGGGTATAAGTAAACCACTGCTGTACATGCTCTGTAATATGCTCACAAGTAGACAGTTCATTGTGAAAAATGGCAATGTGACTTCTGCTGGGACGTTCAAAATCAAAACCTTTCTACAACAAGGTGCAGTTAATTCGCCGATCCTCTTTAACATTTACACGAGTGATCTCGTAGGATCTCTTCCCCATGCTATTGCGTATGCAGACGACTTAATCGCGTATAGGTCAGGACCAAAGATCGAGGTCATTGCAATACTCTTGCAGCGTGATTTCGATAAGATCAGGATATACTGCGACGACTGGAAGCTGAAAATCAACTTCCAGAAGACAGAGACTATTCTGTTTAGAACGTCATTATCTGGGGCCTCCAGGGATACCAGAAAGAATTGGCGAAAGTTCTCAATCGTGGGACAGCACGGGCAGCCACTAGCGAGTCGAAGTGTGGTTAGATACCTTGGGATCTGGCTAGATCAATATCTATATTTTAACACAAATGTAGATGCTGCTCTGGTCAGAGCCAGAGGTGCTTTTGCTTACAAAGAGACTGTTTTATAGCAGCCAACTCGATGCAAGGGTGAAGGTAATCTGCTACATGGCCCTTATTCGGCCCATGCTCGTATATGGATGTCCCGTGTGGTTCAACGTGGGAGCAAGCTGGATGGAAAAAATTCGGGTTTTTGAGAGGGCTTGCCTTAAGGCTTGTCTTCAGTTGTACAGAACACCAGAGTCCCAGTACATAAAATTCTATTGTAATGAAGTCCTGTATAATAGAGCGAACATAAACAGAGTGGATAATTTCCTCATCAATATGATTCGAAGGTACACTGTAAGAGCAATGTCCTCGATGAATAACCTGATCTCCGGGCATACTACCCCAATGATTTGTATCAAGATAGCGTGCGTCTTAACGGCTTCATCCCCCAGAGGCGTTCCTATATTTAGATAGAGAAGGTCTGATACAGGATAGGGTAGCGGTGCCGCTAATCTACCATGTTGCCCGAAATGCTGCGGACAGGCGACTTAACTACGAGCGTCACGTCGCACACAGCACCACGGAGCGTCTCCAGTTTAGTAGAGCGGTATCAAGCCGTGATATGGCAGATGTAGTGAGACAGCACCAGAAATTCTGGTGGCTCGCCGACGCAGAGGGAACTCCCTCGTCGTTTCCTTTTGATTCGGGGTAGCCTCACAAGGGGCAAAGTCGGTAGAGCTTTTTATAGCCTGGCCGGCCTACATAGTTTTAAGGTCGTTTTAAGTAGCTTTAAAAAAAAAAAAAAAATAAAAAAAACCTTATACATGTATGTATACTATATGTATATATGAAGGTATACAATATATCTTACAGCGGTTTTAGCCGCAAGAATGCTACAGTATACGAGGCGGGATCGTATACTTGAGATACTTAGTTCAATACCACCCATGTTTGGGGGTCTGAAGATAACAATTTATCTCTTCTTAGTGAAAAGAACTACCTCCGTCTTTGAGGTGTTCTCTCCTAGCCCTTTGCTGCTGACCCAATTATTCACTAGTTGTAGTGCAAGATTTAGTCTTTCGCTTAGGACTGGAGGGAATTTTCCCGAAACCAGGATGACCACATCGTCGGCATAGGCCGAAGCCGTTTTCCTTCAATTTTACCAAGATCTCATCAACTACGAGGAGCCATATTACAGGAGATAGAACTCCGCCTTGGGGGATTCCTCTGCAAACACTTCTCCGGATGGTTGCATTTCCTAGCATTGATAATATAACCATCAATTGAAGCATCTTTGCAATCCAATTGCAGAGACCCATGTTTAAATGACCTCTGTGTAGGCTGTCCAGGATCGCGCCAGTGTTTACGTTGTTAAACGCCTCTTCAATGTCTAGGAACGCCCCGAGAGTGAACTCTTTAAAGTGGAGGGATCTTTCTATACTTGATACGACCCTGTGTAGCGCAGTATCTACCGATCTGCCGCAGATGTATGCGTATTGTGATTTAGATAGGTAATTATCGCCGATCACGTTTCTTATGTATACATCTATTAAACGTTCCAGTGTTTTTAGCATAAAAGACGACAAACTGATAGGTCTCAGCTCTTTTGTGTTTGTGTGGCTCGTTTTCCCCGCTTTGGGAAAAATACGACACGCACCTAGCTTAAGGCGTCCTGTGAAAATGCGCTTGAGCCATGGAATAGGAATATTCACTAACCCTTGCAGCATCACAGGTCGAATGTTATCCATCCCTGGTGCCTTATATGGAGCAAATGATTTAATTGCCCAGGCTATCTTGTCATCATCTATTATATTCCTCACCTCTTCCGCGTTTATTCCCGGTGTCGTCTATGGAGTGGGTAGATCATGAAGAATTGGACATTTCAAGAAGCTCTCTACAGCGTATTCTCACGAAAGATTTGCATCTTAGTGCAATTGATTCAAGAATTGAAGACTACTAACCACGCACAGCGAAGGGAGTTCGTTAAATGGATTATGGAACAACAACAAGAGGATGCCGACTTTTCAAGCAAAATCATCTTCAGCGATGAGGCTCATTTTCATCCCGATGGCTTTGTTAATCGTTAAAATTTTCGAATTAGGGGTTCAGAAAATCTACGAGCAATTGTTGAAAAACAAATGCATACACAACGTGACACTGTTTGGTGAGGATTTTGGGCTGGAAGCATCATCGTTTTTTCGTTTCTTTCATTCTTCTTTGAAAATGGTGGTAGCTATTGCGACACGATAATCCAGTTTTTTGTTAATAAATTGGAAGATATGGCTGTGGACGACATGGGGTTTCAACAAGACGGTGCCACATGCAATACAGCCCAAGAAACAATTCAATTACTACATGAGTCATTTCCTGGTCGTGTAATTTCCCGTTTTGGTGACCAGAGTTGGCCGCCCAGATGATGCAATTTAACGCCGTTGGACTTTTTCTTTCGGGTTTTTTGAAGTCTAAAGTTTAAGTCAATAAGTCCACGACCACTCAAGCCTTGAAGGAACAAATTGAGCACTGTATCAACGAAAATCAGCCACATTTATGTAAAACGGTCATGAAAAATTTCTACAAAGAGTGCGTATGTGTCAGCAAAGCCGTCGAGACCATTTACCCTATACGCTACTCCATACATAGCCCTTTACAGAATAATGTATGAATCTTCTTCTTCTTCTTCTTTTCCTTACGGCGAAGTTATAATCCGGAGTAGAAGGACCACAACCCTCCCACTTTACTTCATCCCTACTGGTCCGCTTGTGGGGTTTGCCGGTTTGACCTCAGAAAGTACCGGCAGACTTCCCGGTTTCAGGTCACTTCGTCACTGAAACCAATCAAATGCTGGTGTTTTCACATTTGTGTGATCCATTTGATTTTTGGTCTGCCTTTTTTGCACGATTGTGTAGGAACGTTGATTGATATTGCCTTTTTGACGGGGTTCGAAGGATCTCTCATTTGAACATGACAATACCAACAGAGCCGATAGTGCTCTATCATACTTGTGATGGGTTCTTTTACATGAAGGCTTCATCGAATCTTTGAACTTCTTATTCTATCAAGCTTTGTTACTCCTGCTGTCATAAGAAGCATCTTCATCTCAGCTCTTGTTAATTTGCCCTCATACTTTTTGTACATCGTCCAGAATTGTGAACCGTATGTGAGTGCCGGACGTACAACTGTGGTGTATAGCCTTCCTTTCAGCTTAGGGGACATTTTTCGGTCACAGAAGATTGCGGAGTTTTCCCGCCATTTCATCCACCCTTCGCTTACGCGATGATTGATGTCATCATCACAAGTTGCTTCCAGATATTTGAGCTTTTCGTACTTGGGAAGCACTTTTCCATTCAAGTAAATATCTGAAATAGGCCGGTGTGGATAAGAGAACGGGCAGCACAGATACTCTGTCTTTTTTTAAATAATACGGTACCCATTTCACTCCAAAATATCCAACCATAGATCAAGTGCTCGTTGCAGGGCCAATTGATCTTCATTTATGATAGCTCCATCTTCAGCAAAGAATAACTGATGCACTTTGGGGTTCGTCACTTTTCCGTCAAGCAGATAATCAAGGACTACAATAAATAGCAAACGACTGACGACGCTACCCTGTTGTACATCGACTTTGATTGGGAACTCTTCGGTGACTTCTGCGGGACATCTTACTCTTGTCCTTGCTCCCCCCTTACATGTCCATGATCATGCGCAAGTAGGTTTTTGGTACTCCTCGTTATCTTAGCGCCACCCATAAGAGATCTCTTGGTTGTCTATTAAAGACTTTTCAAAATCAACCAACACCATATGCAAGTCTTTACGATGTTTTTTCCATTATGATCCTTATACTTTGTATTGCATCTGTTGTTGATTTACCCGAGACAAACCCGCACTGCACCGCCCTTCCCTTTATGCAAAGGAATTAGGATAACTTTCCTTCCACTGATTAGGCATTGGATCACCGCTCATAAGTTTGCAGATAAGAATCATGAGCCATCTGGACCCGATATCTCCCATCTTTTTCCAGAACTCAGAGGGTATCTCGTATGGCCCAGCCGCTTGTCTTTTTTTGGAATATTTGACCGCGTTCCTTACTTCTTTAACAGTAATGTCGGATACTTCTCCATGGTTAGGGGCGGCTCGGGGAAATTGTTCGTTCAGAAGTCTTTCACAATACTGTCGCCATCTGTGGAGAATTTTGTCGTCTTCCACAAGAAGCTGGCCTTGAGCATTGTTAATGAACTTTGGGGAACGAATCTCCTGAGCATTTTTTCTTCTCTGGGTGGCTATTTTGAAGATAGTTGTTCCCTTATTCAAGTTGTTTTGTCGAAGCTCCTGGATAGCGTGGTTCCTATCAGACGCCGAAGAAGATATTTCCTCCAACTCCCGATAGAAGCCTTCCATTGAAATTGGGCGCACTTCTACTTCGCGAGACCTTTGTAACATCTATATATCACTTCACAAGAGCACTTTGACCAAGCCTTGAAAGCCGTTTTCTTTTCACGATTCACTACTTTAGTTTCATCTGTCCACCACCATGTTTCTTTGGCGTGTTGGCAGGGGCCTTTCGACGTTCCAAGCAGTGATTTGGCTCTCTCCAAGCAAGATCGCTGTAGGGAATCCCACATATCTTGTGCTCTGCACTCTTCATCATCGACCTCATCGACGATGGTAAAGAGGTAATTTGTCATGTTGGTAATAGAAACTTCGCCTTTTCCTTTGTCTAGCTTGTACCAATTCATTTTCTCTGCCACCTTTGTTTGCTTATTTGTTTCCTTCCCCGTATCCATAAAAATGTCTGTCAGGAGGAGATAATGTTGCTGGGTTATAGCCTCTCCCAGGACCACTTTGCAATCTTTAACCCGGGGCTTCATGAAACTGGCTACCAAATGGTAGTCAATCTGAGTTTCATTTTCCCCACTGCTGTAAGTGATCAGGTGCCGGCTTTGTTAGACGAACATGCTACGAGTATATATAAGACCGCATGACTTGCACATGCTTAGGATGTCTTCACCTAGAGAATTCCTGGTGCCGTACCACAGTCCTCATAGTTTTCGTTTGTCTTCCCGACATGTCTGTTGAAATCCTTTGACATGTTTTTGATTAGGTTGTGAAAATCCAGCCAGAATGCATCTTTTTCTCTCTGTTTACATCCGACTTGGGGAGCATATGCGCTTACAATATTCCACACCTCACCCTGTATCGTCACTGGACTTTGAAATGGTCAAGATGTTGCCAAGTAGCTAGAATACTGTATGAATCAATGAAACATTTACAATTTTTACCTGTGTTTTCTATCAAAATTACTTCTTGCGTGAACTTTGAGACGACACCCTTTAGTTACTATTGCCGCACCCTGTACTGTCTTTCTCTCGGAGCAATTCTCTTACTGGCCTTCTAATTTTACTAGGAAATCTTTTTCTTTTTATTTAAATGTGCTTCAACTAAAAAAAAAGGATATTATCTCATATATCCTTACACAAAGAAAGACCAATGAAGAAAGTGTACCCCCACAAAGTTTTCCCTCCACTGAAGTGGAAAAAAGTGAGGTTAGATATGAGCTCACCGTAACCTGAATGCATCCCTGTTTGCCCTAACCTCAAGCTGATGAAAATGCAAGGAAAAAAAAAAACACTTCACTGCCACTCTTTTATGCGGGTGATTTCTTTCGCCTCCCTATTTATGACCATCATCGTCGTTGTCGGTGGTTTCATTTTCCACCAGGATATACTCGTACTCTATCCGCTTTACTGTTCACAACTGATTGCCGAGAAAAAGGAGTGAATCACATATCTTTGGGGTATATTTCTAATTAAGAGAAGAACTTTTCGTCGAATCACTCCTGGAGTGGTGCTTGGTTTTGCTGATTCCCCATCAATACGGTTTACCAAGCGCAAACACCCGTACCTCTTTGTGTTCGCTTCGCATGCCGTTGTACGGATGCACTGGAGCTGGCTCCATCAGTTATATCATTATTTTATGCAAGCGAGGAACTCAAACCCCGCGGGAGTTAATGTAGATTTAAACATTTGCATTTGTACTGGATCGCTTAAAGTATAAACAAGTTTGTACAGAGTAGAACTGCGAAAAAGGGTTGCGGGACGACGGACGACAGAAAAATAAACTTCACAGCAGGGAAACTTTAAAATTCAATCTTCGGGGATGTTTTTCTTTTTCACTCTTCATTTAATATTCTTAAAATGCATCCAAAAAAAAAAAACTTCCACAGAAAATTGGATGCAGGGGAGGGTTTGGTTTTCACCTTTTTCCTCCTCATTTTAGTGGTGGCGTTAGTGCGCTAAAGAATTTTCATCCTTTTCTATCAGTATTAGTGTAATTTTCGGCTTCTTTAAGGATTCACAATTTAATTTGAAAACTTTTTATTGCACTTTGATTAGTTTGCTACGCCAAGGAAAGGTTATTTCAGTGAGAGATGCCTTAAGAGTTGGATTACCAATTCATGGGAATATTTTCTTGAGAATTTTTCGAAAGAGATGAGATAATTAAATGAAATTAAAAACTGGTATTTACAAAACTAATACCCAATGGAATGGATAATGCTAGAGTTTTTCATATTACTCTACCGACCGACGACGAACGAAGTGCAGATGATGTTTGACACGTAAAACTGCAATGTTGTACGAGTATGTGCCTCTTATTCCATATTCACTTTCGAGAGCGCTTTCATTAAGCGCTTCCTATCTTCTAATTTAAATAAAACAAAGTGTGTGTGAGATATCATCGAAATTTTTTATTCGTTTGAAAGGCCTATCATCGATGCCATTATGTATGGAATATAACATCGTTCAAATGTTCGCCGCGGCTTCTCTGGGCGGCGCGCATCCGAAATGGCAAATTTTCCATTACTCTGGCGCATAAATCAGGGTGAATTTGACGGCTGGCATGGGTTATGTTGCCTTTAAGGGCCGCTGTGGTTTGTGGCTTATTCGCATAGACCTGCGACTTCAGAAAACCCCACAAGAAAAAGTTTAACGGGGTCAGTGGCCAGTTCACATCACCTCCATGTGAGATGACCATGCCCTCGAATCTCTCGGGCAGAATTTCCAATATAGCGTGAGCTGTGTCGCACGTAGCGCAGTCCTGTTGAAACCACATATCGTTGGTATCCATATGATCCAATTCAGGACAAAAGAAGTTGGTAATCATCGACCTATGGCGCTCGCCGTTGACGGTGATGGCCTGGCCAACGTCGTTCTCAAAGAAATATGGACCGATGACGCCGCCAGCCCAAAATCCACACAAAATAGTGACTTTTTCGGGATGCGTTGGACGCTCTTGGATCTCATGTGGATTGGTATTGTCCCAAATTCGACAATTTTGTTTGTTGACGTACCCATTCATCCAGAAATGGGCCTCATCGCTGAAGATAATTTTTCGATGAAAATTAGGGTTAGTTTCCAACTGCTCCAGAACCCATTCAGCGAACATACGTCGTTGTCTATGGTCGTTTACCTTCAGCTCCTGGGTCAGTTGAATTTTGTATGGGTGCAGGCCCAAGTAGTGATGCAAAATTCGCCAAGTTGGACTCGCTAATTTGATTCTCCAAAAACAGGTCCATTGTACAACCAGGCAGAGAACCCCATTTTAATGTGTTTTTTTCGTCTTTTGACGAGCAGACGCTTCAGTGATGAAGAGCTTAGGTCATCAGCACTCACCACATCAGCACCGAAAATCTGCCACCTGATCCGAGCAAAGACAGGACAATCACATAGGAAGTGTTCCGCAGTGTCATCGCCCTCTCCACAGGAGTCGCAGACAGACAGAGTTTTGAGCATTAGCATCGCAACACATGACAAGACCTATCTTTGTGGTATCACAATATTCTATGAGCTCGACCTCTGCCCTTGGTGGTGGGGGCAGTAAGCAGACGCAACGACGTAGGTTTACCATTTACCATTCGTCTTGTAGCTTATAGCTGCAGCGACTAAGTCCTGGCAACAAAACTATCCAAACTTAGTTGCTGAGAGGGAATTTGGTACAATAGGACAAGCCCTAGGCCTTTCCGACCGCTCATCATAAAGTACCGTGATGTCACGCATACCTCCAAGGCCACAAATGCGCTTGTTCCGCACCCAAGGCTCCTGGATAGATATTATGTGAGGTTTTGTTCTACTAGCTGCAAGTCTACTACTTATAAGAACTGTAGCAGCCTTGCAATGTTGTAGGTTGGTCGCATTTCGTACCTAGACTTAATGGCTTCGGCAGAACCCTTGTCCAAACTCACAACCAGAGTAGAATCATCTTTATTTTGACGATGCTGTCTCTCCCTGTGTGAATGAACGCTCCACTTGGTCGTCTCGAGTCCAGGATTCTGGGTACGCAGGCGCGCTGGCACATCAGCCATTTTCCCAAGTTTCCCCGGGATCCAGCAGACGGCGCGAGTCTGTTTAGTTGTCCTGAAGACCTCAAAAGTAGAGGTCTCAAGGGATGGGGGGTTCCGCTCTTTAACTCAAAGCCCTCCACCTGAATGAAAGCATTCGTTGCTTGGGCAAGCTCTAACAGATAAACTTCGCAGTGTTTGCACTCCGCGTCGGTCATGCTGTTGTCATTGCCAGCCTTCCCAATTCGAACAGTTAAAGAGGAGATAACAGCTTTCTTGTAAGAAACCTGCTTTTCTCGCTCCCTAACCACCGGGTTTTTCTCTTTCTCAGTAGATTTGTCCGCGACAGCCATCTTCCGTCCACTGGGAATACAAATGGTTGTATCATCGGTGTCATTCGGAATTTGTACGCGGGCCACGCTACCAATAAGAGGCGTTTTAGAGACATTCAAGTCAGTGGATTTCCCTGCGACATCCAGTTTCTGTCCACCGGTACTACTTCCATTACTGGCTGTAGCGCCCGTCTTCAGACCCTATGCGCATGCAACGCCACCGGCTTAAGGTCTATCGAAAGACACACGCGCATAAGGTGCGCGCATATGCCTACCGGCAAGAGAGTTTGAAACCTATTTCCTTCGTTTGCTCCGGTTCAAGCTATTAGAAGAGGAGGCAGCATCGGGTCCAAATGACCTGCCGGTTTCGGTTGGGGTAACTTCCACCGACCTGCTTCTTTTTGCCGTCTCTGCCAAAGGACTGTTGTCAGCACCTGCGCCTTCAACTTCTGTAGTCTCTTTGCGCCGCGCCGCCGCCAGTTTTCCTCTTTTCCTCTTCTTCTGGCTTTTGGACGGGAGCTCATCGGAGTGTGCCGCTTCTGGAGCTCTTTCAACTTTTTCAGTTTCCCGAGGCAAGCCTTCAGCAGCAGCGCTACAATCAGCCTTCTGTCCATTAGGATGAAGTTTAAGCGTATCAGGTTGCACCTCTCCGCTACTTTCTCCACCTTAGGATCTTTGACTCTTAAGCTTTCCCGCCACGACAAGGAAGCTGAATGATGGGAAAGTCTATCCATTTAGGAATATCACTAGTATATATAATAAGTATAATATTGGGCCCAGTACACTACCTTGCGGTACGCCGGCCTTTATTTGTCTAAGATTTGAATAAGTATTCTGTTGTTTTATTCTGAAATGTCTTCCATCTAGGTACGATTTAAGAATGGAAGCATACTGATTTGGCAACATTACATCTCAGTTTATAGATAAGTCCTTCGTGCCATACTTTATCAAAGGCCTGCGCCACATCCAAGAATACAGTCCAGCAAACTTCCCTTTTTTCTAGTGCTTCTTCGATTTCGTAATTCTGTGTACCTGTACTATAGAGTGCTGCCTTCGAAAACCAAATTGATGGTTCGGAATCAGCTTTTTCCTTTCAATTATTTTATTTAAACGTTTTGCGAGTACTTTCTCAAACACTTTTGATATCATTGGCAATAACGAGATAGGTTTGTAAGATGACACTTGATTTGGCGGTTTGCCAGGTTTGGGAATTATTAGGACGTCAGCAACCTTCCACAAACTAGGCACATATTTGTTATTTTAATTATTGCCTTCCTTGGTAAGTTCTTTAGTACGACACCAGATATAAGGTCATATCCAGAACTTTTATTTGCATTTATTTCATGCTTAATTAAGTTGAATATTTCGTTAGGAGTTGGGAGCAGAACTTCTTCTGAAGGTCCTATTAGGGTAGGTTGTATATTTCATTTCGCTTCAATAATGACACAATAACTTCAAACTGGACACCAGCAATAGTTACTAACAAATCCCTAGAAGTGGGGGAAAACCCTAAATAACAGCGCGAAAAAAAGATATCACATTTTCTCAAAAAATGAGGTTAGTCTTTTAGTGATCTTTGAGTAAGGAAGTATGAAGAAATTAAAGAAAAGGAAATATTCCGCGTATTTTTAAATTGTTCAGAGTAGCCAGAAGTAATAAAATGGGTAAAGGAAAAAAATTAAGTACTGCCGAACAAATAAAACTGCATCACTAAAATTTCAAAATAGCGTATATTACAGAAAAACTGGAAAGAAGCTGAAAAGTGATTTCAAATTTCCTTAAAGACCCTGAAAATTACGGGAAGAAGAGCAGTCCGGGGCATCCGAGGGCAGTCAGTGAAAGGGATAGACGTGCAATTCTAAGAGTTGCCTCGAATTCTAGCTTATCGTCTTCCAAAATCGCTGAACAAGCAGTTGAAACCTACTAATGTAAGAGACGTCCAGAAAATTTTGAAGGAGTCTCCAATAATACTCGAAACGGGTAAGAAACTGAAGAAAAAACCACCACTCACGGCAAAACACAAGGGAGATAGATTGAAATTGAATGATGAAAAAGCGATGGCGCCGGGTACTATCCCTCGACGGTCCCACTATTTAAGAAAAGAGGTGCCCATATAGATCCGTCGGCTACATGGAGGAGGAACTGTTATGATGTGGGCTGGAATAGGATACCATGATAAAACTGATATAAACTTCGTACAACAAAAAATGGACAGTAAAAGATACTTGGATTTAATTTCCAGTGAAATACCACAACCACTTATTTTTCAGCAAGATAATGCTGCAAAGATTGTCAAAAAGTTTTTTTTTTTTTTGTATAACAATGTGATGTTTTGAATTGGACAGCGATTAGCGATCACAGCCATGAATATCTTTTATTGAAAACTGTTGGGGTCTTCTTGCCAGATCTGTAGGGTAGAGTTGCCTAATTCCGGTCGTCTCCAGTGACCGGCCCCCATCAGAAAAAAGTGTCATAAATAGTGAAATTAATGCCCTACTTCTCTTTTTGCAGTCTAGTTCAGTAGTCTGTTATCTCTTTCTTACACTCCTTCAATTTCACTTGAATTGTCTTTCCTTAATTATGAGCTTATTGGTTGTGTGAACGCGTTAGGACAAGGTATTCCGGAGTTGTTCTAGTAAAAACAATAGTGCAAGTGTGTTCCGGAATTAGTCTTTATTTCATAATTTCAAAAGGCCAGTACAAATAAGATGTGTTTTTTATATTTAATTGTAGTATATTTCAATGAAAACTGCTTTAAAACATATAAAAATATTAAATTGATGGTTTTTTTAGAGTGGCTGGAGATAGGACACTAAAATTACCCATGTTGCTTATACTCGGCTCCCCCGACCGGAGATAGGAAACTGTGTATTTTTTTTTGTTATTTCGTTTCGAGCGAAAAACTGGACTATAACGACGCTCTCTGCTTCAAAAAGTCGTTGAAAATTCAGAATATCCAGTAGTCGGCCACACTTTTACAAACATGGACCTAGGTGGCCGGATACTGGAAACGTGTGTCCTAACTCCGGCCCCGCTGAATTTTTGTAAGAGAAATCATTTTTCTCTGTATATACAGACAGTAAACTAGCTTTAAATTATAATTTTAAGTAATACACTACAATCACCATGAGTGACGCAACTAAGGGAAAGCGTGTAATCACTTACAGCGATCAAGTTTTGGTACAAGCTAGGAAGTTCGGAATTCGCAGAACTACTCTTCAAGATCAGATCCATGGAGAAGTCTTAGACGGACCTCGCAAAATGGGGCCCAGTACCATCCTATCGATTGAAGAAGAGGAGAAGCTTGTCGACTGGCTTATAACTTTGGCCAAGTGTGGTTTGCGTAAAATTCAGAGGATCTTCTACAGACGGTTCAAAAAATTCTGTAAGGCGATTCTCGAAAAACCCCGTTCAAGGATAAGAAGCCAGGAAAAAAGTGGTACTATAGCTTCTTAAGGCGCCATCCAAGCATAAGCTTAATAACTTTTGAAGCTATATCCAAATCTCGGGCTACCATTACGGAGCGAGGAATATTTGGTTAATAATAAAGCTGAAGACATCCTTGAAGATCCCTTCAGAACTTTAAATGCGAATGAGACAGGTTTTAGCATATCTCCAAAAACTGGTAACGTTCTTGCCCCGAAAGGACTTAAGAACATCTATAAAGTAAGTGCTGGTAACGAAAAAGAAACACTTACAGTCCTTTTAGCGTTCAATGCATGTGGAAAAGCGCTTCCTGCCATGGTTGTTTTTCCATACAAGCGACCACCAGCCAGAGTCCTTAAAAGCATGCCTGATGAATGGGTTTTTGGAAAAACTGAGAGTGGTTAGATGCGCAGCGAAACTTTTCTTCAATATGTTACCGACGGGCTCCACGTTTGGCTATTGAAAAATGACGTCAAACGTCCTGTGCTGTTCTTTGTTAACGGACATAGGTCGCATATGTCTATGGAGCTGAGTGAGTTTTGCAGTTCAAACCAAATAATTTTGTATGCACTTCCCCCTAACACTACGCATAAAATGCAACCAGCTGATGTAGGTGCTTTTAAGGGGTTGAAGTCGGACTATCGTAATACAATCGGTGCATGGCAAAGAGTTTCGGGTAATCACGACAAGGCAATAAGGAAAGAAAATTTCTGCGAGATACTGAACATTGTCCTTAAATGCAAGGATAGAACGGCGATAATTCGGAATGCGTTCAAAAAATGTGGACTATTTCCTTTTAATCCGGATGCTGTTGACTACACGAAATACGTCCAAAATGTATTAGAGTCGGTAAATGAAGGCAATAGTAGCGTTTCTCCTAACATTCCAGAGGAAAGCCTTTTGGAAGCCAAACGAGTGGAGATGAATTGGAATTGGAAAATATTGATTACAAAGTTGTAATCAATATTATTTCTCAAGCTCAGCAAAGGATAAGTGACGTTAATTCACTTAGCTGCGCAAAAGATTTGATGCCAAGTGATGACATTGATGGCACATACGAAATCAACCTTGATGGTGATTTAGTTAGAGTCGCTGTATCGCCATACTCCATTGGCAATGATACCATCAGTGGTTACGATCAAGAAGAATGTTTTCCGCTAGACTCGATCGAAGAAATAGAACATCCTGAGCTCGAGCTTAATGGCACGTTTGACATCGTTGTAGAAGTCATTTATTCTCAGATTGGCTAAGCAAACATCGCGGTCTTATTTGGTAAGCCCGTGTACTTTTTTAGACAAATAGTTAATAGATAGATTTTTTGTAAACTATTTAGATTTAAATAAATAAATAAATAAATAAATAAATAAACATGGGTAACTTGTAACGTTGGTACTAGGTCTTATACCTAATAATATTTTTATTTTAGAGTCCACTAATTCTGCTTCAACGTCGTCCAGCTTTGAAAAACACTCAGTTTATCTGAAGCCGATATAGAAGTCGGAAAATAGGGCGCAGAACGTTGAAAAACCTTCAATGTCAATATCATCCGCGGCCTGGAAAGACTTTCACAAAAAGAAGGAAGAGTTGAAACTACAAAAGGCTGCTGAGATACAAGAAAAGAAACTGCTAAAAAAAAAGGAAGAAAAATGTAATAAAAGGAAACCAGTAGTTCGAAAAGGACAAAAAAATCATTCCTCGCTGTCCAACCTGTGACGAGGATGTCATTACAGACGTCGAAGATGAAGATCTGAAAAACATCGGTTGCGATCATTGCGATCTTTGCGAAAAGTGGTCTCATCTGAAATGCACACCACTTTCGGCCATGTCCTTCGACGAAGCAGAAAAGGAGGATTTCATTTGTCATTCCTGTGTTAACTAATTACCTATTTTACTTGTGCTGTAAGAACTATATATTAATTCTTTAATTTTTTTTTTTTATTATGTCCAAAGAAGTTTAAGTTTTATTTAGGTTTTTAGTATGCAAATCGAATCTTAATTTTATAACGAATAATATAAAACAGAAATTGGTCCAAAAGGTTCAAAATCCCCGTTTTTATGAGACATTTTCTGTGAAAATTTCTTTACTGGCGACTCTACCCTATATACTGAAAACAGTCAGTACGACAACGTTGACGAGCTAAAACAAAGCATTATTTCAAATTGGCACGGATTATTACAAAAAAAAAGTATCATATAAAAAAATTGTTTAAATCTTTGACAAATCGAATGGCAGAGCTATTAAAAAAAATGTGGAGGACCTACCCATTATTGACAGGTAAAAAAAAAGTTATTAATAAGTAGGTACAATGTTTTTGAAATTAAATGCTACAAATGTGCTTTTTTTTCGCACCTGAATTTGATTTTTTTTTTTTTATTTTCGCTGTATTTTATTAGTTTGAAAAAAAAAAACTTCCATTCAGAAATTAAAATTACTTTAATGCTTGTATAAGTCTGTTTCATTAATAAAAATAAGCAAAACTCTTGAAAAACGAATTATGCTATATTTTATTCGCTCACTGTACCTACTTAGCCTTGTTAAACTTGACAAGCTAATTAAAGTCCTTTCGGCGTATCTAAATACATTCTACACTACTTTAAACTACTTCGCACCTTAGGAGGACAATCCTTCCCAAATTCAGTTCTGAATTCTGGTCTACCAAAAATTTCTAGCAAATTATAATGGAGTGGGTCAAATTAACCATCGTTTCTCTCTTTATAAAAACTCTCTTAACAAATCCCAGTAAAACGGATTCGATTCCCGAAAATTACTCCCAAAAAGTACGAGTATGTATACGAAAAAGAGTAAGTATCCTTCTTTACAGTTTACATTCTATCCCAAGAAGGAACGCTTCCCATTTCCCCTTACCAAAACTTTTCTCTCAGTATTCTAACCATGGTAACAGAGTACAGTTGCCGTGTGTTCTACTAGCAACGGTAAAGCGAATGGCTTTACCCCTAACTAACATCCACAGAGAATCAACGAATTCCGGAGTGCTGCTCTAAAGAGTACACTTCAAATAACCTCCCCCTTGCAAACTCACGGTACCTATGTACATCACATCAAGTTGTTAAACGGGGAAGTCATACTTATTGTTTAAAACATTTATATGTGTCAACCCTCTTCTGGAGCGATGGCTTTTAGTGATTCAGGGAACGCACTTTGAATACATAATGCTATGTACTTTTGGCCGTGTTACTGCACACAGTTTCCCCTGCCGATCAAATAAGGGTGACTCAATGTCCTCGATTGCAGTTGATTTTCATTGAGGGGATTATTCTATTCCACAAGGGTGTTTTCGTTCGATGTTTCCCTACTGTTGCTTCCCGCAAGTTTATTTATATCCTCTTGACTAAAGGACTTTTCAATCAGTTTGTTTAGAACCACCGAAGTGGCAACACGTATATTTCCTGTACACCAACACCGTGTGTTTAGCAGTATTTTCGTGCAAAAATAAATATTTGGCGCCAAAATCGTATTTGAATTTCAAATCGACTTGAAAGTGAAAAAAAAAGTGACACAATGGCAATTGCATACTATATTCCGGATCAATCGAAATTGGCAGAAGAGAATAAGCCAAAAGTTATTAAGAACATCAAAATACCGTTAAATCATTATACACTCAGCAACAATACCTGTTGGGAACTCATCGCACAAGTATTCTGCTATGCTCTGCGATACCATCATCTTTCCGCCGGAAATGGTATTCTCCAAATATCGATTGAATATATCCAGCAACCTCAACCTCAACCTCAACCGCAACCGCATCCAAATCTGTCAGCATCAATGATGTCAAACAAGAATAACTAGGAACCCCCATTGAGGATGGTAGCTCTATCAAAGCGTATTGTGATTCCAAAAATATAACTAAGTGGTTTTCAGCCGAATGTGATGAAAAGGATTCCGACGGGATTTTCATTTTTTCTTCATCTTCGACAACAACAAAAAAAAAATGTCAACTATATGAAATCATGTTTACTAAAAATAACGACTCCTATTCAGCATCAATACTCATCCATAAAATAGATTTATGCAGTAAATTTAAAGTGTTTGTTAGTTTTTTTCTTTCCAATCATTATACTCTCATACTTTCAACTAATTAATATCTTAAACTTGTAACTTGCAGAAAAACCAATGAAAATTGTACAAACGAATTAATTTTAAGTGTAAAATGTTTTTTTTTTTTTTTTTTTGTAAACAAAAAAAAAAAATAAATCACGTAGCGAATAATTTTGGAATAAATAATATTTTGCAGAAAAAAAAAATAAATATTACTTGTATTTTACTTAGTGTTCAAATGTTTAAAGGGAAGATGTTTTTGGGAAGTTAAAACATTTTTTTATTTTTATATATCTAGGTACCTACGAGTATCTCTATTTTTTTCGAATTACTTTACACTCAATTTAGGTTTTTTTTTTTTTTGTTTTGATTTAATCTTAATATTTTTATTGATTTATAAATCCTAGTTTGTTAATTCTTAATTATTTTAATAAATCGTTTTTATTCATTTTACGTTATCTCAATTTACGAGGATGTATTTATTATTTTTTGAACATGAACTTCCTAAATTTAAGACAACAAATTTTCAGAATAAAGGTAAGTTTCAATATAATTATCCTCCCTCTTAATAATAAAATAATTACAAGTACTGGGGCCCTACTCTCTATTTCGTTCCGAAAGTCAACGAAAAAACAGTTAAACGTTGAAAAAAAAAAAAAATTCCAGTCAAATATAAAAACAGCTATTTTTTTGAAAGCGAAAATATTTTTTATTTAATAATAAAAACAATAAGTCGACTTATATGTAATTTCACGGACTAGTTTCATATATCAGTGGTCACAAGGCATAACAACCAAAGTTGGTTTTTCTTACTTTTCAGGAGAGCAGTTTGAAGCTTAAAACCGTTCCTACAAATCAATAACTATTTTTTTGTACATAATTTTTTCATAGAATTGTGGGTATTTTATACTTAAATAAACACAATTGGGTTGAATTTGCTTGTTAAAACGCTATTAAGAAATTTACAACTTAAGCTTATATGATTTCTTTATTTTGTATAGTTTGTAAAACTTAAGTGTAGTTAGGTTCTTATTCTCTGAGAACAAAACAGAATATTGTCTACACTAATTCTACTTAGGTTACTTTTCCTTGCGAAGATATCTATCATTTAAGCTTCTAACTTGAGTTAGGTCATTATACCTTACCAACGAGTTTCAAACTTAATAAACATCCAGGTTTTAGATAAAATATTACTTTCAAACAAATGAGAACACAGAAGTAAAAATTACACCGCGAATTCATTTTTTATTTCACAATAAACATTTCAATTTGGGAAAGTAAATAAGTAAAGAAACAAAAGTACAAGTAAAAAAAATATACATAAAAAACCATTCTTAGGAAAATAAAAAAACTCAAATGCAAAATAGTTAAAGTTAGAGCGTAGTCTAATTTTCTTCATCCTCTTCATCGTCCACCATGGTTAAATCGGGATGAGTATTGCGTTCTTCGGCATTGGTAGCAAAACTATCGTAAAAAGAATGAAACTCAGGATTAATGAAGACTTTTAAGTCAAGTAGAACTTTTCTTGTGAAATATAGGGAACAGTCTCCATTTTTTTAAATCATTTTTTCTAATAGCCGTAACACCTCTTTTACCCACCTTCAGATCTTTAAATGGCTCATCATTGTCCAGTGATGTCTTGTACAATACGTTATTTCGTGTAGCGGAACCACCTAACTGTATTCCATGTGAATTTTTCGCCCTCTTCGTTAAAGCGTTTCCAAACAAATTTGTCCTTTGAAAGTTCCGAAAAGCTGTAAAAATCATGACACTTCATTTCAACAACTTCCATTTTGGATCCAACAGTGTTCACAAATTGATACCAATCTCTTGGGATTTGAATTTCAACATTCGTTTTCTTCTTCTGGCGCTCAATCAGTGCATTGTCATTGTCGCATTCCATGTGCGTATGCCCGGGCTCTAGGAATTTATGATCAATGTATTCAATAGTTTGGTTGTTAAACAGGAATGTAAGAAACATGGCAGCAACAAACGAATTTTTATTCTGCCCTGAGCACGAGTCACTGTAAAAAGTTATTCTATTCTTTTCAGAGGAGATCGATTGCAAGTGCTTGTAGATGCAAGAGGCGATTTCGTTGCCACCTCGACGAGCAATCCCTTCATGCCACATGAAACACTTAGCACGGTTGGTTTCCAGATCATGGGCGGTCAAATTAAAAGTCCACAGCTGTCTTTTGTAAAAACTTACAGAATTCCTCAGAAAAGGAGTTGGTAAGCATTGCTGTAAATCGATCGCAAATGCCTTCACATTTTTCAAATCCGTACGCTTCTGGTCATATCCCATGTCAGCCTTATCTAAATGCTTTTTTTCTGTTCAATCAAAACTGCCTTTTCTTCCTTGGTTTGTGCTAATTTAATTTTTGAAACAAACGTGTCGCAAGTTCCGCAAGTGTCTATTTCCGGGGTTTTAAACTTTAAATTCATCGTCTTAAATACTTGAGAATACTTTGAGAGGCTTGCCGGGTTTTCTACATCTTTTGCATATAAGCGATGCATAGCTGAAAGACTGAGGCTTGCATGTAAATATTTTTTGGTCGTTTCGCTTTTGAATTGGTACTCTCTAACACTTCCGAAATGTAAAAAAATAGTATTAGACCCTTTTTCCACTTAAGGATTTTTCTTTGTCGAGTCTCTATTTCTTTCGTGATCTGTCAAATAAACAAACCAAAACAAATACATAGGGTGATGGCACCAGTAGTTAGCCCCTTAACTTTTTTTTTGTGTTTGATTGGTCATTAAACATCCATTCTTCAACCATTTAATCAAGTATTTGGTTCTTCTGAATGTCTGAAGTCTGTAGATTGGAAAATACTAAGCTTAATAGGGATATGAGCTACCTAATGCAAACTATTTACAAAATGAGTAAAAAGGGTATGATTTGCGAGTAGTCAGGCCCCTCAGCTCCAGTAGTCGGCCACGCAAGTATCCAGTAGTCAGCCCCAATTACCATTTCTACATTTTCATCGTTTTAACAACAAAAAAACATTAAGTTACGAAACTTTTCCATATTTAATAACAAAGTCATTAATTAAATAGTAAACAAATCAAAAGGAACATTTATTTCAGTCATATGGGTACAGTTATATTTGCCTCAAAATTGCATCATTTGAGTTGGTATTTTTATTAAATAGTTTTTAATTAACACAAAAAACAATAGCATAAATAAATATGTTTTAACATTATTTTATTATGTCCTGTATCCCCTTGTGGGTCCTAGGGCCTCTACAACGCCTACGCGCCATCGTGTGCGATTTCTGGAAATGTGCCTCAGCTCTCCCCAACTCTTTCCCAGTTGCCGTGCTTCCTTCTCAACTGTTCTGCGCCACGTACTCCTAGGACCGCCGCGTATCCTGCCATCCTGGGTAAGCGGGTTCCATTGCATCGCTTGGTTAGCTATGGACCTGTCACCCTTTCGGAGAGTGTGACCGATCCACTGCCACTTTCGTCGTCGTATGGTTGTGCCTATAGGTTCATGGCCCGTTCTCTGATAAACCTGTTCGTTAGCTGTTATGTTTTAACATGGAAACATAAAAAATAATCAATGAATTCGGGTGGCCGTGGTGTAGTGGTAACATCATCGCTTGTCACGCTGTTGATTCACGGTTCGAATCCTGATGTCAAGAATCATCTATTTATTTCGCATGAAATAAATAAAAAAGTCGATCACTTGCGAAAGCTAAGTCAACTCTACTGTGAAGGCATAACACTGGCAGTAGAGTCGTCATATGGCTAAATAGCAACTTGATCGTGATGATGACATCAGGAAGCTGGAAAAAAGTACTGTGAATCATAAGCAACGACAATAATAGCGAAAACAAACAAAATACTCCCCAGTGATCTGGACAGCCAACCTTGGAGTTTACAGAAACTTAATAGCACCTGAGTTTCAAACTACACCACTCTGTCTTTCTCTCTGTCTCTTCCCCTTTCCACAAAACGCACGTGTTCTAAAAATTAGTATAAGGATACTCATATCCCCTTTAACACGTGCAAATTATAAAAAAAAAAAAAAATTAATTCATTAAAAAAAATAATATAAAGCGGAATCATATTCTTCTTTGCAATATTCACAGTAAAATCTTTCGTTTAGTACATCCTCAAAACATTCTCCAGCAAAAGGTGTACATTTCAAATGAAACCACTTTGTACACGAATCACAGCCAATATTCTTTAAATCGTTGTCTTCAACTTCGGAAATCAGCTCCTCATCGCAATTGGCGGATCTGATTTTGGAGATTATTTTTTTGGTCTGTCTTGCCCTTCCGGTAAGTTTCTTGTTTTCGGCTTCCAACCGCTTTTCCAACCGATTTCGTTTCCTAAATTCAATATCCTCAGCTTTTTTTTTTTTTTTTTATTTTTTCTTGTTCTTTTTTATTGAAGAATTCTTTCCATGCCACGGATGAAATACTGCAAGGTGGTTTGGCCCGAGCATATTTGGCTGATTTTGGAAACAAATCTGGATAGTAAAGGTGTTTTTGGAAAGCAGAGCTGGCTGAACCGGAAGTAGATGGTGTGGGTTGAACTGTTTTTAATTTCAGGAGTTTAAAGATTACAAATTTAAACTGTTAAACATAGGTACTTATAAGATAGGTACAAACCAATTTGTTTTTCATCTCCAACATTTTTCAACATTTCATCAACAACTGAGAATGAATTAGATGATCGCCGTGATGAGTGCACTAAGAAGAAAATTTGATTAAAATCAAAGTAGGTACCTACCTACAATATGCAATGGTCCTACCAATCGGTGTTGACAGGATTTCTTCTGCCTTCTCCAAAACTTCAAAAATCGATTCATCGGCCAACTCGGGTATAGGTGTTGATAAATTTTCTTCTGCGTTTTGTAAAACTTCGAGAATGGGTTCCTCTACTTCATTACTTCCGGATATTGGTGGCGGCATTGAAATAATAACGTCTGAAGGCAGTCTTTGTAATTCTCCTGACTCATCTATAATGTATGTTCCTGTTATTGTTTCGTTGGGGGCAGATTCACCTAGATCTGTTTTCTCTAGCTTTTCAATTACATCCATAACTGTATCGAAATCAATGTTTTTTTTTTGTATTAGCTCATCTTTAATGACATTCAAAACTTTTTTTGTTTCATAGAAACTGGACTCCGATAGCGTTAAGATTTGTTCTTTTTGATGTTTTTCTACTTCGTTCTAAACACATTTTGAATAGTCAATGGCATTTGGATTAAAGGGGTATATGCCACACTTCCGAAAGGCATTTTTGATTGTTTGTGTTCTATCCGAGTCATCTAACACGAATTTCAAAACTTCACAAAAGGTTACTTTGGTAACATTTTCGCCAGCGTTACCCGGAATAGTCTGCCATCTATGCACAGTGTTTTTGTAGTCAGTTTTGATGCCCTTAAAGACGCCCACATCGGCTGGATGGGTAATATGAGTGGTATTTGGGAGGAGTGCATATAAAATGATCCCATTATCATGACAAAAATCGCTGAGCTCCATCGTCAAGTGTGACTTGTGACCATCGACCAGTAATAATACTGGCCTTTTGATATTTCTTTTATTCACCCAGTCATTAAAACTATTGGCTATGTATTCGAAAAATGTTTCTGAACGCATCCATCCACTTTCTGATCTCCCTAGTACCCATTCATCTGGCATACTTTTAACCATGGCTAGAGGAGGGCGCACATAGGGAAATACAACCATAGGTGGCAATGTTTGCCCATCAGCACTAAAAAGCAACAGTACAGTGACTGTCTCCTTGTCGTTTCCACAACTGACCTTATAAAGGATTTTCCAGTGATTTTGGTGACAGAGAGAAAGACGTTTCATCGCCATTAAAAATTCTGGATGAATCTTCCAAAATATCTACTGCATTTATTTCTTCCAACTGTTCCTTTAACTCTCGGAACCACTTTCTTATTGATTCTTCCGTGATGATAGCCCGTCCTTTTGAAAGTCCGTCAGCCAATTTAAGAGATAGTTCCGGATGGCGCTTAAGAAAACCGTAATATCACTTTTACCTGGTAGGCCATTTTTGAATGTGGCCTTTCTTTTGTCGTCCTGTATAATTTTTTGAACCATATTTAATAGGTCCGTCGGTTTCTGTGGAAATCCGCATTTCGCCAGATTTATCAGCCAGTTTGTCAGGGTTTGTTCTTCAACTGCATTCAGGACTGTCTCGGGTCCCATTTTTCTAGGCTTTTCGACAACTGTGCCATGTATGCGGTCTTGAAGAGTGCCTCTTGAGACTCCGAACTCCCGACTAGCTTTTCTTATTGACCACTTATTTGTTCTTATTGAGTATTGTTGAAAAGTACGTTTATTTGTTTGAGTGGAAACCACAAATTTTTCATTATTAACATACGGCTGAGCTTAGGAGACGTGTGAACAGGGGGCTGACTACTGGAAAACAAAGAGAATTTTTCGATTTTTTTGCGAGAATTAAAAGAGAATTAAATTTCCATTCATTTTGCATACTCAGTTTAAAAAAAAAAAAATTAAGGTAGTCTTCAGTAGTCAGCCGGTCAAGAAACTAAAAGGTAAACAAAAAGAACCTACAGTGAAGTAGTAAAAACACAAAAAAAAAAACATGGAGAGTACAGCTAAAAGAGAAGAAACTCGGATGGGGATATACATCCAAAAGTCGGCAGAGGCCACGGCTGCCGGCGAGGGCTTGGCCCCGAAAGGGGATAAGTCGCCAGTGGCAACAAATACTCTCAACCAAGACACGCACACGAACAAAAACAAAAACAACTTCGGGCTGCAGCACCTCTTCACTGCAACAGATAAAATCGAAGAGGGTGCAACAACATCGACATTGACCGCTCATAAAGAGGACGAGTCAGCGACCCGAAAAAAACGCAAAATCTCTGGAGCCCAACAACGAAAAAGGGCCAAAGAAAGAAGACGACTGGAGATGGAGAAGCAAGGAAATTTGGTTTCAAACCCAAACTGCCTGGCTTCAACACCAAAAGTCGTCTCCCCGCGTGGTCAAAAAGCAAGCAGTGAACAGACACTGACCGGGGAACGGATGGAACACCCTACTCTATCACCAGAGGATGCCTCGGCAAACTCTGATGGCAAGAGGAGGATGCGCCCCCATGCTGAACCACCGCAGAGAAAAAGAAGTCGTGTTGCTAAGGACCATCCACAATCTAGGCTTACCTCTATTCCACCAGGGCGGGCTAACGCTCACCCAGGGAGGAGCGAGGGAAGTACTGTCGCACAACCAAAATCCAAAAACCCGATTAGGCCGTCAACTTCAAGGAGACAGGCAGCCACACCCATAAAATCTCGTCACACGAGGTCGTATAGGGATGTAGCAGCCAACCTCCTGGAGATGGTGGTCTACAACAGAAACGACGAGGATGGGAAGATACCGGAGGAGCTACACGAACGGTTCCAGAAAGCTCTCAATGCTGCCCTGGACCAAACACTTTGTGAGAATCCGACGACTTCCCTGAATTTCCTGAGGGCAGGTTTGAAAGGCAGCCGCTACCACATATGCTGTCAGGATAATGCCTCAACAGAGTCGTTAGCTAAACTAACATCTAGACTCGATGGTTGGGAAGGAACCAACCTAGTGGTTCTCCCGGTGGGAAAGATTCCCAGATTAACCAGGGTGTCCGTTTGGATCCCAGGGGTAATCGAGGAACCTGCAACGCTGTTTGCACGAATGAAGCTGCAAAACAAGGACCTTAAGACCGAAAAGTGGAAACTCTACCACGCAAAGGAGCAGGCAGGCAAAGGCCAACTAATCGTGGTAGGGATTGACGAGGAATCGCTGGGGTTACTAGTCCTACAAGGGGGTAAAGCATTATGCGGCTTTCACCAGGTCAGCTTTGTAATCCCTTCATTCCACGAAAGAATTAATGAAGGTAATCCAAGCAAACCTTCAGCACAGTAGGGCGGCAACTGCCAACCTCTGTGCTTACCTCTTAGCAGGAAAAGCGGATATCGCCCTCATCCAGGAACCTTATTGTCTGTATAATAAGGTAACAGGATGGGGGAATAAACTGAAAGTGATTGCAAACAACGGAAACAGTAAGTGTAGAACCTGTATTGTGGCACGTAAGGATATTAATATTTTCTCTATTCCACAGATCAGCACAGGCGACCTCACAGTCACAAGTCTCGAATATAGGGCAAGAAATAGCGAGACCAACCAAATTATTTTGGCCTCTTGCTATCTCCCCTATGACTCCCCGCAACCTCCACCTAGCGATGAGTTAAAGAGGTGTGTCACCTGGACGAGGTCCCAACAGAAGAGCCTCATAGTGGGTATGGACTCTAACGCCCACCACACTAACTGGGGTAGTACGAACATCAACAAAAGAGGTGAGTGTTTAGCCGATTATTTAAATATTGAAAACTTGATTACCTTGAATGAGGGCTGTACACCAACCTTCATAAATAAAATTAGAAGGGAGGTATTAGATATAACCTTATGCGACGTTAGGTCTATACACCTGGTGTCGAATTGGAGGATCAGTAATGAGATCTCCTTTTCGGACCACAGGTGGTTGAGTTTTGATATTGGAATTGATCACAAATCCAAAATAATGATTAAGAATCCTAAGAAAACAGATTGGTCCATCTTTGTAAGTAATCTTCAGGGAAAGCAGACACCAACTCAGGATAACAGCTACACTGAGATTAACCAATTAAACAATGAAGTCCTCAAAGTACAGAAGTGTATTATAGAATCTTTTGAGGCCGCCTGTCCTCTAAAACCGGTACCTAGAAGTGCAAAGGAAAAATGGTGGAACAGCGACCTCCATGAAATAAGGAAGGTTGCTAGACAACGCCTAAATAAAGCTTTAAGAACCAAAGAAGAACCAGACTGGGAATCCTATAAAGAAAGTAAAAGAGGCTTCAAGAAGCTCACCAGGGCTGCTAAAAGGGAATCATGGAAAACTTTCTGCACCAACATATGCGATAATAATGGAGCAGCGCGATTAAAGAAGATCCTGTCCAAGGAACCACCAAGTTATCAACTTCTACAGGCGGGCAATAACTTGGCAACCGCAGCCGATACCTTGGAGACGCTGATGTGTATACACTTCTCAAACTGTTTCAACGAGGCAGCTACACCTTCCAAACGTGGGCTCACTCGAACTGATACAAAATGGGATGACACTGAGAACCTAGTTGATGCAGATAAAGTGACCAGGGCTATTAACTCATTTGCGCCATATAAATCACCGGGCTTGGACAGAATACTTCCCATCTTCTTGAAAAAAGGGATAGAATTAGACACCCTAAAGAAAACCCTGGTCAATATCTTCAGGGGATGTCTATATCATGGATACACACCAACACAATGGCAGGAGCTGAGGGCTGTGTTCCTACCGAAACCCGGGAAAGATTTGTCGACAGCAAAGGGCTATAGACCTATTAGCCTAACGTCCTTTTTACTAAAATCAATGGAGAGAATCTGTGATAACTACATCAGAACACAGATTACAAATCAGGGGCTGTGTCCTAATCAACGCGCATACCTCAAAGGAAAATCAGTTGAGACGGCGCTACACCAGGTTGTATCCACAATAGAAGATGCCTTTGAAACCAAGGAATCAGTCGCAAGCGTTTGTCTAGATATCGAAGGGGCACTTAAGAATGTGAAAACTCTAAAAATTGTGGAGGCACTCTCGATATACTGTAATAACCAAATAATAAACAATTGGCTAGAACACATGCTTACAAACCGCATTATCACAGCTTCACTGGGAGACGAAACAAGAAGGGAAACAGTCCGTACGGGAATACCACAGGGGGGGGATAATATCTCCTTTTCTGTGGGTTCTCACAATGGACAACCTTTTAAAAGCACTGGATGGAACCTGTGCGAAATGTGTAGCGTACGCAGATGACCTAGCCGTTCTGATAAGAGGTAAGCACCTGAACATCATAGGAGAGCTTGCAAAACACCCTTCGAATCATAAAAGAATGGGCGGAGGAGAGTGGATTAGAAATAAATCCAAATAAATCGGAACTGGTTCTATTTACAAAGAAAACCAAAACTAGTGACTTTCACATTCCACAACTTGGAGGAGTATCACTACAACTCCGCGACATCGTCAAGTATCTGGGCATTATATTGGACAGGAAACTGACCTGGAGAAAGAACCTGGAAGAAAGAGTCACCAAAACCAAGAGAGCACATTGGATATGCAGGAGGGCCCTCGGGAAGTCATGGGGCTTGAAACCGAAACAGGTCCACTGGATATACGAATGCGTATAAGCCTCACGGCTTAGAACTATCGGCCCTTTCACCGGTGGTGCAAATACGGGACATCGAAAAATCATCGAAATGATAAGAGTAATGACACCACTCATCGATTGCCCCAGTGATGTTGTTGGGAAATCGTACACGTTCTCCAACAACTTCGAAACAATTTTCCCCGCAAGAGAATATTGGACGTATGAAAGAACGACAAGAAACTCCAATGCGATATCGGTTTATACAGATGGCTCTAACATATCAGGGGAATCAGGGGCTGGCATCTTCAGTGCTAACCCACCGATTGAACTTGCTATTCACCTAGAACCGTTTGTATCGGTGTTCCAAGCAGAAGTCTATGCAATTATGAAGGCAACCGAAATACTCGCAGAAAACACCAGCGAAGAAAGGCAAATTGACATCTGCTCGGACAGCAAAGCAGCAATTAGCGCGATCACAAACCCCATGTCGAAATCACGACTAGTAAGGGAGTGCAAAATTAAATTGAACTTACTTGCCACACGCAATAGAGTCCGTCTCACATGGGTACCGGGGCACGAGGGTGTACCGGGCAACGAAAAGGCAGACGAACTAGCAAGGAAAGGAGCAGGCAATACAGAACTGAACCCGGATAGTACAATAGGGGTCCCTCTGACAACTATTAAAACAATAATCAATGATAAGATACGACAGGAGTTAAATAACTACTGGACGAATCTAGACACGTGCAAAGTGGCTAGATCTGTAACAACCAAACCGAGTAACAACACAGCAAAAAGAGCTCTTAACTCAAGCAGAGCACAATTGAGATTGATGGTGGGACTTTTAACAGGGCACATCAATCTCAACAAACATTCGTTCAGACTCGAGATAGCTGATACAGCAATCTGTGCCAACTGTGAAGAGGAGGAGGAAGATATAGAACACTTCCTCTGTCACTGCCCCGCTACAGCGAGGCTAAGGCTGAAAATTCTGGGATCTCCAAGGATTCCGGATATTACACACCTCAATAAGAAAGGAATCGGGGATATACTGGAGTTCGCCAGACGAACACTACGATTCCCCGATCACTATACGATATTGTTGATACTAATTCCCAAAACACATCACTATTCCTTACAGTTACGCAGATGAGGGGAACACAACGGGCCCAATGGAGGCCTAAGTGAAGAGCATAAGCTCACCCTCTCAAACCAACCAACCAGTCAGCCGGAGGGGGCTGAGCCTAGGATAATTATAAAAATAATGTCTCATAAGGTCAGCCCCCCTTTTAATTATTTAACAAAAAACATTGTTAACATTTTAAGTTTAGAAACAAGATAAAGTGTCAGTAACATAATAATAATCATAAAATGCACTTACCTTCAGTATATTCGTAATTGTATCTCTTCTCCAAATTCACTTCCACTATTTTTTTTTTTTTGGCAAACCATTCGTATCCTGCACCTATGAAAACTGTACGCAGCACCTGGATTGTGTCAATTTTTTGTACACAGAGAGAAGAACTGTTAGCCAAGAGAGTAATATTTTTTGTTTGGAAGAAGAGCAAAAGTATTTACTACTGCGCTGTACTTTGTATGTCAGTGGCTGACTACTGGAGGGGGCTGAAATTAGGGGCCATCACCCTATATAGTTAGGTGAAAGTCGAAAAAGAAAAATTGCGATTTTTACGAAAGAATATAATGTTGCAAAAGAAAATGGATTCTGTTGCACTTTGGATGGACGATGGAACTAGTGAAGAACGGATTGAGCGGAAAATTATACGGGAAAAATCAAATGTTATGGAAATAAGTGATAAAAGGTAAAACTCGATTGGTAGCAAGGTTTCATATCACCGTTAACTATTATTTATTATTTTAATTTTGTTCAGAACTTTCGCCTGTCGAATGCTTTTTTGTATGTTTTAAATTGCATACGAGATGAACTTGCTGTTCCTTTGAGATCAACTGTAGTTCCTGTAATTTTAAAAGTAGCTGTTACTCCAAAGTTTTTAGCATAAGGAGGCTATCAGCACCAAATATTACATGATTACTACATTGGCATTGGCAAACAGCATTAAGTTCTATTGTAGAAGTCTGTAGAGCAATAGAAAAAATATTGTGTCCAAAACATAATATTTTCGAAATAAAACATTCAAATCGGACGCAATACTTTTCCACAAATTATGTGATGTTTGCTTCGCATCAGTGGTTTTATTTGTCTTTTGGCCAAATCTGGATGTGCATACATGAACTCCACCAAAATCTCAAATTGTTTTTGTTCCGAATGCAAACTTTTGTTTGAAGATTCCCTGTAAATTAAAATTTATTTGCTTAAATTGTTATTACCACTAAGATTTTCTTAAAAAAACTTACATTCTAAGATACTTTCAAATCATTCCGTTATCGCATTTGTTGTAGAATCAAATTTTCCGTATTTTAATGCTTTTGACATTAGGAAACGAGTTGCCAAGTACCAAAATTCCACTTTCGGAATTGTAAATCCGAAAGTAGTAGATTTCATTCCGCTTTCGAAATAGAGAGTGCAAACTATTCGTTTTCGGAAAATTTCACTTTCGAAATGAAATACAGAGTAGGGCCCCTGGTTTGGAACAAAGTATAATAGCCACAATTAAGAGCAGTGTGCTTCAGATCATTGTCTTGTTGAAACACATAACGATCAGGAAGATGAAGCTTTTCAACACCGTTTCTTAAGTTCTATTTCAGGATGTCTATGTACAGGTACTGATCCATTATACCATCTAAAAAGTGTATAGAACCAACTCCAGATGCAGCCATACACCCCCACATGGTGACCGAACCACCACCATGTTTAAATGTACCAGATAGGTTCTTAGGATCCAACTCCAAAAAATTCTACCGCCGGAATTCATTACATTAAATTTGGTTTCATCTGAAAACAAAACAGTGTTCCAAAAACTGATTTAAATAAATTTTGGAAAATTCTTTGACGGTTTTTGCGATTTATACTGGAGTTAAATGGTTTTTATATCCACTCTTGTGTAGAATTCGGCGTACAGTTTCGGCACTAACATTAGACCCACTAGCTTCAGCTAAGTCTGTAACTATAGTTTTTTTTTTTTTTTGGATTGCGCCAGGGATGTGTAATCTTCATAGATACTAATAGCCCGAGTGCTACTAGCATGCACGATTCGCAAACCTGAGTACTCGATGCCAGGAATACGCCTACGTACTAAACACACACCCTACACACTTCAACCACTCTCCCCGCGGGACTGCCGTTAGGTATTACTTCGCGGGGCTGGTTAGCAATTCATGCTATGCTTCTTGTATTGCTGCTTCTGATGCTTCTGTTGCTTCTGCTGCTCTTCTTAGCTTTTCTATTCTCCGCAACTCTTTTTGTAGAGTTGTTACGAAGGAACATATTGCCATCCAATTTTCTTCCAACCGTAACATATGGTCGAGGAGTAATGACGGACTTGGCAGAGTAATTCTCCATGCCGTGAAACGTGTGCAGTAAAACACTGCGTGCTCCGTATCCTCATCTTCACCTGGGCATTCCGGGCAGGATGGTGAGTTGTCGTGTCCGAATCGGTGTAGATATTTGCGGTAGCCACCGTGGCCAGACAGGAACTGCGTTAGATGGTAGTTGCAGTCTCCATGCTTTCGACTTATCCAATCTTGGATTGTCGGTATAAGTTTGTATGTCCATCTGCCTTTTGTTGTATTAGCCCAACGAGCTTGCCACATAGCTGCTGACGCTGCCCTTTCTTCAATTTTTATCACTTTGATACCAGTGGCGTCGTGATGACTCAATGCTCTTCTGTTATATATCCTCAGCATTTCATCTGCGAGAATATCGATGGGGACCATTCCAGCTATGACAAATGCAGCTTCGTCAGAGATGGTTCGAAAGCCGCTGATTGTCCGTAGCGCACAGAGTCTGTATGATGACGATAGTTTCCTTTTGGTCTCCTTCGTCCTCAGTGCCTCCGCCCAGACTGGGGCGGCATATAACAGAACTGAGGTGATAACTCTAGAGAGTAGAATCCTTCTAGAGTATCCAGGTCCACCGATGTTAGGCATGATACGCGAGAGAGCTCCCTGCATTTGCGATGCTTTTTTGGTAACAAAATCAACATGCGTTTTAAACCGTAGCCTGTTGTCCAGCATCACTCCAAGGTATTTAACTGCCTCTTTCGACCTGATGGTTTGGTTACCAACCTGAAAGTTGGCAAATTCGACAGTTTTCCGACTGGCTATAAGAACAGCTTCTGTTTTATGGTCAGCTAGTTCTAGTCCGGCGGATACTAGCCAATCTTTTATCCGGGCAATTGCTTCATTTGTAGCTGATTCTACTGCATGGATCTGTTTAGCTACTGTCACGACTGCAATGTCATCGGCGAATCCAATTATCGTTACTCCCCCAGGTAACGCTAATCGTAGTACTCCGTCGTACATGATGTTCCACAATAGTGGCCCTAAAACCGATCCCTGTGGAACTCCCGCAGTTACGTTGTAGTATTTTACGCCTTCATCGGTATTGTACCTCAGCTTTCTGTTGTTGAAGTAGTTCGTCACTATCCGTAGCAGGTAATATGGCGTATCCATCCTGGCAAGTGACCTTCTAATAAACGACCAGTTCGCAGAGTTAAATGCGTTTTTAATGTCCAGCGTTACTACTGCACAATACTCCTTTGTGCCGTAGAGCCATCTTTCTCCTTCGATGGCACCTTTGGCGATATCGACTACCGCTCTTATGGCATCAACAGTAGATCGTGCTCTTCTGAAGCCAAATTGGTGATCTGAGAGGGCTCCTTTATCTTCTACTACTGCGAATAATCTATTATAGATTATCTTCTCGAGGATCTTTCCCATGGTGTCTAATAGGCATATTGGGCGATAGGATGAAGTCTGTAACTATAGTAAACGCACTTATTTGTGGATTTTGTCTCACTTTGCGAATTATTTGCCGCTTTTCGATAGTTGAAAGTTTTTCTAGTCTACCTTCTCTTGGAATATTTTCAACACCACCTCTATCAGTACACCTCTTTATTTTGGATTGCACAGTTGAAACACTTCTATGACCTACGTTTGAGATATCTTTCAGAGTCTTTTCATTTTCGCGAAGGTGTAATATTATTTTTCTTTCATCAACAGTCGTTTCACTTGTTTTACGCCCCATTACTTTCGTTTACTACACACACAATTAATAAAATACTAACTGGTTACAATTTACAAAGCAAATGATCATACAAGTGAGACAAATACGAAAAACTAAATTCTAACGGTATTCGAAACATTTTTTCGGTTTCTTCGAAAAACGTTTCCTTTTGTACTAATACTTTTGTGGAAAGGAAAATTTAATTTAATTTTGACAAGAATCATATTTCAAAAGAACGCACCCAAATTTTCAGACAGATCTGTCAAATAGTTTTGTTGTGGCAGCCATTTTATATAGACGCCTATTAGCATTTTCGTTAAAATGGAAAAAAGTGAATTTCGAGTGCTCATTAAACACTATTTTTTGCGAGAAAAAATTATCACGCAAACCAAACAAAAGCTTGACAAATATTATGGGGACTCTTCACCATCGATTGGAACCATTCACCACTGGTTTACTCAATTTCGGTGGGGTCGTTCAAGCACAAGTGACGCCGAACGTTCTGGTCGCCCAATTGAGGTCACCACACCAGAAATGGTCGACAAAATCTATGGTTTGATAATGGACGATCGGCGAGTGAAAGTGCGCGAGCTTGAAGAGGCCACAGGCTTATCACATGGCTCAGTGATTTCGATTTTACATAAATATTTGGACATGAAAAAACTTTCCGCAAGATGGGTGCCGCGTTTGCTCACAATCGACAACAAAAGCATTCGTTTGACAACTTCAAAGGTGTTTGGCGATGTTCCACAAAAATTCGGCTGAGTTTTTGCGCCGTTTCGTAACCGTGGATGAAACCTGGATTCACCACAACACACCAGAAACCAAGGAACAGTCAAAACAATGGACTTCTTCTGGTGAATCGAAGCCAAGGCGGGTTTGTCAGCAAACAAGGTCATGGCGACAGTTTTTTGGGATGCGCGCGGTGTTATTCACATCGATTACCTTGAAAAGGGTAAAACGATCACCGGCGCATGTCACGCTGAGCTGCTGATCGATTCCAAGCCGATTTGGAGCAAAACGGCCGCATTTGGCGAAAAAAAAATTTCTTTTTCACCAGGACAACGCACCGGCGCACAAGTTCGCAGTCGCAATGACAAAATTGCATGAGTTAGGCTACGAACTCCTCCCTCATCCAGCATATTCCCCAGATTTAGCCCCCTGCGGCTATTTCTTGTTTCCAAACATGAAGAAATGGCTCGGAGGTAAGAGATTTGAGTCGAATGAAGAGGTCATCGCTGAAACAAAAGCTTATTTTGAGGGTCTCGAGAAATCGTATTATTTGGAGGGCTTCAAAAAATTGGAGAAACGTTGGATGAAGTGTACGAGTATAGAGCTAAAAGGAGACTATGTTGAAAAATAAAATGTTTTTATACCGAAAAGAGTGTTCCTTAGTTCATTTTCAGGGACTTATTGACCCACCCTCGTATATTGCAACATTTTTTAACAAAACGCACACTTCCGTTGGGAAAGTAATACAAGCTTTTAAAAATCAAGGACAAGTTGAAGCCATAAAACGGGTCGGGAGATCAAGAGTGACATCCAAAAGAATTCGGGCGCAATCGTTAGTCGAAGGTCGCGAGGCTCCATCGACGTATACAATACGTCGAAAGCTCCGAAAATAGCAAAAATGGATGCGTTGCTCGAAAAATTCCTTATGTTAGCAAGGCAAATATGCAAAAAAGAATCATGTACTTAAAGAACACACATTCTGGGGTAAAGTCTTGTGAACTGATGAATCCATGATCAGAATGAAGTATTCTCATGGAAGAGTATACGTTTGGAGAAAAAAAGGAGAGGCCCTTAAAACTGCACAAAACCGACCTTTAAGGCACCAGATAAGGGCACTATGGTATGGGGATGCTTATGCACACATGGGGTAGGCAAGATCCATACCATGGGAAGGCAAAATAAACGCGGATGTATACTTAAATATCCTAAAAGGTGTGGCAGGACCAGAAGAGAAAAGGCTTATAGGTACCGATTTTGACTTCCAACAAGATAATGCTCCTATACATACTGCCAGAAAAGTATCAGAATACTTTCATAGAGAAAATATATATTTTTTTTTCACGATGCGATTTTATAGTTCACGATGCGCTGTTTGCTTTTGTTTACGCAATGGATGCGTTCAAAATGCGTTTTGAAACGTTACAAGTATATGTACATTGCACAACAGTGCGTTTTGGAATTCAGTCAGTACTTCCAGATATTTGTAAGGCCCAACCACAAATGCGTGTATTTTTTTGTGTAAATTAATAAATATATTTAAATCACGTTGATAACAATATGTATTGCAATACATACTGTTGTAGTTACAAAATTTGAGTTAAAACTCATCTAAAGGGTGGTTAAATTCTAAGGGCCGATGTTGAATGTGAACCACACCTAAACGTCAAGTTTTTTTCTGCATTTCATTTGACATTTCTCAATTTCAGACTAACTCAATTTGAACCATGGAAAGTTATTCAGGCTTGTTATGAAAATGGGCGTTCAAATCAAAATGCATATCGTGCATTTCGTGATTCTTTCGATCAATTTAATCGTCCAAATGTGCGTACAATCGGAAAAATCGTGCAAAAATTTCTGCAAACCGGGTCTGTAGGAGATGTGAAAACACCAGTGCATGCTCGTACAAGGTGTCCCAAGCTGTTCCGATCAGAATAGTTTTTGTATTTGTATTTATATTTGTAGCTGCTAAAATCGTACATTAGGTGTTTGTAAATGCTTTCCTTCCAATTACAGTATCTCGAAGGAATATGCATTTGCAATGAGCTTTTTAAGAAAATAATGATTCAACGCATTTGACTGTAGTACCAAAAGTAAACTAAAGCTACAGGTTTGGAGTTAGCTCGAAAATACATTATATGAAGGGTTGTGAAGGGATTGTATTCTGAAATGATCACTTTTTTTCTCGCAGCCAAATAGACACCCTAATTTGCATCTACATTCTTATACATAGAAAAGACTTAAAATATTAATACTTTCCCTGACAAGTGAAAGAAGGGAGTAATTGTTACTTCCAAGGAAATTAACAAACCGCAAAAACTGAAAGGGCATTTGCAGGTACATTGTTTAACAAATTTTGAAGAACTGAAAAGCATATTTTTCATACTACCGCAGTATAGTGCTCCCAACTATAGTTCTGAAAAAAAATATGAATTGTAAGCTTAAAAGGAGTACAACTACTCATATTTAATTATTTTTACTATTTTCTTTATTCACCCTTAAATGCATAATGTTCCATATGTGGCACAAACCGATTTCCGATCAATATTTTAGATTGGAGACATTATGTCGGTACAAATGCATAACGTGCAATATCAGGCACATTCCATGGACGCATTATATGTATGTGCAGTTATTTATTATCTCTTACTAATATTCACAAAATTGACATATGCGTAACTGTTGTACAAAGATATCTTTTTGTTAGTGCAAATCAGTTGAGCGAACATCGTCTAATGTGGTTATAAAAACATTATTTTTTTTAAATAAAATTTGAGTTATTAACAATATTACAACTTTTGTAAATAGACTGGGTTCTAGTTTTAATTTTTTGATGGCTAAATGCATGATGTACCATATTTGTCACAAACTATATTTTAGCAAATTATTAACATACAATTTGACAAAACTAAAAATTATTGATGAAGAAGTGTTTCTAGAGCCAATACTTAGTCAGGATAATTTTTAATCCAAATTTGGAAAAATCATGCATCTAAGGGTTAATAGATTTCTTAACACATTGACTGCCAGGGTAATTTTCGAAATGTTTACCCAGGGGCCAACCATTTTTTTCCCTATATTTGTGTTTTCTTTGGATCAAAGTACATTTTAGATATCTAGATGTATTTTTATTAATTAAGAAGGTCCTTGGAAGGATTTTCCCCCGGCTATCATATATGATAGCCATGGCCCCGTACAAGATTTAGACTTCTATCTACTTGTCCGGGGCTATGGCTATCATATTTAATAGCCAGGAGATTCAGTTTGTGAAAGAGTTATAGATTATTCTTGACTTGTAAGCTGTTGTAAATTTCCAAAAAACCTAAATTATAAACCAGTGAGAAATTGAAACATGTTTTACAAAATTTATGGAGCGAAAATGTGGTCTTTGAAAATCAAAACATCAAACAAAGTAGCCGATCTGCACTGAGTGTAAATATCGTGTGTTGAACGCAGTATAATAGTAAAATGGCACAAATACTAACTGCAGCTAACTGCAGCCTAATAGTGAGTCAAATGACAGAAGCACTTACTGCAAGCTAGTTAGACCTCTTGATTTATAAAGCCGTAATTTCGCGCTCAATTCATTTTGTAGAAGAAGGTACAAAAGGGCGAAATTGCTTTTCGGGAAGATGATGACGGAATCGTTGTTTTGAAGTGGAAAGACACACGGGATGTTCGTATGCTCTCTACAAAATACGCTCCAGTTTTATTGCCAATTTCAAATAGAACATCACAAATAAGTACTCAGCCCTCCATCAGCTCAAATTCACCTGCAGCTCCTAGGCCAAGACGACAGGCTCAGAGGTCATTATTCAAGCCGGAAGCAATTCTAGCTTACAATAAAGGAAAAGCTGGATTTGATCTGTCTGACCAAATGGTTTCATATGCCACAACTCTGCGGAAAGGTATCAAATGGTACAAGAAATTAGGAGTTGAACTTTTGCTTAGAGTTTCAGTTGTCAATGCCGTATACAAGCATGCAACAAAAAGCAAAATTTGTATACGCAAATATAGAGAAATGTTGGTAAGTGAGATTCTAAACATTGCAACAGGTTCGACTTGAGCAGAACATAGCCGTGCCAAAGTTCATGACTTGAAGGATAGATTAAATGATCCCCGAAATAAAATTTGCAGATATTGCAGTTTTTGCTACAACAGAATCTCCAAAGAAAAGGGTCGGAAAGAATCAAGGCAAACTAGTACTTTTTGTGAAGATTGCCCATATCAACCCCAAATGTGCCGGGAATGTTTCTATGTTATTCATTAACACTTTTTCCTCCAGAATTAAAACATATTTTTGTAAAAAGTTTTGTTTTCTAATTTTCATGTTTTTTTTTTTATTGTTTCCTAAAGTAAGAAGCTATAAAATGTAAACCAACCACAAACATCTGAATTCAAGTTTACTTAGCACTACCCGGGGTGCCAGACTTTTTGTTTTATATTGAATTTTGTTCCTAGTGGCTATCAATTTTGAATGTCATGGCATAGTATTAACGCACGCTATTATAATTGATACCCACGGCCACAACGGAAACATCACTGGCTATCAAACATGATAACCATGGCAGTCAATGTGTTAAGAAAATTTCACTCAATTTTTCGCACCCCAGTTAATGATTGCGTCAATAACAGAGTTGAGTTCGGTAGACACTCGCTACCGCCGAGACTCAACGATTTGGGGGCCTTTGCCGTGATGTCGTTAGCGAATAGGTGAAGTCAAGGGTGCTCTCATCCAAATGAATGAGTGAATCGAATTACACGAAACAGAGAGGAGGTCATTGATGCAAATCAGAAAAATGGACGGAGGGAGTATTGAGCCCTGGGGAACACCTTCATTATCCATCCATCTAATACAACCTGTAATAAAACTGGCGATCCACTTCACGAAAATGTAACCGACACCGTGAGCGACTCTCTATCGAAAGCTTTGGAGATATCAAGGGCAATAACTCTGCATTCATCATGATCATGTATACTTTGGTTCCACTTATTGAACATGTACATATAGTATGTCATTAAGTCCTCTGTGGAACGTTGTTGGCGAAACCATATTGGCGGTCATTAAGGAGATGGTTTCTTTCAAGGTAGCTCATGAGGTGGTGGTCAATAATGCTCTCCTTAACCTAAGAGAGCACTGGTGTTAAAGCTATTGGTTGGTAGTTTGATATGGAGGTTTCCTCGCCCTTTTTCGGAATACTTCGGAATACCTCGACAATATTTTTCAGTTTCTAGCAAGAATCTTGAAAAAAAAAACAAAATTTTTTAAAAAGTGGGCGAATATGTGATATAAGTACACTTGTACTTTTGGATTTTAGAACGCTTATGTATGTACACATATACCAAATTTCATATTTCAAAATGAAATGCCCAAAAAGTGGTGACGAAAGAACAAATGGACGAACAGACAAACGAACGGACATGGCTAGATCGACATAACCTTTGATGCTGATCAGAAAAATATATTAGGCGCGCAACAAAGTTCTCGCTGTTTTTTTTTTTTTTGATGAAAATGCATCTTTATTGTGGAAAAATGGTTACAAATGAATCATTCAAAGTATTGCCCATCGCTAGCTACTACTTTTTCCCATCTTTCTGGCAGAGCTCGAATACCGTTACGGTAAAATTGTTCATCTTTTGAGGCTATCCACGAATCAAGCCATTTTTTGATGTCTTCACTGCTGATCAGACAGACCATGTGCCATCGAACGGAACAAGTAATGATCGGATGGCGCAATATCTGGGGAATATGGCGGGTGGGGTAGGACTTCCCATTTGAGCGTTTCCAGGTAGGTTTTAACAGATTTGACAACGTGAGGCCGAGCGTTGTCATGCTGTATAATCACTGATTATGGCCGTTTTTTCGCGCAGTGCTCGGCTCAATCACATCAATTGAAGTCGGTACCATTCCCACCAAATACACAGCAAAATCTTCGCAGTGTGAATATTCGGCCGAGCCGACGACGTAGAAGCATGACCGGGCAGTCCCCATGACTTTCTTTTCTTTGTATAATAAGGAACCCAAGTTCCTTGTTTTTGAATCATTCCAAATTCATGCAATCGCTTGGAAATGGCCTGACGGGTAACTCCTAATGCTAAAGCAAGCTATTCTTGCATTTGGCACGGATCCTCATCGAGCAATGTCTCCAATTCAACGTATTCGAAGGATTTTGGCCTTCCTTCACGCGGACGGTCGTCAACATCGAAATCGCCGTCTTTGAAGCGACGAAACCAATCACGGTACGTTGTTTCACTTAAAGCAGCATCTCCGTAAATTTTTTGGAGCTCTCGATGTGCTTCAGCCGCCGTTTTCTTCTAATGAAAGAATAAAATCAACGCTTCCCGCAAATGACGATTATTTGCCACAATATCAGACATTTTCACACAACCAAAAGTATATGACGCCAAAACAAAATCACTAATGTGTCAAAACAGTTTGTTTACCATATGTCTAAGCTCGGTTCATGACGTTTTGGATATTTCAAAATCGACCAGCACTTACTGCTGGAGCCATCTATTGAGAACTTAGTTGTGCACCTAATATTTTTTTTTGGGGTCTAGTATTATTATTTCTCTGTTACAAACTATGTATCAAAATGAATACACCCTGGATAGAGTACAAAAAATAGCTGGGTGAAATTCTTCGATTTGCAGAGTTTCTGGAATATTTTTCATTCTCAAAAAAAATGCTTTGGGGCTTCCAATTACACTTTATGACAGTTTGCAAATTGTTATCTCTCTATTGTGCTGCAAGTGTCACTTATGAATATCTACATATTTTCCAAAGGAATGATTTAAATAAGTATTCCAACCAAAATAAACCACAATTCAGGTGAAATTCGATGACTTAAGGCAAATGTCATTTTGACAGCCCCACTCTTTGAGCCAACTTTTCTCAAAAAACGCAGAATTGAGTTTCGGACCGACATTGAGATTCTCAAAAAATGTGTTGGGTAGATTCCAGAACGAACTAAGAACGAACCCAGGGCTCCCAAAAACGGACCAATTTAAAAGTTGGTCGCTTTCGTTGTATCAATTTCAAAATATATTATTAAAACTAAGAGTATTCAAAAGTATCCAAGGAGTAAAAAAAAGAATAAGCGAAAGAAAGAAGTAAATAAGGATATATAGGTGGGTTATGCCCTTCTTGATATGATGAAGATAGTAAGCATATTCCATTCAAGAATGACCAACTTTAAAAAGTAATAGTAATAGCCCTTAATAGCTCCTAGGGGAATGTTGACTCTTTCCGCTAGTAAGCCGCTTTTTTTTTACTAAAGTTAAAGTATCAAAATTAATATACTCTGGAAAGTATAATAATTATTTTACATTACATATTTCGTACACAATATATGTAATCCTACCACCCCTCCTTTACAATTTATTTCAACTTTAATATGACCTAACACCCTCGAAGTTTGATCATCTGAAACGCATTCGTAAGGGAAGACGAAAGCTTCTTTAATGCGTGCAACTGTGTTAAGTCCTTTTTCCCCGCGATATTAACTTGATAATTTGTTATCCATCTCGATAATCATTCTTTTTCCGTCACAGATTCGATGTCAGAATTCTCAGAATTCAGTACCATTTAATCCAGCTGTTATTGGTTAGGGTTTCTAAAGTTTCCACTCAATGAAAGTTTAGTTAAAATTAGATACACAGGGTGTTTTTGGGATTGCGGCCGATTTGAAATTGGAATAATTTTAAAAACAAACACATTAATCTTTGAGTTTTGTTATAAATGAATTATGTGTTTAATGCCATTAATGATGAAAAGTAATATCGGCCAAATAGCCATCTCTAGCACTGTCATAAACGCATGCTCTTTCAATCGCATTTTTCATCGCATTCTGCAGAATGTCATCCGGAATATCTGCAATTGTGTTGCGTATATTGTATTTTAATTATTGCGATGTTTTTGATTTGGTAGCTCATACCCGGTCCTTCAAGTAATCACAGAGAAAGAAGGCTGCTAACTCTGGTGTAAATTGATATCCCCAAATTTCGACATGACCCTGCCTGGAAATGCGTGTTTCACAATTTCCATTGTTAATCTGGCTGTATGGCATGTGGTACCGTCTTGTTCAAACCACAGTTTCGGACACGAAGCCGAGGAACTTCAGGAAGGAAAAAACTTTTGTAACATCGCACGATATCGATCGATAGTAACAGTAACGATGCGCCATCGTCAACGTCACCAGCCCACATCGCACATCAAACAGTCACTCTACGAGGATGAAGAGGTCTTGCTCCCCATATCCAGCTATTTTGTTTGTTCACAGCTCCACTCAAATCAAAATGCACCTCATAATCAATTTTTAAAAAACTCAGGGTACTCTCTATTCAATTAATAAATTTTTGCACTCCAGTCCCATCGTCCCTGGTGGTCATTTTCTTGAAGTTCTTCAGTGACTTGAATTTTGTGCGGAAAGAAATAAAGGTCGCGATGCATCATTTTCCACAAAGACGTTGGAAAAAGCCCAATTTGTTGAGAACGACGACGAACCGAAGTTTCCGGACTTTCCCTCACATTGTCCCTCACTGCATCAATGTTTTGTTGTGTGTACGCCCTATACAACATGGTTCGGGCTTCGGTAAATCACTTACTATACGAAGGCTCTCGAAATTGTGGATCATTTTTTGAATAGTGCTCTTTACAGGTACTCCACATCGACCAAAAGAATCACGTAATTCACGCTGTGTTGCAATTATTGATGAACCATTTTGATAAAATCTTTTAATCACTAAAACACGTTGTTCTGGCGTCAAACTCTCAACGATGAAATGGCATTGACAGCTGAACACTACTGCCAACTTTGACATAATAAAACTCTCTCTTCTCTGTGAGAAATGGCGCCAATTTCAAATAGGCTGCAGTACCAAAAAACACCCTGTGTATTTTACATAGCTAATACTCGTATATTTCCACTCTCACACCACTCGTATATTTCTTTTATATTGTATAATACTTCACCCGTTAAATGTTTGAACTAATGACTAAATATCGATATCTGTAACAATTCCCTTATTTCCAATTACCCAAAAACACTATTAAGTAATATCAATTTATTCAATTAGATACGAGTATACGTATAGATTTCCATCGAATTATTTTCGATACACCGTTGTTGACTTCATCCCATTGTAGCCACTCATGGGTACAACAAGAATGTCAACACCCGAGAATAATATATTCCGTGTACTCGGTTCCCACAATAGCGTGTCCTACCAGTATTAATGAAAATCATTTCTCTCAACAAAGAAAGAAGGAAAACCAAAAGGTCCTCATAGGTCAGTTTATGATTAATTGATGCCACTGGAACTGGACAGAGGAGGGTACGATACTCGTATATGAAAATTTCAAAATAAAAGAAACAAAGAACCTTTCGTGCGAGTGCAAGAAGATTACCTGATGGTGTAGGGCAATAATACTCATTACATCAATAAAGGCACGTTGTTCAAATCAGTGTCATTCCAGTATATTAACCCCCGCTGAGGTTGTTGTACAGGGTTGCATCTACTCGTACTCCTTCCAATGTGATTAGTGAGTAGAGTACCCTTATCACCTCGTTCAACCAACTTGATGGAATGAAAAATTTGTCATTTTTCAAAAATCCATTGACCACAAATCATTTACCATTCTCGCAGGCACACAGGAGGGAGTTGGGTGCCTTAGTACTTTGTAATCGAATAGTTGTTGCAATATTTGCATTTCCTGTCCAAGTGTTACTGCTACACAGACTCACACCTCTCAAAGTGGCATGTAATTAATTTTAGAGTTTGCATTCGATTTGCCCTACCCCAGTGGACAGTGTTTAGCGGAAGTTCCATTTGGAATCTTACAAAATGAAGTTAATGGATGAATGGTGACGGACGTCGTCCCGGTGGTGGTTGTTTGCATGACGATGCTACAAAAATGTACTCACTCTTGTCCTCGTTGCGGTGTGGTATCTACGAGTGGGGGTGAGTTTTTCCTTATGATGTGAAACAATAATTAATGATTTCTCATCCTGTTGATGAATCTTTTGTAAGCATTTTTCAACTACCTATCTGTTTGAAGTGTGAAGAGATGAATTCCATAGATACGAAGCGGATACGGATGTGGACTGATGTGTGGCACGCTCCTTTTAATTTAAAATGCCGTACACTCATTTTACACTCGGTTAGCGGATGGGTGCGCAGGAAATCGATAAGTCGAGGGCTCCTCTACAGAATTAAAGCGAAGATACGTGACAAAGATTAACTAAGTTTAATTTCGTTGCGTAGAATTTGATTTAAATACCCCTAGTGGAGGCTTTAAGGGCTTGAATGCCAACTTCTAGTTTGAAAAATTACTATTAAAAGGGCCTCTTGAGAAACCTTTGTATCTGCACCCTCATAACAGTATGCAAAGAGCTTGTACTATCCTGAAGTTGGTTAACAGATTTGTCAAGTACAAGTATAAAAAAAAATAATATAACACAATTTCACTTTGATATCTATTCTGAAACATACTAGCTTTCAATAAATCCTTTCGTTATTTATCTACACCGTGTATATGTGCATCCTTCAGTATTCTTTAATAAACCCCGCTTTATGTTCATGCTGCAATCTCACTCTAACCCTAACTTTCAATCAATAGATTTATTCCCTCGTGATTACTCCGGTTGCATATTCGAACAGGCGAATTTTAATTAGCATTGACATCCACAGTGCGTAATAAATTCCACCCAACGTCATTCAAACATTCCATTCATTTTAAGGATAATTGCGACTTGCATTCAACTAAAAGGCAGCAAATTGCTTTGACAAAACCTCGCAAGTCAATGCAAAACCACAAGCAAGTAGAATGGGTATAGGTAGCTATATACAGATACTACAAGTGCACGCACATTAGCACACACATCGGCAAGATAATCGAATTAGGTTCTTCGTGTAATAAAGTTAATCTCAGATAGTCAGAGTGTGTCTAATGTATGTGATGGTGCACCTTTACGTTAGCGATTGGCGTCGAAAACACGATGTCGACGACATTCATGTTTGGCGCCATTATCGTAGAAATATTACCAAAGCACTAGACATCACTCGATTTGAAATTAGATTTTCCTCTTATTGGAGTAAAAGGATTATTGCATTGCTGTATCCTATGTTGGGCATGTGATTCTAATTATTTCGATGTCACCATTCTCCATGTAGTCACATCAAAATCGGTACCGAAGGCATTTGTGTATTGCAACTTTACATTATCTTAATTAAAATGAAGTCCTTGTATTGCATTTTGTGTATCGAATAGCAAAAGGACATGATATCTTTTATATGTCGTAAATTGTAAGAAGAGAATTCCTTTATTTTGATTTACTACAAACCACTTGTGTAAGCCGATTTTATGTTAGACTGTGGTAAATTAATCCTGTGGTTAACTCTGGTGTGGGGTTCTGTTAGCAGCTTCCAATCGTTATAGTTTAAATAAATTTAATGGGACAAATAAAAAAAGAAACTTTTTTCGACTGAAGGTAAATGTATGCCTACTTGGAATGCTGTGATAGATAAATAAATAAATAAATATTTTTGCAGCCCATGCAGTCCACACAGAGAGCCTAGCCTAAATTCTGGAAGCCATTCGTCCTGTGCGATATACGAATGGTAGGTACTTACAGTTCTATGCCATTTCCAAAGGCCAATTTTTCCGATTAAGAGGGGAACGATAGATGCAAAAACTGAAAAATTAAAATTAATAAAAATACAGTAGATGACGGATATAAGAAAATCGGATATAAGAAAGACACGCTTATAAGACATACATTCTAATACACCATGTACTTCCAAATATAGTTACGCGTTAAATAAAACTGATATAAAGAATTTATTTTAATACAAAATTCTGTAGTTCAATGAAAAAAAGGCCTATAAGAAATTATTCTTCGAATTTATTTAGTTTCTTAAACAAAATGACGCGACTGTTAACTAGGTTCTACATCAATGCTCATGTGAACAGACCCTCAAGAAATAAATATAAATTAAAAACATAAGTGGACCAAGGACACACCATTCTTTATTGTAAGGGAACTACTAAAACTTCCATTAATATTAAATACTTGCTTCCTATCTAAAAGATATGTGCGAAACCAATCATGAAGTACTCCCCTGAAACCAGCATTATACAATTTATCGAGAAGCAAGTTGTGATCCACCATGCCAAACGCTTTCGTCATGTCTATGAAAAGAGCCATTGTAGATTTGGAACATTTAAACCCTTGATACAATTGGGTACATAGCTTGAGAATATCGTCTTCTGTGGATTTGCTTGGCCTGAAACCAAACTGATTTTTAGAAAAGAAATTCTGATCATCCAAAAATGAAACCATACGCGATTTTAGTAGCTTCTCAAAGAGTTTAGAAAAGGTCGGAAGCAGAGATAGAGGTCTATAACTGCGAACAACTTAGCGACAGAGGTATAATTTCTAAGCATTTCAACGATTGTGGAAAACATCCATTGCTTATGCTATGATTAAATAAGTAGCATAGTATGTCACTTATATTAAAGGCAATCCTTTTTTTTTAAAGCACATTTGTTATACCATCACTTGTACCAGAACTTTTATTTTTTAAAGACATTATGAGCTTAAATATTTCTTCAGATGAAATTGTGCTAAAAACAAAGCTATTAACCTGCCAACTTTCACCATACATATCGGTTGAAGTATTACAATTGCAAGTGTAGTTTGGTCCTGCAGAAGGCTTTAGCTTCTCTGAAATCTCAATAAAATACTCATTAAATTTGTTCGCTATGCTGCCTGAATCAGATAAGATAATGTCATTTACTTCCAAGACTTCGATTGATTTTGACTTTATATCTTTTCCTAAAATATTATCCACAATTCTCCACTCTTCTTTAATATTACCGTTACCATTTTGCATCTTATTGACATCGCGAGTTTCTATTGCTTCCTTATTTACATCTATGCACATTTGTCATAGTATTTTTTAGCCTAAGGTTATGTGGATGTTTATTACATTTTATTGCAATTTTGTTTTTCCTTTTTTTTTTTAATTATTAAATCCTTTAATTATTAGATGAACTGAAATGTGGAAAGACCCGTAAAGAAATTTACAAACAGTTTCAGGTTGCTTTCACGACCGGCATATATTATGACGCGAGGTCAAAAGGTTTTGTCCTTTGCAGATGACGAATTGAATACAATGGCCGTGAACGATCTTTGTGTTTACGAGCAAAATTTGTTATCTCTTCGACGACGCTAGGAATTCCCAGGAGATGAATATCTCTGTTACGTACCTACCATGGTGCGCTAACGATCGTTCTAAGAACTCGCGTTTTTAAGTGCGACTTCCATTTAAGCTTAACATCTAGAGTCATTCCTAGATATTTTGCTTCGTTCGCGTATGGTATTTGAGCCGAGTTTAAATATACGGGAAATCTGTCCACTTTTTTGTAGGTAAAGTTGACGTGAGTAGATTTGCGTTCGTTCAGCACAATACGCCAAGAATTCGTCCAAGCGTGGACTTTATTAACAGCATGTTGCAGCTTTTCAGTTGCTGCTTCAATTGTATCACTCGTTGCCAATATCGCTGTATCGTCCGCAAACATGGCGACGACGCAGTTTCTTTCCTGCGGGATATCACGCGTGTAGAGTACATATAGAAGCGGGCCAAGAACACTTCCTTGTGGGACTCCGGCCGCAATCTTCTTGAACTCAGAGTAATCATTTCCATGATTAACACAAAAAAGTCTTTCGGTGAGTTACGATCGTAAGATTAGAAAGAGTTGCCGTGGCAGTAGTCGTTACAATTTATACTCCAAGCCTTCGTGGCAAACCTTACCGAAAGCTTGTGAGACGTCAAGAAATACACCACAACAAATCTTTTTTTCTTCGAGTGTTTTCTCAATCACGTCAGTTATTTTGTGGACTTGGTCGATTGTAGAATGTTTGATTCTAAATCCAAACTGATGGTCAGGAATGAGACGTCTTTCATTGATTACGGGTTGTGGTCGTTTTCAAAGTAGTTTTTCGAATATTTGAGAGATAACAGGCAATAGGGAAATAGGCCGATATGATTTCTTCTCATTGAGAGGTTTGCCTGGTTTCGGGACCATTATAATCTCTGCGACTTTCCATTGTCTTGGAATAGCAGTTTCATTAGAGCTTTATTCGGCAATTCGTTGACCATCTGCGCCATTATCAAGTCGTAACCCGGTGCTTTTTTTCGACTTTTGATTTTTAATCACTTGCCTCAGTTCAATTAATGCAACTTTTTTTACTTTAAAGTTGTCAGATGTCGTGACTGGGGAGTCGGGCGTTATCAGAGGGCCGTCGAATGGCTTAAACTTTTCTTCTAAGTGCAAAGCAAAAAGTTCTGCCTTTTCTTTGACGCTTTTGGCACAAGTTTTATCGTTTTTCCGAATTGGTGGCGCTTGCATTTGAGGTTTCCGGATGCCTTTTAGCGCTTTCCAAAGTGAATAATTTGATTCTCTTCCAGTGGAGAGATTTTCAAGGTAGGTGGCTATCTTATTGCTTTTAAATTCCCGAATACTATCTCTAAGGCGATTGCATTGTCGGTTAAGGATCTTTTTATGCTGCGGTGCATGAGTAATTTGCCATTTCTTTCGTGCTTTTCTTTTCTCCCTCACCAGTTCAATGATTTCACTTGGATACTTTTCGTTGCGTTTAATCTTATAGCTTCTAGAAGGAGTGTTTCTCCATGCCGCTGTTTGGATTGCTTCCACGAAACGATCAACTTCGTCCTCCAGTTCACAAGGTGTTTTAAGGTGTTTTAAGTGATACTCCCAATTTGTTCTATTGCTAGTAAGTCTTGGAAGTCCTTCTTTCCTAATCAGCGCTTCACCAAGTAATAAAATTACCGCAGAGTGGTCAGAAGAGAGATCAAAACTTTCTTCGACTATAACAAATTTATCGTAAATAAAATAAGAAAAAATCGATAAGATTTGGAATTTTTTCTCAGTCGGTTAGCCAATAGGTGGGTTTTTCTGTCGAATAAAAACAACAACCGAATTCATTTGCCACTTCGTAGAGAATTTTTCCTTTAGAAGATGTACATCTTGAACCCCAGAAGGTGTGCTTCGCGTTGAAATCTCCACCAATAAGGAAATTTGAACCAAGGGCATTGAAGACACGAAAGTAGTCGTCTTCTTCAAGCGAGCATCGCGGTGGACAGTAAACAGACGCTATGTTGTAGCTCAAGTGTTTATTTTTAACCCTTACCGCGCACAACTGAAGTTTTTCTAGCTCTATGTTTATATCGACCGAGTGTTCGATGTTAGTTTTAATGAATAAGGACGAACCGCCCGGCGCTCTATCAGAAGGATGATAGGCGTAATAACCAACGTAGCCTCTTATCTTTATTTGCGATTCCCTTGTTAGATGTGTTTCGGAGATCAAACATATGTCGATATTTTCTCTCATTAGAAAAATTTCTAATCAAATTCCATGTTATAATTTTAAGCAGAGTCCAAAATAAAAAAAAAAAACGGAGGAGATTGAGAGCAAAAAAATATTCGGGCAAAAATTTAAACATAAATAGGAACAGAAAGCCGCAGTATGAAATCCTGAACAAAACAATGTCCAAGTGGTTTGCGCAAATGACCGAAAACAATGCAAAAATCACAGGACTAATTATGATCGAAAAAGCGCAACAATCTGCGATTCAATTGGGCATTCTTGACTTAAAAGCCAATTCTGGGTGGCTACAGCATTGGAAAAAGCAAGACAATATTGTCTTCAAAAAAGTCCACGGAGAGGCCGTTGCTTTTTGTTTGTAATGCAACAGGCTCCGACAAACATGCTTTTTCCGTTGCGAAATCGAAGCAACCACGATGTTTCCGAGACAAACCGTAGTACTTTAATAAGAAGGCCTGGATGACCAGCACCATATGGTGTGAAGTTATAAGGGAGCTTGATGCAATCGTTGGAAGGAAAAAGAAAAAGATTCTCTTGCTTATTGATGATGCATCGTGTCATAAATTGAATTTCACACCAGAAAACATTGAAATATTGTTTTTGCCACCTTGCACCACAAGCCTCATTCAGCCATTGGACCAGGGATGTTTGCTCTTTCAATTATCCAAACCCATAATACAATTTTGAATTTCAAATGGTTTCAACAGGTATCATCCAATCTTTTAAGGCCCAGTATAGGAAGTGTTTAGTCCGCAAGCAAGTTCTGGCAATTGAATGTGGTAACATGGATATTTTTTTAAAGGAATTTACAATTCTAAAGGCACTGTATGTTGTGAAACGATCTTGGTGGCTAGTAACCCCACAGACCATTAGAAATTGTTTCAAAGTAGCGGGAGTTTCAAAGGAAAAAGTATGTCAAGAATAAAATGATGATGAATCGAACGGAAATGACGGCGATGATGAATGCGAATACATTTTCACAAATCTCGATGAAGAAGAGAACGCCGACTGCTTTGGAAATATAAATGAATAAGAACTGCTCAATGAAATGCTAAGGGATGAGGGAGTTGAAATAGAATGTATAGAGCAAGTAACACCAAGACGAGAGGAAGCCGTTAAAGCTTTTTTTACTTTAAAAAAAGTATTTGGATATCGATAAGGATAATGAAATTATTTGCATCATTGAAGATATTCTTTTCAAAGCCCACGAGGAGGTACTTATTTTTTAAATTGTGATTTGATAAGTGTGATTTAAAATGAAGTGCAATCACCTAATTTTTAGTTTTTGTTATATTAAGAGCTTAACTTAAGATGTTAAGTGTTCATATAAATAGAGATTATATATTTCTTCGCAGCCTAAGAACAAATTTTGATAATTTAGTAGTGCACATTGAATCTTTAGTGAAAAAATATTAATACTGATCTTTTAAACCAGTTATTTGCTTCTAATGGCTTCATTTCGTCTCAAGAGTGTTATAAATGAACCAATCCGTATAACAGATACAAGCACTAGTTGTATTGACCATATTTTTTTGCGTATTCACATAAACAATAAATCCTTATTTAAAAGTGTTGCGCACAACTTTAGAATAACTGACCATCATTTATGTGTCGTAAATATCTATGGAAACACCTCGATCTTTAAATCTCAGATAACAATCAAAGATAAGATTCTGACGGACTTTTTATGATGCGCGAAAAGTTAAGGTGTGAATTTTGGGAGCCTGTTTATCTTGAAAGTGATCCTTCGAGGGCTTATGATTTATTCACGTTAATCTTAAATAACCATATTCAAGACTCCTCTAAAATTGTTTCAATGAGTGGACGTATTAAACAGTTTTTCTTAAAAGCATGGATGACACCTCGTTTATTGAAACAAATACATCTTAAGAAAAACTTCGCGAAAATGTGTAAAAACCATCCTGACAATAGGGGTTTAAAAAAATATTATATAAAACTATGCAATAGAACTAAAAAATTGGTAGATGATGCACGTAATTCCTACTATACCAACCGATTGAATCGTTTTAGAGGAAATGTTAAGATGGAATGGGAAGTTGTGAATAACATATTAGGAAAACAGTCTACAAGCAATCAAATTCAAAACGCCATTAGTACAGATCCTAGTTTAATAGAAAATCATTTTAACCACATTTTAAACCTTCTGCTTCAATTCACAAATGTTGCAATTGCAACATTTCATCAAGTTTGAAAAACGAAAGAATGCAAGCAAATAGTTTTTGTTTTCAGCCAATTGCGCCTGGAGAAGTTCTTAAGATAATTTTGCGTTTGCCAAACAAAACCTCTTGCACCAGTGATAGTGGCTCTGCGATTCTTCTGAAAAATATAGCTTGGGAAATTATAAACGTTTTAAGTCATCTTCTCAATCTAAGTGTAGATTGTGGTAAGTTCCCTAGTCTACTCAAACGTGCAGAAGTAATTCCTCTCTTCAAAAAAGGTAGCTTTTTGAGTGATTATAGACCCATTTCGTTGCTTCCCACGTTTGCAAAGGTTTTTGAAAAACTGATTAAAGCACGAATGCTGTCATTTCTGGAAAAAAATGAATTTTTTTCAGCCGATCAGTTTGGATTCAGATCCGGTAGATCTACAGAAGATCCTATACTTAAGGTATGCTGTAACTTATATACTGCAGTTGAACAAAATCAATCAACTATGGCCCTCTTCATCGATATGACTAAAGCATTCGACATGGTAGACCATGAATTGCTCTTAGGCAAGCTTTATAAAGCAGGTTTCAGGGGATCAATTCATGAGTGGTTTAAATCATACATATTGGGTAGAGTTTGGTGTTTTCAGTACACCTCTTGTGTTAAAAAATGGAGTTCCACAGGGATCTGTTTTGTGTCCGTTATTGTTTCTTATCTATGTTAACTCGCTCTTCCATCAAAATTTCAATGGTAAACGTATTGCTTTTGCCGACGATATAGCTTTTACCTATTCCGAGCAGTTATCTTTTGGATGCATAGCAAGTATAAATGAAGATTTACAGATGCTAAGAATTTGGTTTGCTGCTCATAAATTAATCATGAGTGAAAAAACTAAAATGATGCATTTCACGTTATCAGGTTGCATTTCAAATAATTTTGATGTTTTCTATCATTCCTATGATTGTACAAAATTTAGCCTACCACTGCATATTTGCCGAAGAGACAATTTTAATAGTACTAACCCTTATTCGAGCAACTACTTCAAAATCGATTCTGTTAATTCATTTAAGTATCTGGGAGTACATATCGACAATCAATTAAATTGAAAGGTTCATTCTCAAGCAATTAAATCCTACATGACACTTGTAACTAGGAAGATGTATCTTATAAAACCATATTGTTCACGCCATGTTCTGTCCATGATTTATTATGTACTTGTTAATTCAAAATTACAGTACGGAATAATATGCTGGGGAGGTTCTTACATGAACACTTTTGGATCACTCTTGATTGCTCAGAAGCATTAATGCGCATCATATGTGGAAAAAATCGCGTTACCAACAGCTGGCCTCTTTTTTGTGATATGCGTATCCTACCGCTTAAACATCTCTATGTTTTTAAAGTTTTAAGAAAATTTTTTAAGCAAAATGGAAATATCCCCTCTAGGAACTCCACAATACACAACCTAAGAATAAATAATTTAGCACTTGTCAATGCTCCGATTGCCCCCAAATATTTTTTTGTAAACTTTTATATTGTGACTTCACCTAAGCTCTTTAATCAACTTCCATTACATATAAGAACTAATCGCAACTTTCACCCATTTCTTAAAAATGTCAAAAACTGGCTTTTCACTATTGATTTAAATGCTGTCGAATTATTATTTAGAATTACAACTTAAATCATCATACTAAATGACTCTTTTCGCTTAATTAGCGAAGCGTAAACAAACTGATATTAGCAAGTTATAACTTAACTTAAGAAATGCTGATAGTACCCCATGTTAGCTATTCTTGATACTAAAGATAGTTCTTATAGCCTTTCAACACTAACTTTATAGTTATAGATTGTCCTTGATATTATTCTATTCTTTCGCTTCTTTCTTTTATATTTCGTTTTTATAATAATAAAATTGTTATGTAGTTTTAAGTGAAAATTGAATAAAAAACAAATTGAATTGAATTGAATTGATTATAAAGGGTGGTTAAATTTTAAGTGCCGATGTTGAATGTGAACCACACCTAAACGTCAAGTTTTTTTCTGCATTTCATTTGACATTTCTCAATTTCAGACTAACTCAATTTGAACCATGGAAAGATACACAATCGAGCAACGCGTTAAAGTTATTCAGGCTTATTATGAAAGTTATGATTCTTTCGGTCAATTTAATCGTCCAAATGTGCGTACAATCGGAAAAATCGTGCAAAAATTTGTGCAAACCGGGACTGTAGGAGATGTGAAAACACCAGTGCATGCTCGTACAGCTCGTACTGCAGAAAATATTGCTGCTGTTCGCGATAGTGTGGCTGAAGAGCCTGTCCACCTCAACTCGTCGTCGTGCCCAACAATTACACCTCTCACGCTCGTCGTTGATGAACATTATGCATAAAGACTTGCATTTACGCGCTTACAAGGTGCAATTGACTCAAGAACTAAAGCCTCTTGACCTTTTCAAGCGTCGTCAATGGTCACAATGGTGGCAAGAAATGGCAACAGTGGATGATCAATTTTCGAAGAAAATCATCTTCAGTGATGAGGCACATTTTCACCTTAGTGGATTCGTCAATAGGCAGAATTGCCGCATTTGGGCGAATGATAATCCAAGAGTGATTGTCGAAAAACCAATGCACCCACAAAGAGTTACTGTTTGGTGCGGTTTATGGGCTGGCGGCATCATCGGGCAGTATTTTTTCCAAAATGAGACCGGTCAGGCAGTTACTGTGAATGGTGTTCGCTATCGTGAGATGATAACGAACTTTTTATGGCCCGAATTGGAAGATTCGGATGTGGACGATATGTGGTTTCAACAGGATGGTGCCACTTGCCACACAGCTAACGAAACAATGGCTCTTTTGTCTATCAATGTTGAGAAATCTTGTTTAAAATACTTTTCGATTTTTATAAGAAATTTTCTTTCTTACAAGCGTGTTACTGATATAAGAAAATTTCTTTCTCATATCTGTTTTTTTTTTATAAGAAAAGGGTGGCCGTGGTGTAGTGGTAACATCATCGCTTGTCACGCTGTTGATTCATGGTTCGAATCCTGATGTCAAGAATCATCTATTTATTTCGCATGAAATAAATAAAAAAGTCGATCACTTGCGAAAGCTAAAGTCAACTCTACTCTGATGGTATAACACTGGCAGTAGGGTGGTCATATGGTTAAAATGTAAACACGATCGTGATGATGACATCAGGAGGATGGAAAAAAATACTGTGAATCATAAGCAATGACAATAATAGCGAAAAACAAACAAAATACTCCCCAGTTATCTGGACATCCACCCTTGGAGTTTACAGAAACTTAATACCACCTGAGTTTCAAACTACACCACTCTGTCTCTCTCTCTGTCTCTTCCCCTTTCCACAAAACGCACGTCTTCTAAAAATGAGTATAAGGGTATTCATATCCGCTTTAACACGTGTAAAGAAATTCTTTGGATCTATGGACTTTCTTATATCCGTCATCTACTGTATACGAAATCGTCTAGGTAAACGGTTGTGCACTTAACAAACTAATACAAATTCATAATAGATGAAGAAGTACATAATCATTTACTAGCTAATAAGGCGTCCCATTGAATTGGTTGTGTTCTTTCGTCCCTCGTGGGGCATGACGTGTTAATAAAGTCTATTCGCCATCATACTCGGACTTTTGCAACACGTTTCAACTTTCTCTAATTCATTTCCAATGTTTTCGATTCCTTCCCAACTATTCTGCATCCTGATTGCTTTGGGCGACTCTCTTTTTTGTTTACCAAACTGGGAAAGTGGTTTCCACTGCATGGCATATTTTAAATTGTGATCGACAAAATACCACTTCCTTTGAATGCATTGTGGTATCTACAGTTCTCGCATGAGAAACGATTCGACAAGAAAATCCTTAAGATTCTATAAAGACATCTTGTTTATAAAAGACTACAGTGTAACAGTGGTACTGTTACTGACTACTTTGAAGCGGAATAGTCTCAGCGTAGACTTTATACACTGGTCTTCCAGATTTTGAAAACATGTCGAAAGCAGCTTTTGCTTTCATGGTTCTTCTTCCCATACTATAAGTAGAAGGTGGCGTAAAAGTCATCACGCGATTTCCCAAGGCAGTAACTTTGTTTGTAAATAAAACGAAATGGTTCTGTTTGTTTATTATATTTACTTAGACGTTTAAATTTAGTTTCATTAAGTCACGAAGATAATTTCGGCCAAGTGGCCGCCGTCAGAGTTGATGCACATTCGGGCTTATTCCACAGCATTTCCCATGACTTTTCTCAAAACATCTATCGATAAATTCTCCACTTCTTATCAGACGTTTTCCTTTAGGGCCGCCAATGTCTGTGGCTTGTTCTTGTAGATCCGTGACTTCAAAAACCCCAAAGAAAGAAACCTGAAACAGTCAAATTGGGCGATTTTGCGGGCTAGTTCAAATCGCCAAAACGAGAGATTAAGCGGCCGGGAGGGAGGAATAGGGCTTGGCTGTAATGTACAAGCGATAGGCAGTCTGCAGGCAATAACTGATGCAGTGCTTGCACTTTGTATGGGTACATCTTCAAGCCTTTGATCAAAATTCACTGTGAAGACCGTCTATTGATACCCAATTGTGTGACCCGTCGTCTGGTTGATTTTTGAGGGTCCTCTTGGACATCTGCAGCCATATTCTCGATCGAACGGCTGTTCTGAGGCCGGTTACGTCTGATACTGTCCCGTGTTTTGCCAGTCTTCTCGAGGCGGGCGACTAAACGCCGCAGTTTTTGTTCGTAAAAACTTTGTTCCAGGAGGTCGTGGAAGTAATCTACAGTGCCGGGCTCTTTTTTTTTTAGACTGGTATTAGCGAATTCTGCCTTCATCCTGAAATTAAATCCGTGTACAGCCAGACAGTTAAGACTATATTTTGTGGCCCTCAATTAAATACAGATACACTTCCTGTCATAAGTCTAAGACCTCAACTAATTCATTCAAGCAAAGTCTAGTTGCATCACTCTTAAGCCTAAAAAAGTGCAAAAAAGGATTGAAATTAAAGGAAATAAAGACTGATCTACAAAGTGCCTAAACTTGCTTTTCCTGAAAAAAGTCACGCCTTTACATTAATACTTTCTTTTTTATAAAAAAGATACTTGCAATTAATTTTTGGATTATGTGTTGTGGTAAGGAACTCCAACAATCCAGGAATGTGCTTCACATTATTTTTTTTGACGATAGCAATTCAATGGGGTTGAGATCAGGTGATTTTGCCGGCTAGATAATGTTTTCCAAGACTCTTTCGGCTTCTTTCTCTTCTAGGAATTCCCTCGTGATTTTGAGGTGTGTTTGGGGTCGTTATACTGCTCCATTGCGAATCCTTCTCCAATTAACCCCAGGCCAGATATCAATTGATAGTCTTCTAAGATGAGTTTATTGTCATTCTTTTTAATTGTTTTCTCGACACGCACCAAATGTCCCCCTCCATTTGCAATGAAACGTCGCGAGACCGTAACGCAGTTATGGGCGCAGAAAATGTAGCGAAAGGAAGAAATCCGACCCAGGCCAATAAAAGCGGACAAACCTCCCCAGCTTTTAAGATGGCAAAGCGACCGCTCGAAGCTGAAGAGGGAAAATAAACTACATCGGACAAACACAGGAGAGTAAGGGGGTGCCAAAAAGTGCAAAGAGCCGACCAGAGGTTGAAAATAAAAAAGGCGACAAGAAAGAACATAAAAATGAAGGATGACGTCACACCGAACCAGACACTAGATACAAGGAGATGGAAAATAAGAGAACGAAGAAAAAAAAGAGAAAGAACCCAGAAGGACCGAATTTTTTTTTTTTTTTTTTATAATTTGCGCGCGCCAAATGGGATATGAATACCATTAAATTATTTCAGGGCACGGGCGTTTGAAGAAATTGAGAGAAAGAGAGAAAGAAAAATTGGTGTAGTGGGTTTGAAACTTAGGTGGTATTAAGTTTTCAGTAAACTCCAGATAACTGGGGAGCTTGTTTGTTTTGCTTTTGTCGTTGCTCATGATTCACAGTACCTGATGTCATCATCACGATTAAGTTGCATTTAAGCCATATGACCACCCTACTGCCAGTGTTATGTAAGACCGAGAAGTTCAAGGAAGACATGATCAAAATCCTCCAAAGCGAAGCCATGGTCAAAACGTTATGCGACCAAGTCATCATACGTGAGTGGCCACGGTTTAGTGGGTAGTGTGTTCGCTTGTGACTCAGACTGTGCAGGTTCAAGACCGGACGGGGAACAGCAACCACAACCACCCGAACATAAAAGAGAAACGAATAAAATCTAAGTTTCTCCAACCACTACACTAAAAAAGGAGTTCTGCCTGGTAGTACAATGGACACAGAAAATTGGGTCTGAGTGCTCCGGGATTTGGAAAAAAAATCATACAGTGCCGCGACCTAGACGAGGTAATACCTACGAAAGAAATCTGTAATGCTAGTTCTCATCGTCAGCCATCATTACAAGTAGTGCAGTAAAGCCCATACGCAAACTGCGCTCATCAGTCTCCCTCCGAGTGAAGCGAGCACCTGCTACAGGTGCTTCGAATACGGACATATAGCGAGACAGTCTAAAACATGTATGCGATGTTGAGAAATGGAACACATGCCGAAAAAGTGCACTGCGAAACCGAGGTGTGCCATATGTGACCCAGGATGTAACAGCGAAAACGACTAACCCACCGGTAGTGCAGTGTAAAAAGGCGCAGTACGAGAAATCGCAAAGAAGCCATGAAGTGCATCCAAATAAACTTGAACCATTGGGAAGCCGCCCCGGATTTACTTGCACAATCGGCGAAGGAAGAGAAGGCAGATGAAATATTCATCTGCGAGAAACCCCAAAACAGTGGAAGAAGGGTAGAAGATGTGATCAACAAGGCAGTGATATGGACATGCGGAAGCTACACTTTCGAACGCAAAGACTCCAGGCAACGGCAGAATACGATGTTCGCCAAAATAAAAGGAAAACATTTCTTCCGTCATACTCATCCATTTCTTCCGCCATACCCATGTACGTCTTACTGTGCGGGTCGGCGAGCAAACTATCGAGTCGAGTCCACACATCAAGTACTCTTGGGAGTGCTATTGGATCACAGGCTCAATTTCAGAGAGCATCTGATGCACACAGATAAGATAGTGTCTCGGACCATTTGGCACTGCCGAGACCAATGCCAAACGTCAGAGGACCCAGGCAACCAAGTAGGAATCTGCTGGCAACTATAAGGGTACCAGCTACAGATTCGAAAACATACTCGTACCATGAGACGGATGAACTCTGTGCACAGAATAGCATCGTTGAGAGTATGTAGCGCCTTCAGAACTTTGTCAGGGGAAGCGATCAGCGTATTTTCTAGCCGAATGCCCATCGATCTGGAAATTAAAAAGTCCGTAACGCTAAGCAAGTACCAGTCAGAAGGCAGATGAGCCACCATTGAGGCTTTACAAGCAGAATGGCAACACAGATAGAAGACTACACCCAAAGGATGATGGAGGAGTTGACCAGCAGGAAGTAAACTTCCACCTGAGACAATTCTTATCGGGGTATGGATGCTTCTGGGAGCACCTTCACAAATATTATCAGTTCCAGAATATGCAATATGACCTGATGGAATGCCGAATGTACGCGACGACTCATAGTGTTCATGCTGACGACGAGTGAATGTTGGGAAACTACAAACGAAGTCATCACAAGCAGCGTCTAAACTCAAACAACTGACAAGGCGAAGGGACGGGATGCACCATAATGAAGCCATCGCCACGCTTGGGCACTACACAGTCTAGCAGCATCTGTTCTCCATCGCAGCGTCAGAAGAAAATTCGCCTTCTTTTCGATCCACAAATCTCAAACTTCGATGCACACTCTTCTGAAGTTTTCTTCTTTCGAATCTCAGAGACCATTCTAAAGGCTTCCTCTTATTAGCAGGTCGAAGGAAGGGTTCTCTCAACCGCCTTTGCACTGTTCTGACAGATAGAAATTTCGACCGGCTGTCATTGACCTTTGAGCGAATTTTCGGTGTTATTTTGCCTCTGTTTCGCTTGCTAATTGTTCTTCTCATAATATTTACTCGTTTGTCCAGAATATTCCCACTTTGAGGATGTTATTGAGCGACATACGGTGAAACCCAGACTTCGATAATTTCAATTGGAATACAAACTTGTGCTCAGATTTGCTTTTGAAGAGTTATTATTGCAGACCGCTCTTCAACATTAACTTCGACGAGTTTTTCCATAGCTCCTGTGTTCTAGAATCAAAACAATTAGACTAACTATAAATGGACTATAAGGCATTTCCCCTAATATGCATACATGTAGCAATCGTGAGAACAAATCATACGAGTAAATAAAGACACATCAGCAAAAACGCTTCCCAGAGCTGATAACAAAATGATCCCTCAGATGTAACTATTCATTCCAATGTGGAGATAACTTCTCTCGATTACCATGTCAAATCATCTCAATGATGCCCATACTTGAACTGTGTGACCTACGCAAATCAGATTCCTGGGAAAGATGTCGAACATCCATTACTATAACCATTTATCATTTGGTCACTGCAACTTGTGCAAATTACCAAAATTCAATTACCCATCGAAATTTCGAAAATATCAACCACCCCAGTCGGAGAGCGTAATTAGTTCAAAGAAATTGATTCATCGCGATGTTGAAGTGTGAAGTAATCCTAGTAATCGGCTTTCAATGGAAACCTACGGCCACAGCACTCTATAACCCCGTGCCCAAAGATTAGAGAATGAAAAGAAAACATAAATTTGTTTCATGTCACGTGCTAGAAATACCGACAAACATTAATCCGCACCACTTCTAATTCGATATGCTCTGATTTTTCGAAACGGGAACACAAACACACACACAAGAACCCGAAGTCATCGGGGTTAAAATAAATGAACTCATCCCCGGCTGACATTTCACCCCGATGCACCCGGTTTTTTTTTTTTTTTTTTGAAGTGCCTGCGTCGAGGCGGGTGCCATCGTTTGTCCGTAATTATTCTGAGTAGTTTTCTCGGTCTACACTCTTGACCCCTTTTATCGGAGATAACTGATTGTTTTCGCTTTTTTCTGGCACAAAACCCGGGAATATTTTTCATTTTTAATGTAGCAAAATGAAGACGGTGATAAACGTGTAAAATAATCTTAGCAGCATCTCCGCAGGATATCCTTTCAAGCGTTGTTTTCTGTGTATGTACAGAGGAACAAAAAAAAAAATCAAGGAAGCCCTTTGTGCAGTGGCGCAAAAACCAGCAGAACCAACGAAAAAATAATATCCTTTCCTAGAAGTTAAGCAGCTTTTCGTGCATTTATCATCCTGCGCTGCGATTAATTTTTTTCCGCTAGAAATACAAAAAAAAAAAAGCGAATGCCAACAGATAAGCGAAGAAGAATGCTAACTCCTGTGTTCTATATTCTATTAGGTTGTCGCTGTCAGAGTGCTAAAAGTTCGGGTGGAAAACATTTTGCTCTACGAGTACGAGTACGAGTCTATGAATTACCAGAATTTCTTTTTGTGTTTTATTCTTTGATGTAATGTACACTGGCACAAAGGAATGCCCTGAAGGTATGTCGAGTCTGTTTCACTTATTATTTTGAGGATAAGACTTTTATTTTTAGTGTTAATGATATATCCTTCGAAAAACAAGAAAATCCGTTTACCTAGACAGCACGGATTTAGACAAAGAGTACGAGTATTCATGATTTTTGCCATTTACGCTTTGAGACACATTCTATTGACAGTGTAAAGAGGGTTTGCATATATTTTTTTTGCATTGATGTATTTATGTGTGTACCTAGGTATGTAATGCATATTTATGCTGATTACTTTGATCAGACATTCATCCTCAAATATATTAAAGTCCCCCAAAATTATAAAAGCATTTAGATAGATTCTAGAACTAGCCATTATTCTGAATTTTTTTTCTTGGTTGCCCTAATGGATGTGGTAATCCCGATGTCAATAATCATCTATTTATTTCGCATGAAATAAATAAAAAAGTCGATCAATTGCGAAAGCTTATGTCGAAAGCTTATGCCAAGGCCACTGGCAGGAGGGCGGTCATATGGCTAAAATGCAACTTGATCGTGATGATGACATAAGGAGGACGGAAAAAAATACTGTGAATCATGAGCAACGACAAAAAAGCAAAAAAAAAAAAAACAAAACAAACAAAACTCCCCAGTTATCTGGACAGCCACCCTTGGAGTTCACTGAAACTTAATACCAGCTGAGTTTCAAACCAACTACACCAATCTGTCTTTCTCTCTGTCTCTTCCCCTTTCCTCAAAACGCCCGTGTCCTAAAATTAGTATAAGGATATTCATAACCCCTTTCACACTTGCGAATTAAAAAAAAAAAAATCTAAAGATACTAGTAACCCGAGCTATTAACGTGCACGATTCGCAAGCCCGAATAACCGATGCCAGGAATGCAAGGTAGGGCCAGGCATGACACTATTCATAACGCGTCGAAACTGGTATCCGACATACAGTGGAACAAATGCAAGAACCAGTGCACGGGTGCTTGCCTAGTTGACTTTGAAAAGGCCTTCGACACTGTATGGTTAGAGGGTCTTTTCTATAAGTTGTCTCTGCTGGGTGTGCACAAACCCTTGCTATATGTAATTTATAATATTCTTATGGAAAAGAAGTTCGTTGTCAAATGTGGCAACGTGATTTCGGGCACAGTCTTCGACATTAAAAACGGTTTACAGCAGAGGGCGGTGAATTCGCCGATACTGTTTAACATCTACACGAGTGATCTGGTGAGTTCACTCAAACACGCTATAGCGTATGCTGACGATTTAGTGGCATACAGATCAGGTCCTAAAATCGAGGTTATCAACATCCTTTTGCAGCATGACTTCGATCAAATTAAGGGATATTGCGACGACTGGAAGCTGGAGATCAACTTTAAGAGGTCGGAAACTCCATTGTCTGGTGCCTCTAGGGATACCAGAAAAAACTGGAAAAAATTGGCCATTATTGGACAAAACGGACAGCCATTGGCGGTGAGAAGTTAGATATATCGGTATCTGGCTCGACCAGTATCTATATTTTGACAAACATGTGGATAATTGTCTTGCCGGGGCCAAGAGAACTTTTGCTCTGACAAGGAGACTGTTTCATAACGGTCAACTTGCCTCTAGGGTGAAGGTCATATGCTACGTGGCCCTGATAAGGCCAATTATCGTTTATGGTTATCCATTGTGGTTCAATATAGCGCCTAGTTATATGGAAAAGATTCGGGTTTTGGAGAGACAATGTCTTAGGACTTGTCTCCGGTTGTTCCGAACACCTGAATCAAACTATATAAAATACTATCCCAACAAGGCCCTATACGATGGGGCTCAATTGCACAGGATTGACAATTTCCTTATTAAAGTGATTCTAAGGCACGTTGCAAGGGCGATGGCCAGCGACAATAGTCTGATCTTTGGGGCTTATTACCCCAATGAAATGTACCTCGAGAGTACGCTCCGGTCTGGCTTCATTTGCCGGCCGGAGGCATTTATCCATATCGATGCAAAAGGGCTGGTACAGACGAGGGATGGTATCCCGGTATTATATCACCGCCACCGCAGAGCGAGAGACAAACGACTTAACCACGAAGGGAACGCCGCCGATGTTCCTGAGCTCCTCCGTTTTAGTTGCGCAATTGCGGAGAGAGATAAAATGGATACCGCAAAACAGTACACCACGTTCTGGTGGCTGTTCGAAGGGGAAAGGGTCAACACGCCTTCCCAGGACAGTGCGGTTACTTTCGGCAACATCCTCTTAATTTTAAGTTAGAGAGATTAGTTCGCGGACTTCTGGGAGAGGCCGGGCTCACCAACATGAATTGGTGCTTCCGAGAGTTGACTGACGTCTCTTGGCCTCGGTCAGCTCCCGGCGGCGCATGTGCACCATGTTGGTGACTGGCAGGCGCCCGGATAGCAATTGGGATAGTGAGCACTCGTTGCCTCACGCACCCTGATTATAGTTATTGTAGGTTAAGTAGCGTAGGTAGCTTGTGAGAGTTTTATTTCAAACAAAATAAAGATTCCAAGTTTTTTTTCAATTTTATAATTCATAGTTTCTTGGTAAATAATAATATGTATGATTAGTTCATAGAATAGTTTTTAGGCCGAAAGGCAATAGTTATATGGATATAGTTAAGTTTAGAGTGCCCGCATAAGGACCAGTAAGCTAGAATAAGAAACCTGTTAATTTTTTAAAATTAGGTTTAGTTATTTTTGTCTAGTATGTAATAAAAAAAAAAGTTAAATTAAAAAATAAAACTGCTACTTCGCGGGGCTGCTTAGCAACGACGGACTGGGCAGAGTATTCATAAATTTATTTAGCTTAATACAAGCGGTAAGCGACTTATAATTAATATTTTTAATGTTTACTAAATAGCTAGTATAAATCTACAGCAAGACCTGAGTGAGGAATGGGAATAAAGGGAGTTTTTAAGTGAGTTTTTACTGCACTGAAAATCAAAAAGGTTATGGCAGTCTTTAGACATGCGTAGTCAAACTTCAGAGGTACTGACCTCAGCATAAGACAATCAATGCTGCCTGCTAATAGCTGATGTACAAATCGTATATCGGAAACTTTTCTACACTTTTCAAACGATTGCATGTTCAGCAAGTTCATGTAGAATAAGAAGTTCAAAAATTCGAGGAAGCCTTCATGTAAAAGAACCCATCACAAGCAAGATAGAGCACGACCGGCTCAGTTGGTATTGTCATGTTCAAAGGAGAGATCCTTCGAACCCCGTAAAAAAGGCAATATCAATCAACTTTCCTACACAATTGCGCAAAAAAGGCAGACCAAAAATCAACTGGATCACGCAAATGCAAAAACACCAGCATTCGATCGGCCTCAGTGACGAAGTGATCCGAAACCGGGAAGACTGTCGGTACTTCCTGAGGTCAAATCACCAAACCCCACAGGCGGACCAGTAGGGATGCAATAAAGTGGGAGGATTGTGATCCTTCTACTCCGGATCATAACTTCGCCGTAAGAAGAAGAAGAAGAAGAAGAAGAAGAAGAAGAAGAAGAAGAAGAAGAAGAAGATGAAGAAGAAGAAGAAGCATGTTCAGCAAGCTCAAACGATGCTCGTAAGGAGGTATGTTCAATCTGTCAGGCCACGGGAGTCCACGTAGAGCAAAACGGATGAACCTCCGTTGGACACACTCAATTCGATACGAATGTGTATCGAGATAGGGAGACCAAACTTGGCTGGAATATTCTAGAATTGGTCTTACAAATGTGAAGTACAGAAATTTCGTGACGTAAGGATTTGAGAATTCCTTGGACCAAAGTTTCACATAACCTAGCGTAAATTTGCTCTTCTAATAATAATGTCAATATGACTACGAAAATTAAGCTCACTGTCGCAAATGACACCCAAATCACGAAAAAGGTGACAGTGGGAACAGGCTCATGGCAAATCCCGTACTTTCTAAGACCTGTCAGAAGACGCTTCCGGGAATAAGTAATAGCTTGACATTTATTGACATTCAAGTCAGATTGAAGTGTACGGGAGTCACTGGGAGTGGAGATGTGTGCAAACATTTTCATGACGTCCGAACAAACTGACAGACGGGAATATTTAATAATGCCGTCAACATCATTAAATGACAAAATGAAGGGGTCCAAGATGGCTACCTTGAGGGACACCAAAGGAACGGACGTATCAGGGGAATCAGAGGCTGGCATCTTCTGTGCTAATCCACCTATCGATCCTTTCACCTAAAACTATTTGTAACTGAGTTCCAAGCAGAAGTCTTTGCAATTATGAAAGCAACCGAAGTACTCGCAGAAGACACCAGCGAAGAGAGGCAAATAGACATCTGCTCGGACAGCAAAGCAGCAATTACGTATAGCGCGATCACAAATCCTATGTCAAAATCACAATTAATAAAGAAGTGCAAAATTAAATTGAACAGACGCAATAGAGTCCATCTTACATGGGTACCGGGGCATGAAGGTATACCGGGTAACGAAAAGGCAGATGAGCTAGTAAGGAAAGGAGCGAGTGATATAGAACTGAATCCTGTTAAGACTATAGGGGTCACTGTGACACCTATTAAAACGATAATCAGCGAGAAGATAAGTAAAGTAGCCAGATCCTTGGTAACAGAACCGAGTAACAACACAGCAAAAATAACTTTCAACTCAAGCAGAACACAATTAAGAGCGATGGTGGGACTTTTAACAGGGCACATCAATCTCAATAAACACTCGTTCAGACTCGGGCTAGCTGATACAACAATCTGTGCCAACTGTGAAGAGAAAGATATAGAACACTTCCTCTGCCACTGCCCTGCAACAGCGAGATTAAGACTGAAGATAATGGGAACCCCAAGGATACCGGATCTAACACACCTCACTAAGAAATGAATTGGTGATAATATATATTGGAGTTCACTAGACGAACAATACGATTTCCTGATCACTATATGACATAATCTCCATTTTGATACTCCCCATGATCCTAGTACCTACATCGCTTCACTTAATTCCAATACTACAATACTTTTCCTACTGTTCGATAGTCTAGCGACTAAATTATAGTTAGTTAGTTAGATAGTAGTATAAATATATACATTGATCTAAGTGTGGCGTAGTAGGTCTTTCAACCTCTACGTCAACCCATCAAAACCTAACCTAACCTACAGTTCGATAGACGAGGGGAACACAACGGGCCCAGTGGTGGCCTAAGTGAAGAGTATAAGTTCACCCTCTTACACCAACCAACCAACCTATATTCCCAATGTTTTCGGCTTATCCAGTCTTGGATTGTCGGTATTAGTAACCAAGGCAATAGCTTTGATAGCTGCTTGGCTGTCAATAAATATAGCTATCTTTTGCCTTGGCATTTTCTTTGTGTGTAGCTTGATCTGGCGGCAGGCTTCTCGGATACCGAGTAATTCCGCCTGGAAAATACTTGCGGTTTCCGGAAGTTTATATGATTTTGAGATGTTCAAGAATTTAGAAAACACACCCGCACCCACTCCACAGTCCATCTTTGAACCGCCTGTGTAGATTGTTAGATCAAAATCCTTGACCACCTGTCTATCTTGCCATTCTTGAGAGGAATTGTACGTCAAAACGTTTTGAAAAGATTATTTTTTGGGGGTAATGTAATCTGTTGGAGTCGATACGAGTTCTCTCGGTAGAGAATCCAAAATATTACTATGGCCGTAGGGTTTCGCAGTCCAGACTCTTTGAGTCTGATCGCGCTATGTGATGTAATGTTTGTTTTGTTTAGATCTAAAGGTAAGAGATGCAAAAGAACCATTAGAGCATCTGATGGTGTTGTTCGTAGGGCGCCTAAGATGTCTATACATGCTGATCTCTGAACCTTGTTAAGTTTAGTTCTGTTGCAGCCTTTTCTTAGAGCCGGCCACCATACTATTGAGCCATATTGGAGGATAGGAGGTACCACGGCTGTGTAAGTACATCTAAACGGTCAATTTTTGGTTGTAGGCCCCATCTTTTGTCGAAAGTTCTGTTACAGGCGTAGAAGGCTATACATGCTTTCTTCATCGGTTGTTTAGTTTCCAGCTAAGTTTCGGATTTAGCTAAGTTAACTCCTAGATACCTGGCAGTGGGTGATAGGAGTGGCTGACCATTTGGTCGAGGAAGTGTGAAGTCAGGTATTTTGTTTTTTGTGGTGAAGAGCATCAGTTTAGTCTTGTTCGAGTTGACACCAAGACCTCACTTTCCATTTTCCATGATTTCGCTTATAACGGAAGGAAACATTCCGGACACCAGTATCACTATGTGGTTCGCATACCCGACTACCTTTATTCTTTCCGTGTCTAATTTTAAAAGGATTTTATTCACGACTATGAGCCATAGTAGAGGTGAAATGACACCACCATGAGGTGATCTCCTACTGGCAAATTCGGTTATATTGCTATTTCCTAGTGTTACCTAAATAATTCTAGTGCCAAGCATAGAGATAATCCAATGACTCAAATAGTTTTCTATCCCTAGCTCCGTGAGGGACTCAAGAATTGCATTGTAAGTAGGTTAGGTTACTAGCATATGACTAATGTTTCGCACCTTATTCGATTAAAAAACTACAGAGAGATACAACAACTCACCTACCAATAGCACATATGACGGAATGATCCCAATCACGAAACAATTTACTTTATAACTTAACATTGTTGATCTCTCCCTTGTAACAAACCTACAATTAGTACCTAGTGCGACATTCTAAAATTACCTCAATTAGTCAATCATAAAATATGACCACATTTTCGGAAACATATGTTCAACAAAAATTTCATATTTACAACCAAAAAAATTAAAAAGGACATTACGCAATTGATATCAGACACCCACGACGACCACCACCTACACGTACACGCAACTCACCGATTTTTGTCCTCGAATTGCTATAATTGCACAAAGGCGACGAGAATTATTTTATCGCCTACAACCATCAAATTCCTAATTACACAAAAAAGGTTGTAAAGTCACCGGTCTCTGATACCAATTGCTACGTAAAGTCAAGGCACTAAGCCCACAAAAGATGACTTGCCACAAGAAGAGGGAACGAAAAGGGTGCGTGCCATGCTGAACTGAACAATTAAATTTAAAATTTGCGATTTGAATTAAGATAAATTTGTTTATCTCTATCAAAGATCAGTCACGGCAGATGTCCACCTTTTCCATAAGCCTTTAAAAATGTTGCGCGCGTTGTAAAAGAGCGTGAAATGCCCTTTAACGCTTCGCTTGTCGCATTGTTTAACCCTTTTTAGCTTCTGTTGTGCACTTTTATGGCAGAACCACCACCACAGTAGCTATAAAATGCAAATGGTATTTTCAGTTTTTTTTATGAAAATCTTTCAACAAAATTGTGAAATGTTTTTTAGGTTTTTCTTTCCTTTTTTTCATCAACAAAACCATTTAATTTAGACGTAATTAAATTATGTTGACAGGACTCTTGTGTCGTATATACTCGTACGCTTACCTTAAAGAAAGTCCATTTTTTTCTGTGTAATCAATGCATTGCACGTGCACTCCAAATGAGTAGCACGTGTGAATACAAATGCATCCTGTTCCGCCTTTGTACATCCTTGCAAATATTTTGCAAAATTGATTCTTTTCCTTTTGCTTTGATGCATGCCGCCGAGCATTGTAAGGAATAGGGGTTGCTGCATACATGTTTACCCCTTTTAGCGAAATATGCACTTTTTGTATTTCTTTGTTTGGAACCTTCAATCGATCAACCATTAAATTATGATTGAGGTTTGGGGTTTCTTTTCTCAGATACTAGTCACTTGGAACCAGTAATTTGCCAAATTGACGGGTTAACATACTTATAATGAGCTGTGTGAGCAAGGGAAACGCCCAAATTATGTGGGTATTTATATTTGATATTAGTTGAAGGGCAACTTAATGTCAAAATTGTTAATGAAAAATTGCAATTTGTATGGTCAAACATTGATTCGGGTTATTAAGTGGGTTGCAATATGCAGCGTTTAGCAGATACGCTGTGCCCGTGGGAAATGTAAACAGTTTCTCTTGGGACTCATGAATTTCAATTGCTCTGAAGTATTAATTGTGGTAATTCATTATACAGGATGTCATGCATTCCGATGCTGAACCGTTAAGAGGTGGTTGCTGAAAGAAAAAAAATTGTTCCACAGTCAATCTCCAAAATTCACTAAGATAAAGAAAAATTTAAGAAGAGTCCTGATTTCACTTACACTGACTAGAGTTTATCAAAAGGGATCCCGGCTACCTGAGCAACTTGTAATCCCGGGAAAGCAACTGCGGAACCCCGGTAAAACAATCAAAGAAAAGGATTGTTTCTAATGGATTCGTAAGCCAAACAAAAATAAAGTGCACGACTGGGACGTACTTGTACCTTTATATTGTTCTAAGCGATTTGCTCAGATTTAAGATTTAAATAAAATCGTCAACAATATTCTCTAACTAAAAATCTGTTAAAAAAAAAAAAAAAATTTTCGGAACATTTTCCAAAACTTGTATACTATACAGGCAGACCTCACTTAACACGGGTGTAACGTGCCTGAAAAATATCGTGTTAAACAAAATCGTGCTAAACGAAACAGGAAACCAGTGCACGTTCCATAATCTAAAAAAAAAACCAAAAATATTTTTTTTTTAATTTTTAGCTTATTTTTATTTAAAACTTTTATTAATTCATACATAAGAAAATAAACAAAAACATACCTGCTCTTTGTGCAATATGTAAATCACACAAAAGTTTACAAAAAGCAAACCAAAAAAAGTCTTATAAAGTTAACAACATTAAAATTCATCCATCACTGTTTAAGTTGTTCATACGCGGCCGTGTGTGAGTTTCATCAATGTTGTTCTTTTTTGTTGAATAAATCTGTTATTTTCGCTTGATTGGTACAAAGATTTTTGTACGCTTCCTTATAAGGTGACATGCATAATGCTTACTCTCTTTTAAATTTCAGTCGCCTTTCGATTGAAGGATCTACTTTAAAAAAAAAAAACGACTCCAAGCTTAATGCCTTCTGTATTGCTACTACTGGCATTCTGTTGGTTAGAGTTTTGTGTAATCATGTCAATTAAGGCCGTTTCTTCTAACTCCGTGTCCTGGAATAAACCAAGAATGTCTTCGGTTGACATGTCTTCAAATCCTTCGCCTTCGATTGAATGCGCAAGCGTTAAGATCTCAGCAAATTCAGCTTCTCGCGATTCGATTCTTGTTCTTTTTCGACTGCTGCCGGCCAAAGTTGTTTTCAACATCCATTTCATGTTGACTTTTTTAGCGCCTTTAAACATTGCGATACGATTTGGATGCAGTCCTTAATAGAAATTTTTGTCCATGCTTTTGTAACATCCATAGAGTTGGACTCTGTTAGATTTAAAACCCACCGCAAAGAAGTCCTTATATAGTAGGTCTTGAAGGTATAAATTATACCTTGATCCATTGGCTGCAGCAGTGAAGTAGTGATAGGTGGTAAGAACATGACTTTGATGTTAGGATGAGTCAAATTTTGTGGGTGACTAGAAGCATTACCCAACAACAACAGAGCTTTGAATTTCAAATTTTGCTTTTTCAAATATTTCTCTACTTGTGACACAAAACAATTTGAAAACCAGTCTTTGACTATCTCTCCAGTAACTCAAGCCTTCGAGTTTGCCCTCCAGAAAACTGGTAATGTGCTTTTGTCTATGCCCTTGAGCACACGAGGGTTTAGTGATTTATAAACCAGCATTGGTTTGGCCTTATATAGTATAGCATTGGTTTGATACCTTATATTCAGGTGCAGTCTTTTCTTCTTTTGAAATAAAAGTTCTGTCTGGCATTTTTTTCCACCAAAGTCCAGTTTCATCTGCATTAAAGACCTGATTTGTTACGTATCCTTGTTCTTCGATAAATTTTTAGATTTCTTGTGGCTACGTTTTAGCAGCTTCAACATCAGCCGATACCGACTCTCCTTATATTTTTAGATTGTGAATAGCAAATCTTTTTTTGAAGAGTTCAAACCAGCCATTACTTGCCATAAAGCTTGCGCTTACAGAAGGTTCTCCACTTATCTTTAGATGCTCATAAATTCTCAGTGCTTTTTCTCTGATGATTTGTTTGCTCAAAGGAATTCGTTTTTGACAGTTACCTTCAATCCAAATGTCTAGTGCTTTTTCCATTTCTTCCATTATTGACGGGCGCAGTCGACTGAAATGTTTTAGGGATGTTGAGGAACCATCAGCTACTGCTTTCCTTATTGCCAATTCATTTCTCTTAATGGTGCGTACTGAAGCTTCATTTAATTTTAAGCTTTTTACAATTCCAGTGACATTTTCACCATTGGATAAACGATCCAAAATTTGTATCTTTGCTTCGAAAGAAATAACAAGCGGTTGTTTATCTTTCATTCTTTATCTGACATATTCAAAATCTAGAAAACCAATTTTTAAACAAAGGCTTATAAATGAACCAAATTTTTAAAACCAAACCTTTAACACGATTGCAAATCACAATCACCTATGTTATTTAATCTCCTACAAATGCTGAACCTACCGTCCTAGTCAACAGAAGACTGTAACTGAGCAATTTATCCTTAATCATCCATCAACGCGTTAACTTATTGAGAAAAAAAATTGTTTCAGAAACCGTGTAAAACAAGGCTTTGAACCGTGTTAAACGAAAATATGTCGCAAAAAGTGAACCGTGTTAAAACGAGGCCGTGCTATAAGAAGTACATGTTAAGTGAGGCCCACCTGTACATCAAATATTAATTTCGAACAAAATCGATTGAGTCTTAGCCGAGAATTAGCAAATTTAAAAAAACAGTCAATAAAAGGTGTTTTTTTTCCAGAGGTTTGTTTTTCGAATTGGCAATGCTTTTTTCCAGCTGTAATCAATTTGACAGCTGACAGCTGACAGCTGACACCTGATTTTTGCTTAGTTTGATTTGCCATTTTTCCATGAATAGACTTACATCAGAACAATGTTTGCAAATTGTGCAAATTTATTTCGAAAATCGTGGTTCAGTTCGTGAAACATACCGTCCATTGTACCGTCGACGAATTCGAATAACCACGGATCGCTTTTGATTGGTAATACGCATCCGCAGGGATGTCGTACTGTACACACCAAAGAAGCTGTTGCTGCTGTGGAGCTTAGTATTGAGGGGAACCTGAATGATTCTATTCGCCATTCGGATTCGACAGCAATTGGTGTCCATCCACTTTATGGACGATTTTGCGCAAAGATCTTGGTTTAAGAGCTTACAAGATCTAGCTCGTGCAAGAGTTGAAGCCGCTTGACCATCGTGTGCGTCGTACTCGTACGTTCGGTGATCCTCATTTTCAACATCAAATTTTGTTCTTGGTTGAATGGCTACGTTAACAAGTAAAATTTCTGCATTTGGAATGAAGAAAATCCATAAAAGTCACCGTTTGGTGTGCTTTGTGGACTAGTGGAATCATTGGTACATATTTCTTCAAAAGTGATGCCGGCCAGAACATTACCGTTAATGGAGAGTGCTATAGATCCATGATTACTGACTTTTGCGTTCCCCACTTGAATGGCATTAAAGCGGAAGAGCTGTGGTTTCAATAAGACGGAGAAACATGCGACGCAACGCACGTCACAAGGAAACATTCGAGGAGCGCATAATGGACCAGTGAATTGACCTCCAAGATAGTGTGATTTAAATCGCGTGATTGTGCACAACTTTTACCTTCGAAATGATATAGAGCACTGGCGATCCGAGAACATAGGTTTTATCGAGTTCAATGACGATAACATTGCAAATAATGTCATCGCCGATGAAAGGGTACATCCCCTGTTCATATCGAAGGTGGAGCTCCAAGCGATCTTCGACTCATTGAGGAGGAAGAAATCTGCGGGAATCTATGGAGTATCGAACATTGTGCTTCGACATCTCCCTCTAGAAGCGGTGGACATTTACACCACTCTGTTTAACAATGCACTGAATAATGCACATTATCCAGCGCATTGGAAAACAGCAGTGACACAACCCATCCCCAAAAGGGGTAAGGACACCTCCAATCCGGCAAATCTCCGGTCGATAAGTCTCCTTCCGAACATCAGTAAGGTATCAATAGAGCCCTGCTTAAGTGGACTGAGAACAGTAATATAATTCCGGATAACCAATTCGGTTTTAAGGCGGGGCATGATACAATACATGCCGCAAAAACAGTGCACGGGTGCCTGCCTGAATGACTTGGAGAAGGCCTTCGACACCGTATGGCTAGAGGGACTCTTCTACAAGCTGAGCAGGTTGGGCATAAGCAAACCGCTGCTGTACATACTTCATAACATGCTCACCAGTAGACAGTTCATCGTCAAAAATGGCAATGTGACTTCTGCTGGAACATTTCTAATTAAAAACGGTCTGCAACAAGGTGCGGTTAATTCACCAATCCTTTTCAACATTTACACGAGCAATCTCATAGGATCACTTCACCATGCCATAGCGTATGCAGACGACTTGATCGCTTACAGATCTCTTGCAACGTGACTTCGATAAGATTCAGCGATATTGCGATGACTGGAAGTTGAAGATCAACTTCCAGAAATCGGAAACCATTCTTTTTAGGACGCCGTTGTCTGGGGCCTCTAGGGATACCAGAAAGAATCGGCGAAAGTTCTCAATCGTGGGACGGCACGGACAGCCACTTGCGAGTCGAAGTGTAGTCAGATACCTGGGGCTCTGGTTAGACCAATATCTATATTTTAACAAACATATAGATGCTGCTCTGGCCAGAGCCAAAGGTGCTTTTGCCTTTACAAAGAGACTTTTTTAGCAACTCGATGCAAGGGTAAAGGTAATCTGCTACATGGCCCTCATTAGGCCCATGCTTGTATATGGATGCCCCGTGTGGTTCAACGTGGGAGCAAGCTTGTTGGTAAAGATTCGGGTGTTTGAGAGGGCTTGCCTTCATTTGTACAGAACACAAGAGTCCCAGTACATAAAATTCTATCCCAATGAGGTCCTATACAACAGGGCTAACCTAATAAGAGTGGATAATTTCGTTATCAAGCTGATTCGAAGGCACATTGCAAGAGAAATGAGCTCGACGAACAACCTGATCTCCGGGGCTTATTACCCCAATTACGAGTATCACGAGAGAGTGCGCCTTAACGGCTTTGTTTCCCCAGAGGCGCTCCTCTATTTTGATAAGAAGGGTCTGATCCAGGACAGATTGGCAGTGCCGCTAATCTTCCACGTTGCTCGGACAGCTGTGGATAGGCGACTCAACTACGACAGAGACGTTGCACACGGCAGTGTGCGTTTTTTGTCTAGCATGTAAGTTATAATGAATTAATCAATAAAAAATGCATTAAAAATGAAAATGAAAAAAAAAAATTGTGTGATTTAACACCTTTGGATTATTTCCTGTGGGTATACGAAAATTCGCTGCTATACGCTGATAAACCAGAGACGACGGGTAACTTGGAGGCCAACATTCGCCGCGTTATAGCCGATATACGGCCCCAGCTGCCCGAAAATTGGATTTCCAGATTGCGCTTTATTCAAACCAGCTGCGGCACACACATGCCCGAAAGCGTGGCATAAAATTATTTATTCAATAAAGCCAATACCATGGCCATTACCATAATTTTTATCTGTTTTATTTCATTTTAAAGTTCTATGCCTCTTCGTTCGGGAAGCGTCAAGCGATGCATGATGAAATGGCAACCCTTACTGAATATTTTGACAGCTGGATATCATTGGTAATTTTGACACCTGCTGAAACACAACAATTGGAAAAACTATGATTGCTATCTGGTGACCCTTTATAAGTTTTCTGGAAGAACTTGGCGCAATTTGCACTTCAACCCGGCGAGCCATACCTTGTCGAAGGCTTAAGATTCGAGAACGTAAAAAAAAATCAGTTTTATTGAAAATCGTGAAATCTCGTAATGCTCGAGGAAATACTTACAATTTGTCATTGCACTATGAATTCAGTGAATCTGACTTGATTCAGTATAACGTGTACTCCGGTTCATAACTCAAATTTGAAAATGCACTTAAACAATGTAACTGCATAATAAAATCGATTACTTTATTGTTTCCAATTTTTCAATTTTATTTGTCTGCTTTCCTATTACCCTTCACAATAACCCTTTATCATGGAATCCACTCTCTGGGGTTGAGATCAATATATTTTATTTAACTAAAAAAAAGAAACAATAACATATCAACACACTCTTTAAAAAACGCAACTGCTAGAAATCTAAACGTATCAGAATTTTAACCCTTTCTCGGTGAGCAAAGTAAATAAATCATTTCTCTTCGATTAATTCCCTTGATGACATTTGGTACCCTACCAAAAAACCTCTAAATAACGCAACTTAAAAGTATATATACTCGTATATGAACAAACAGCTATGCTCGCTTTTGTAGTGGCGTTTAAAATTGCCTTTCATTTGTTGCAACCCTTTTTCAAAATTTAAGGAAAAAAATGTTACCAAAGTAAACGCTGTAAATTAAATCGGATGAACACTAATGTTCTTGTCGGAAATTTTCTTACGCCCAATTGATTTTTGGTCACAATTGATATTGATATTAATTTTGTTCAAGAAAAGTAATTACAAAATGAAAAAAATCCGCGAATATTTTATGTATGGGGAAAAATTTGTGTGAATTTTCTAACTTATTGCGTTTCTTGGCCTTTCACACAACCCCTTGTGTGAAACATGTAATCGTCATGATCAAAGAAAAACCGACTAGGAAACCCTAATGCCAGTCTCTTTTTCCCGGTAAAGTCAATAAATTCCCTTTGTTAAGGTGGTTAAGTAGTAAGTTTCTGTAAAGTAACTTCGACTGGTATCAAGTGTCCTCTTTGATGAATTTGGGTCAACCGGAATTACGAGTATAGGGGCAAATCGATTTATCAAAGTGATTCATTTGCTCGTCGGACTGACATTATGTAAACATGCTTGTTTATTGTGTTGTGTGCATACTCGTATATGTAAAGGGTGGTTAAGTTTTAAGGGCCGATGTTGATTTTGAATAAAACACAAATTATTTAGGAAATTACTGTCATTTCTTTTTATTATGATAATATTGGTATGGTTCAATTATGTATGGAACAAAATATCGGCCAAATGGCTGCCGCGACCTCGGCGGCACACCTCCATTCGATGGTCCAAATTTTCGATGACGCTGAGGCATAATTGAGGTTCTATGCCGTTAATGTGCCGAATTATCTCATCCTTTAGCCCTTGAATTGTTGCTGGCTTATCGACGTATACCTTTCCTTTCAAATAACCCCAAAGAAAGAAGTCCAACGGTGTCAAATCACATGATCTTGGAGGCCAATTGACATCGCCACCAAGTGAGATAACACGGCCATTGAATTTGTCGCGCAAAAGAGCCATTGTTTCGTTAGCTGTGTGGCAAGTGGCACCATCCTGTTGAAACCATATATCGTCCACATCCATATCTTCCAATTCGGGCCATAAAAAGTTCGTTATCATCTCACGATAGCGAACACCATTCACAGTAACTGCCTGACCGACCTCATTTTGGAAAAAATACGGCCCGATGATGCCGCCAGCCCATAAACCGCACCAAACAGTCACTCTTTGTGGGTGCATTGGTTTTTCGACAATCACTCTTGGATTATCATTCGCCCAAATGCGGCAATTCAGCTTATTGACGAATCCACTGAGGTGAAAATGTGCCTCATCACTGAAGATGATTTTCTTCGAAAATTGATCATCCACTGTTGCCATTTCTTGCCACCATTGTGACCATTGACGACGCTTGAAATGGTCAAGAGGCTTTAGTTCTTGAGTCAATTGCACCTTGTAAGCGCGTAAATGCAAGTCTTTATGCATAATGTTCATCAACGACGAGCGTGAGAGGTGCAATTGTTGGGCACGACGACGAGTTGAGGTGGACGGCTCTTCAGCCACACTATCGCGAACAGCAGCAATATTTTCTGCAGTACGAGCTGTACGAGCATGCACTGGTATTTTCACATCTCCTACAGACCCGGTTTGCACAAATTTTTGCACGATTTTTCCGATTGTACGCACATTTGGACGATTAAATTGATCGAAAGAATCACGAAATGCACGATATGCATTTTGATTTGAACGCCCATTTTCATAATAAGCCTGAATAACTTTAACGCGTTGCTCGATTGTGTATCTTTCCATGGTTCAAATTGAGTTAGTCTGAAATTGAGAAATGTCAAATGAAATGCAGAAAAAAACTTGACGTTTAGGTGTGGTTCACATTCAACATCGGCCCTTAAAATTTAACCACCCTTTATTAACTGAATTTTATAAATTATTTGTTTAAAATCAAAATTAAGTTAAGTTTTGAGATACTTGGCAAAAATGATTACCCTCTTACGGCGAGGCTATGATCCGGACTAGAAGGATCACAACCCTGCCACTTTACTGCATTCCTACTTGCCGATTTGACCTCAGGAAGTACCGACAGTCTTCCCGATTTTTAGGATCACTTCGTCACTGAGGCCAATCGAATGCTGGTGTTTTTGCATTTGTGTGACCCCGTTTTTTTTGGTCTGCCTTTTTTGGGCGATTGTGTAGCAACGTTGATTGATATTGCCTTTTTGACAGGGTTCGAATGATCTCCCCTTTGAACATGACAAAACCAACTGATCCGGTCGTGCTCTATCTTGCTTGTGATGGATTCTTTTACATGAAGGCTATCAAGCTTTGTTACTCTTGCTGTCATGTGAAGCATCTTCATCTCAGCTGCCGTTAATTTGGCCTCATACTTTTTGTACATCGTCCAGCATTGTAAATCGTATGTGAGCGCTAGACGTAGAACTCCCGTGTAGAGCCTTTCTTTCAGCTTAGAGAGCATTTTTAGGTCACAGAAGATTGCGGAGTTTTCTCGCCACTTCATCCACCCTTCTCTTACTCGATGATTGATGTCGTCATCACAAGTTACTTCGCTATTGATCATAGATCCCAGATATTTGAACTTTTCGCACTTGGGAAGCACTTTTCCATTCAAGTAAATGTCTGGAATAGGCCGGTGTGGATCAGAGAACGGGCAGCACAGATACTCTGTCTTTTTCGAACTAATACGGTACCCATTTCCCTCCAAAACACCCATACATCAAATGCTCGTTGCAGGGCCATTTGATCTTCGCTTATGATAGCTCCATCGTCAGCAAAGAATACTTCACTTATAATACTGCACTGTGGGGTCCATCACTTTTTCTTCAAGCAGATAATCAAGGACTGCAATAAATAGCAAAGGACTCAGGATGCTTTCCTGGTGTACACCGACTTTGATTGGGAACTCTTCGGTGACTCCTGCTAAACATCTTACTCTTGTCATTGCTCCTTCATACATATCCATGATCATGGGCGCTTAGGTTTCTGGTACTCCTCGTTGTCTTAGCGCCACCCATAAGAGATCTCTTGGTTGTCTATCAAAGGCTTTTTCATTTGGAGATTCCATCTTTGCCTTCAATTCCTCCTCTAAGTTACCCTTGCTGTTAGTGACGCTTCCTAGATACTTATAATTTTCTACTTGCTCAAAAGTCACTCGGTCCACACTCACTCTTATCAGCCCTGTTCTGTTATTTACGGTCATCACTTGAGTTTTTTCGACATTGAGCTGCAGATTTTGAGATACCAGGACGTCCTTCCATACTTTTAAGTTTTTCTCTAATTTCTTTTCAGAAATTGCAAATAACTGGGTTCAAAACTCCTAACTCTGAAAACGAAATGCGTGCTCTACAAAACTTTGATCCTACCAGTCATGCTCTATAGTGGTGAGTGCTGGACGATAAGCAGGAAAACAGAGCAGATTTTGAATACTTTCGAGAGAAAAATTCTTCGTCGAATATTCGGTCTTATATGCGAGGAGGGCGAATGCCATCTTTGCACGATTGTGTAGGTACGATGTTGATATTGCCCTTTTGACGAGGTTCGAAGGATCATGACATGAACATGACAATACTAACTCAGCCGGTCGTGCTCTATCTTGCTTGTGATGGATTCTTTTACATGAAGGCTTCCTCGAATCTTCGAACTTCTTATTCTATCGAGCTTTATTACAATAATTGTTACCGTTACCGTTAATTTTCCCTCATATTTTTTGTACAGGGTCTTCCAATAGGGACTTCCGAACTTTGACAGTTGATAGCGGCCATATTCTTGAAGCTACATCTGTCAAGTTGGCTGTCATTTATTCAGTCTGTTTTGTTAAATCACCATGGACGGATATAGCTTTCAACAATACGTGCAAATAATAAAATTGTTTTATCAAAATGGGTGTTCTGTTCGACCAACGTTTCTCCCATTTTACGGTTCAGTAAACGATCAACCAACACCCGTACGTCGACGAAACGCAAGATCTGCCGAAAACATCGCCGCTGTCCGTGAGAGTGTGCAGGAGAATCCGAGGCAGTTGATTTCGCGTCGCAAGAACTCGGCTTTTCGCAGACCACAATTTGACGAATTTTGCATCGTGACTTGGGCCTGCACTCGTACAAAATTCAACTGACCTAGGAGCTGAAGGTAAACGACCATAGACAACGACGTGTGTTCGCTGAATGTGCTCTGGAGCAGTTGGAAACTAACCCTAATTTTCATCGAAAAATCATCTTCAGCGATGAAGATCCATCCATTTCTGGATGAATGGGTACGTCAATGAATGGGTATGTGGATGAATGGGTCAACAAACGTCAACAAACAAAATTGTCGAATTTGGGACGATACCAATACACATGAGATCCAAGAGCGTCCAATGCATCCCGAAAAAGACGCTGTTTGGTGTGGGTTTTGGGCTGGTCGCGTCATCGGTCGATATTTCTTTGAGAACGACGTTGGCCAGGCTATCACCGTCAACGGCGAGCGCTATGGGGTCGATGATTACCAACTTCTTTTGGCCTGAATTGGATCATATGGACACCAACGACATGTGGTTTCAACAGGATGGCGCTACGTGCCACACAGCTCACGCCACATTAGAAATTTTGCACGAGCTATTCGAGGGCATGGTGGTCTCACGTGGAGTTGATGTGAACTGGCCACCGAGATCGTACGATTTGACCCCGTTAAACTTTTTCTTGTGGGGTTTTCTGAAGTCGCAGGTCTACGCGAATAAGCCACAAACCACAGCGGCCCTCAAAGCCAACATCACCCATGCCATCGGTCAAATTCAGCCTGATTTATGCGCCAGAGTCATGGAAAATTGGACATTTCAGATGCAGCGGCGGACATTTGAACGATGTTATATTCCATACATAAAGGCCTTTCAAATGAATAAAAAATTTCGGTGATATCTCCACACATACTTTGTTTTATTTAAATTTAAATTTAAAGGTAGGAAGCGCTTAATGAAAGACCCTTTATAAGCTACGTGACAGTACGAGTATACTACTAAGAATCTCCAGTCACTGCCATTTAATAGATGCTCGACTTCCTTTGTTTCTAAGCGCTCCACTCCAAAATGTGATCGTCTGACTTCTTTCTAAACTGGACAAGTACCAATAAAGTGTGCTGTGTCTTCTGTTTCTCCTGAGTTGCATAGGCTACGAGTACATCGCAAAGGTAGGGTCGGGACGATGTACAAGTACCAATAAAGTGTGCTGTGTCTTCTGTTTCTCCTGAGTTGCATAGGCTACGAGTACATCGCAAAGGTAGGGTCGGGACGATGTTTCATGTAGTTTGAGTATATACACTTAAATATTTATATAAAGCAAATTACGAATACTTTTGGTGATCACTGTATGTACAATAGCTACTTACATACATTGTTTATCAATCTCACATCTAATATCGATCCAAAAGTCTACAATTCATATTAACTATTGTACATGATACACAATTTGATTGCCCATCCATCGTCAACAATAACAAGATTACTTTTAAATTTCAAAAAATCATCGACCAATAAAAGAACACATTAAAAGTTCCATCATTTATCACTACTTATCTGATACAATGCCGAACCCTCATGCCCTTACTCTATCCAGGACGAAACAAGGTGATACTCCTGCGAAAGCAAAGTTCTAAAGCATAACAACTGACGCATCCATTTCGTATGGCAGTTATTTTTATCCTTATCTCAACAACCAATAATTTTGCTAATATGACATTTTTGTCTGCTTGCTTACGAGTATAAATGTTTCTTTCTATTTAAAAAAAAAAAGTATAAAAAATAGCACTGCATTATAATTCCGAAGATGATATTTCAGAAAAAATGTTCCCCAGGGGATTCGTTGGCATACGAAACTGTTAAAAATCTTTAGTGGCAAGGCAATTTCTTTTATTTTCGATCAAGGATATGTTTTCGTTGTTGTAACCCACAAATGTACGTATATTACGAATTCTTTTGGGGATGTGTCCTTATGAAAGTAGCAAAAAAAAAAAAATGCTAAAGAGAACTGGCAGTAATATTATACGTTACTGTATTTTTATTAGGGTGTCAACTCCTGTGGTGATGATAAATTCGATTTTAAAAATAAAATTCTTTTCATGATTGCTGAGTAATTTTTCATTTTTTTTTTTTTTTGTTTATTACTCCATTCATGGATGAGTTATACGATTTACAATTAAATTTAAAAAAAAGTATAGAACCATTGATGGGTGATTTTAAGTTTATAAGTTCCAAGGGAGCTTGTTAAATTGCTTTCCTTTAAAATAGTATTTGTATGTCCGGAAAAATGGACGAAAGTTACTACTTAAAGCAGTTTTTTTTTTTTTATAATTTGCGCGCGCCAAATGGGATATTAATACCATTAAATTATTTCAGGGCACGGGCGTTAGAAGAATTTGAGAGAGAGAGAGAAAGAAAGATTAGTGTAGTGGGTTTGAAACTTAGGTGGTATTAAGTTCCAGTAAACTCCAAGGGTGGCGTCCAGATAACTGGGGAGCTTGTTTGTTTTGCTTTTTGTCGTTGCTCATGATTCACAGTATTTTTTTCCCTCCACCTGATGTCATCATCACGATCAAGTTGCATTTAAGCCATATGACCACCCTACTGCCAGTGTTATGCCTTCGCAGTAGAGTTGACTAAGCTTTCGCAATTGATCGACTTTTTTTTTTATTTATTTCAGACGAAATAAATAGATAATTGTTGAGATCAGGATTTGAACCGTGAACCAAGAGCGTGACAAGCGTTGATGTTACCACTACGCCACGGCCACTCAAGTTTATCTAACAATTGAAACAAAGTTTAACCTTGTGTCTACAGCCAAAAATTATACATAAACATACACCCAACATACCCGCGTGTCCTATACATTTTTATATGTACACGGGCGTCGGAAGGAGTTGGTTGTGTTTCTTCCTTGAAGTGTTTTCTCTTGTTACAACATTTGTTCCGGCATTTGGATACAAAGACGCTTTTATTTTTCACGCAACGCATTTGAGAAAAAATATTTCAAGAAGTAAGCATACATTTTTTATAGTTATTTATATATTTATTAATTTTTTACTTATTTCTTTATTTATTTACAGGTTTTTAAAGTAACTATTAATAAAAATAAAATAAAATTATATTATGGCTGATGGTCAATGGTTAACTCCCCGGCAATTGCAAGGACTTAGCTTTGAAGAAAGAGAACAGTACATAAACCAAAGATTGGAGGAACTTTTGGAAGCTGATAGTGAAGATGAGCAAGATACTTATGGACGTTCATTGGCAGACAAAAATTGCTATGGTGAATACAATAATGTGAATGTAGAAGATTCAGATGCAGAGGGATTGCAGTTACCAGAATATGATCCTGCTAGTGAGACTGATTCGGACGAAGAATTGGAAGTAACTCGAATTGAATCTTCTGCAAATAATTATACAGCTAGAGATGGTACAATTTGGTCAGATCAACCACCACGACCTCACCGATTTTTGTCGCATAATGTGCTTAGAAGCTCGAACACTGGACCAGCACGCAGAACAAAAGATCTTAGCGTTATACAATCATTCAAAATGTTGATGTCAGCTGAAATGTGTGATATAATAATTCGCGAAACTAATAGAAACGCAACCCAGTGTTACGGCAAGACCACTTCGTACTATTACTACAACAGAATTTGACGCTTATCTGGGCATACTTTTGTTAGCTGGTGTCACACATTCTAATTATGTACATACAACTGATCTATGGAAAACTAACTCACATCCGTTGTATCGTGCTTCAATGAATCTCCAATGTTTTTGGGCTATCAGTCGTTTTATCAGATTTGATAATGGAAATACGCGCCAGCAACTCACAAAGCAGCAGCCATATCTGACATTTTCCTTATGTTGAATACAAACCTCCAGGATAACTATAAAGCAGGAGCCAACGTTACTGTTGATGAACAACTTTATCTTTATCGTGGTGGCACCGGGTTCACTCAATATACACCTTCAAAACCGGCCAAGTATGGAATTGAGGTTTGGTTGGTATGTGACGCTATTACTTCTTATCCAGTCAAAGGGCAAATCTATACTGGTATGGCACCTTTTGGAAAAAAAGAAAAAAATCAAGGTGAACGTGTGGTCAAAGATTTGTGTTGCAATCTGTTCCGTGGAAGTGCTCGAAACATCGTATGTGACAACTTTTTTACAAGCTATAATTTGGCTTCTACTTTGATGTTAGACTACAATTTGTCAATATTGGGCACTGTAAACAAAAGACGTACATTCGTACCAGCCGAATTTTCTAATCCAAAAGGAAGAGCAGTAGAATCATCAATCTTTGGATTCAGCAGCAACATAAGTATGTGTTCATATATTCCAAAAAACAACAAATCGGTTGGGCTTCTTTCCACTTCCCATTATAGTATCGAAATTGAAGGTCCTAAAAGAAAGCCAAAAATGATACCCGATTACAACAGAAGCAAAGGAGGTGTTGACAATATGGACAAATGCCTTGGTTTGGTGAATATACAACGAAGAGAGGAACGAGCCTTTGGATTTTTTTTTATAACATTGTGGATGTGGCTGCATTTGCAGCATTCGTAATCTACATGGAAAATAATCCACACTTGTAGACATCAACAAACCGTAGAAGGTTGTTCCTACAACAGTTGAGTGAACAATTAGCCATGGCAGAAATCTAGAATCGTTCATAAAATGCACAAATCATGCGAAATTTTCCATCACGTAGTGGAATGGAAAGTATGTTCAGCCACCCCGTAACACCGACTGTTGAAAATCTTCCAGTAAGGACTCAAGAAGAACGTGACAATTCTGCCAGAATCAAGCAGAATGGAAATTGTTACCTATGTCCCAGAAGAAGACCAACACGAAAAACCTGCAAAGAATGCAAAAAGCCAGTTTCACAGCGCGGACGCCCTAGGAAAGATTTTTCTAATTGCAGCCGATGAACAAAACGGAGAAGATTGGCTGATCAATCGAAAGCGGATGATTCTACTGTTAGTGCATTACTCAATGCTTGGGATGATGGCTTAAAAGAAAGTAGTGTCCCTAAAATAGATCCGGATGAAGTTTTATCTTTAATTGTTGAAGCAAAACTTACCAAACATCAATACATTTTGATTAAGAAATTTGTTGATTCAAAAATAGTTTGTGATATTTTTGCCATGCTACCAGAGTGTGTTGAGTGCTAAGAAGAGTGCTATCCCCTTAATGAAACGATAACTGAATCGTCTGCTGAGATTGATCTACAAAGCATGTTGGATCATACAGCCAGTCGAATCCTCGAATCCCAAAAACAAGTTTTAGAAAATATTCCGAATGCTTCATTGAATGGCTTGACTTTGATTGGGAAATGGGGATTTGACGGCAGTACCGGTCATAGTGAATATAAACAGAGCTTTAGCAATTCTGCCCTTAAGGATGATAATTTATTTGTAACATCGTATGTTCCGCTTCAGCTTGTAAGGAAAATTGATGGTGGTGAAGAAACTGAAATTTTGTGGAAAAATCCACGTCCTTCTTCCACAAGGTACTATAGACCCCTTCGTTTTCAATTTCTGAAAGAAACCTCTGCCGTATCTTTGCAAGAGGAGGCATACTATAAATAAAAGATAAGCAACTTGGTGCCTACGGTTAGTAAATTAAACAATACAGAGTTATGTATAAGACATGCATTGCAGCTAACTATGGTAGATGGCAAAGTATGTAGTTCTTTAAGTGAAACCTCTTCGAGTAGATGTTATTTATGTAATGCCACTCCAACGGCCAACGGAGATGAATAAAATTTATATTTGCTTAGCTAAAGAAATAACTTCTGAAAATAAGTTTGAGTTTGGATTATCACCTTTACATTCATGGATCCGCTTCTTTGAATATTTTATTCATCTTTCGTACAGGCTAGATATTAAAAAGTGGCAAATAAGATCAAGTGAAGACAAAAGTTTTTTAAAACATAAGAAAGAATATGTGCAAAACGAGTTTAGGGCTAAGTTAGGTTTAGACGTTGATAAGTCTAGAAGCGGGGGAAGCGGGACATCGAACGACGGTAATACTGCAAGGAAATTTTTTATGAATTCTGGTGTGTTTGCGGAAATCACAGGTCTCAAAAATGATTTACTTGAGCGCTGTTGTACGATTCTACAATGTTTATCATCGGGGTATTAAATCAAGTTTAAGGAATATGCTTTGGAGACCGCGTCTTCTTGTGCAAGAGTATCCGTGATACAATATGCCTGCGTCTACCCACAAAGTCCTCATTTATGGCGCGGATGTCATAGAGAATGCTTTACTTACTATTGGAGAACTTTCTGAAGAAGTAGCCGAGTCAAACAATAAGAACATAAAAGCTTTTAGACGCGACTGTACAAGGAAAATGACGCGCGAAGTTACAAACTTAGACTTGATGCACAGACTTTTATTGAACTTGGACCCCTTAATAAGAGGCCTGCGCAAGCTTCCCCGTAAAAAAAATAGTATGTTGTCAAAAAGTGTTTTAAATCTATTATGTGGTATTTAATTTGTTAAATAGTCAAAGTAGCTTAAAGTAATGTACTCTATTTTTTTTTTCTTAAACGAAAACCTAGAAGAAGGATTAGAAGACATAGGGCTTTTTATTGTTAAAAGTTGTCTAAAAGAATTATAAGTACACATTTTCAATAAAATAAAACACCTGCTTAAAAGTGTTTGAGATGTTTCTGTTGAAGCGGCTGCGGGGCGCACTGAATAAAAGACCTGACCGCTTTAATTCTTATAGAGGATAAGTAAGTAAAATCCTTACAACTCTCAACGTATTAATGTGATCGCAAATATGGTAGATGTGTCTAAAATTTCTTGAAGTGATTAGTTTTTATTCACTTACCACTTTTCAAAAGATCGTACCGTTATTTTGTAATTTAGATAGGGAGGTGTCAAAGCTACTTTCTCTCCCTGCAACCTTTAAGCGTATTTCAAAAACGCGACGTCATAGAGTAAAACTGATTGCAGATTCGGAATCAGCGACCCCAAACTACTTTAAAAAAGTCTCAAATAAGTCGTTTTTCGAGGAGCAAGTATTTATGACCGCCTTTGTTCGAGAGATGAACCACTGTGCATTGGTATCTTTTGAAGATTCCTGCACCTCCAGGCGGAACCAAAAAAAAAACTTTAAGATCTGCAAAAGAATCCTCTAATAATATGCAGTGAAGACTATATCCTTCAGTGATATCGCGTCCAGTTCGCACATTTCATTTAATGTCGTTAAATTGTTCTGCATTCATTCAGCAGTGCAGTTGGAACACATGAAAATGACGAAAGCCGACTTATTTATATTGTAAGCGAAGAAATTGCGACTTAAAGGCTTAATTTGTCTAAATTATGATGACCCTCTCTGTTTCCCATCTTCTCTACACCGATACGGTGCACAATGCCAGATCTGCTCGAGCTGATTGGTTGGTTGGTTTAAGAGGGTGAGCTTATGCTCTTCACTTAGGCCTCAATTGGGCCTGTTGTGTTCCTCTAATCTGCGTAACTGTAAGGAATAGTGATGTGTTTTGGGAATTATGTATTGATAGGATTTAGGTCTAGGGATCATGGGTAGTATCAACTATATCGTATAGTGATCGGGGAATCGTAGTGTTCGTCTGGCGAACTCCAGTATATCCTCGATTCCTTTCTTATTGAGGTGTGTAATATCCGGAATCCTTGGAGATCCCAGAATTTTCAGCCTTAGAATCGCTGTAGCGGGGCAGTGAGAGAGGAAGTGTTCTATATCTTCCTCCTCCTCTTCACAGTTGGCACAGATTGCTGTATCAGCTATCCCGAGTCTGAACGAATGTTTGTTGAGATTGATGTGCCCTGTTAAAAGTCCCACCATCAATCTCAATTGTGTTCTGCATGAGTTAAGAGCTCTTTTTGCTGTGTTCTTACTCGGTTTGGTTATTACAGATCTAGCCACTTTGCACGTGTCTAGATTCGTCCAGTAGTTATTGAACTCCTGTCGTATCTTTTCATTGATTATTGTTTTAATAGTTGTCAGAGGGACCCCTATTGTACTATCCGGGTTCAGTTCTGTATTGCCTGCTCCTTTCCTTGTTAGTTCGTCTGCCTTTTCGTTGCCCGGTACACCCTCGTGCCCCGGTACCCATGTGAGACGGACTCTATTGCGTCTGGCAAGTAAGTTGAATTTAGTTTTGCACTCCCTTACTAGTAGTGATTTCGACATGGGGTTTGTGATCGCGCTAATTGCTGCTTTGCTGTCCGAGCAGATGTCAATTTGCCTTTCTTCGCTGGTGTCTTCTGCGAGTATTTCGGTTGCCTTCATAATTGCATAGACTTCTGCTTGGAACACCGATACAAACGGTTCTAGGTGAATAGCAAGTTCAATCGGTGGGTTAGCACTGAAGATGCCAGCCCCTGATTCCCCTGATATGTTAGAGCCATCTGTATAAACCGATATCGCATTGGAGTTTCTTGTCGTTCTTTCATACGTCCAATATTCTCTTGCGGGGAAAATTGTTTCGAAGTTGTTGGAGAACGTGTACGATTTCCCAACAACATCACTGGGGCAATCGATGAGTGGTGTCATTACTCTTATCATTTCGATGATTTTTCGATGTCCCGTATTTGCACCACCGGTGAAATGGCCGATAGTTCTAAGCCGTGAGGCTGAGATGCCGGCAATCTTCTCCGCTTCGAGGTGCACTGGTAGAATGTTAAGTATCGCTTCCATGGTCGCGGTTGGTGTTGAGGATTGTGCTCCTGTAATACCCAGGCAGACCATACGCCTCACCTTAGTTAGCAAGTCTCTTGCATACTTTTTGCTCATCACTGGCCACCATACAACTACACCGTAGAAGATGATGGGTTTTATTACGCATTCGTATATCCAGTGGACCTGTTTCGGTTTCAAGCCCCATGACTTCCCGATGGCCCTCCTGCATATCCAAAATGCGCTGTTGGCTTTGGTGACTCTTTCTTCCAGGTTTCTTTCTCCAGGTCAGTTTCCTGTCCAATATAATGCCCAGATACTTGACGCTGTCGCGGAGTTGTAGTCCACTCTCCTCCGCCCATTCTTTTATGATTCGAAGGGTGTTTTGCATAAGCTCTCCTGTGATGTTCAGGTGCCTACCTCTTATCAGAACGGCTAGGTCATCTCCGTACGCTACACATTTCGCACAGGTTCCATCCAGTGCTTTTAAAAGGTTGTCCATTGTGAGCACCCACAGAAAATGAGATATTATCCCCCCCTGTGGTGTTCCCGTACGGACTGTTCCCCTTCTTGTGTCGTCTCCCAGTGAAGCTGTGATAATGCGGTTTGTAAGCATGTGTTCTAGCCAATTGTTTATTATTTGGTTATTACAGTATATCGAGAGTGCCTCCACAATTTTTTGAGTTTTCACATTGTTAAATGCCCCTTCGATATACAGAACAACGCCTGCGACTGATTCCTTGGTTTCAAAGGCATCTTCTATTGTGGATACAACCTGGTGTAGCGCCGTCTCAACTGATTTTCCTTTGAGGTATGCGTGTTTATTAGGACACAGTCTCAGATTTGTAATCTGTGTTCTGATGTAGTAATCACTGATTCTCTCCATTGATTTTAGTAAGAAGGACGTTAGGCTAATAGGTCTACAGCCCTTTGCTGTCGACAAATCTTTCCCGGGTTTCGGTAGGAACACAGCCCTCAGCTCCTGCCATTGTGTTGGTGTGTATCCATGATATAGACATCCCCTGAAGATATTGACCAGGGTTTTCTTTAGGGTGTCTAATTCTATCCCTTTTTTGCAAAAAGATGGGAAGTATTCTGTCCAAGCCCGGTGATTTATATGGCGCAAATGAGTTAATAGCCCTGGCCACTTTATCTGCATCAACTAGGTTCTCAGTGTCATCCCATTTTGTATCAGTTCGAGTGAGCCCACGTTTGGAAGGTGTAGCTGCCTCGTTGAAACAGTTTGAGAAGTGTATACACATCAGCGTCTCCAAGGTATCGGCTGCGGTTGCCAAGTTATTGCCCGCCTGTAGAAGTTGATAACTTAGTGGTTCCTTGGACAGGATCTTCTTTAATCGCGCTGCTCCATTATTATCGCATATGTTGGTGCAGAAAGTTTTCCATGATTCCCTTTTAGCAGCCCTGGTGAGCTTCTTGAAGCCTCTTTTTCTTTCTTTATAGGATTCCCAGTCTAGTTCTTCTTTGGTTCTTAAAGCTTTATTTAGGCGTTGTCTAGCAACCTTCCTTATTTCATGGAGGTCGCTGTTCCACCATTTTTCCTTTGCACTTCTAGGTACCGGTTTTAGAGGACAGGCGGCCTCAAAAGATTCTATAATACACTTCTGTACTTTGAGGACTTCATTGTTTAATTGGTTAATCTCAGTGTAGCTGTTATCCTGAGTTGGTGTCTGCTTTCCCTGAAGATTACTTACAAAGATGGACCAATCTGTTTTCTTAGGATTCTTAATCATTATTTTGGATTTGTGATCAATTCCAATATCAAAACTCAACCACCTCTGGTCCGAAAAGGAGATCTCATTACTGATCCTCCAATTCGACACCAGGTGTATAGACCTAACGTCGCATAAGGTTATATCTAATACCTCCCTTCTAATTTTATTTATGAAGGTTGGTGTACAGCCCTCATTCAAGGTAATCAAGTTTTCAATATTTAAATAATCGGCTAAACACTCACCTCTTTTGTTGATGTTCGTACTACCCCAGTTAGTGTGGTGGGCGTTAGAGTCCATACCCACTATGAGGCTCTTCTGTTGGGACCTCGTCCAGGTGACACACCTCTTTAACTCATCGCTAGGTGGAGGTTGCGGGGAGTCATAGGGGAGATAGCAAGAGGCCAAAATAATTTGGTTGGTCTCGCTATTTCTTGCCCTATATTCGAGACTTGTGACTGTGAGGTCGCCTGGGATGATCTGTGGGATAGAGAAAATATTAATATGCTTTTTTGCCACAATACAGGCTCTACACTTGCTGATTCCGTTGTTTGCAATCACTTTCAGTTTATTCACCCATCCTGTTACCTTATTATTCAGACAATATGGTTCCTGGATGAGGGCGATATCCGCTTTCCCTGCTAAGAGTTAAGCACAGAGGTTGGCAGTTGCCGCCCTACTGTGCTGAAGGTTTGCTTGGATTACCTTCATTAATTCTTTCGTGGAATGAAGGGTTTACAAAGCTGACCTGGTGAAAGCCGCATAATGCTTTACCCCCTTGTAGGACTAGTAACCCCAGCGATTCCTCGTCAATCCCTACCACGATTAGTTGGCCTTTGCCTGCCTGCTCCTTTGCGTGGTAGAGTTTCCACTTTTCGGTCTTAAGGTCCTTGTTTTGCGGCTTCATTCGTGCAAACAGCGTTGCAGGTTCCTCGATTACCCCTGGGATCCAAACGGACACCCTGGTTAATCTGGGAATCTTTCCCACCGGGAGAACCACTAGGTTGGTTCCTTCCCATCCATCGTGTCTAGATGTTAGTTTAGTTAACGACTCCTTCGAGGCATTATCCTGACAGCATATGTGGTAGCGGCTGCCTTTGAAACCTGCCCTCAGGAAATTCAGGGAAGTCGTCGGATTCTCACAAAGTGTTTGGTCCAGGGCAGCATTGAGGGCTTTCTTGAACAGCTCCTCCGGTATCTTCTCATCCTCATCGTTTCTGTTGTAGACCACCATCTCCAGGAGGTTGGCTGCTACATCCCTATATGACCTCGTGTGACGAGATTTTATGGGTGTGGCTGCCTGTCTCCTTGAAGTTGACGGCCTATTCAGGTTTTTGGATTTTGATTGTGCGACAGTACTACCCTCGCTCCTCCCTGGGTGAGCGTTAGCCCGCCCTGGTGGAATAGAGGTAAGCCTAGATTTTGGATGGTCTTTAGCAACACGACTTCTTTTTCTCTGCGGTGGTTCAGCATGGGGGCGCATCCTCCTCTTGCCATCAGAGTTTGCCGAGGCATCCTCTGGTGATAGAGTAGGGTGTTCCATCCGTTCCCCGGTCAGTGTTTGTTCACTGTTTACTTTTTGACCACGCGGGGAGACGACTTTTGGTGTTGAAGCCAGGCAGTTTGGGTTTGAAACCAAATTTCCTTGCTTCTCCATCTCCAGTCGTCTTCTTTCTTTGGCCCTTTTTCATTGTTGGGCTCCAGAGATTTTGCGTTTTTTTCGGGTCGCTGACTCGTCCTCTTTACGAGCGGTCAATGTCGATGTTGTTGCACCCTCTTCGATTTTATCTGTTGCAGTGAAGAGGTGCTGCAACCCGAAGTTGTTTTTATTTTTGTTTGTGTACGTGTCTTGTTTGAGAGTATTTGTAGCCACTGGCGACTTATCCCCTTTCGGGGCCCAGCCCTCGCCGGCAGCCGTGGCCTCTGCCGACTTTTGGATGTATATCCCCATCCGAATTTCTTCTCTTTCAGTTGTACTCTCCATGTTTTTTTTATGTTTTTGCTACTTCACTGTAGGTTCTTTTTGTTTACCTTTTAATTTCTTGACCTCCACCCTGACCTTCCCTGGATCTATTCCAGGTATAGCTCAAGAGTATCATCGGTCCTTACTCAGCCCCTCCACCACGACAAGGTGGGCAAACGTCGGAGGGGTCTGCTCGAGCTACTCCTAGCCTGATGCTCCTAGTTCTCTGAGCAGAAGTAGCCCTGCATATGGTGGGACTGTTATTCTTTGATTGTTGATACCTGCCTTTCCCGGAGCGCATTTGCCTGTATTCAAGGAACCTTCTCTTTTTCCATCGTCTCTTAAGTACAGCCGCCTGTCAGAGCCTTAATGGTGGATAAGATTCCCATAAAATCTCATTATCAAAAATAATTGCTAAACGCACACGATTCTAAAAGATACAATTAATTATTAACCACCCAATATCCTCATCATATTTCGGTGACCGTCGTACGAGTAGACCGTAAATATATTAAACCGAAACATTCAATTAGAATATGACATCGAAGTAATTAATTTATTCCTGAGATATCAATTAATAAAATTTGTCACACTTAACAGTTGCATCCACTTACAGTCAAAAAAGTTAATACACAAATATCTTTTGCTTTATCTTCTTCTACGAACTACAAGCCTTCGTATATCAATCTGCTGTCACTTGAGGCCGGAGGGTCAATCCGTTCGTATGATGGAAACCGGCGCGGTTGCTTATTACCAAAACGTGACGTATTTGTTACGCCTCGTTCCTCTATGATTTTTATTAATGATTACGCTTGCAGTGGACCATAATAATATTTTACCCATATTTATGTTGATCTGCCCTGTTTACACTCGGTACACACATCAGTGGATCATAGATTTGTTATTCAGATAATTTAATTAGAATTGGACGATTATGGCTTACCTCTCTCTGTCGCATTCGAAGATTTTATGCGGGCTTAGAGTGCTAAGGTTAATGATGTAAGAACGAATGCACTTTCATAGATCACTCAATGGTTTCTATGAATGCGGTTTAAAATAATTAATAATAGAACAGATGGGGTTAATAGTACACCCGTATCTTGAGTCTTTTTATTCGTGTATCCTTTCGATAGACATTTACTCGTACTTACTCGTAAGTATAGCGAGAAGGAAGACTGTGCTACGCTTAAATTCCTTTAGTGGATTTATAGCGCATTTTATAGCAAATCCTTATTGACAGTTGCGAATACCCAGAGGGGACGTCAAAGGAAATTGAGCAGCAAGCCCAAGTGTGTACGTAGTGTACGAGCATAGAAAAAAAAGAAGAAAAATCAACGAAAATGGAAAAAGATCATCAATCTCTGTCGTAACAGAAGTATGCATTTAAATTAGACATTTACCAGCCGAAGACACGCCATTTCCCAATGGAACATTTCACGGTATAATACGATCTTTTTTTTTCTTTTTTGTTGTGGAAAAGGAAGCACAATGAAAAGAATCCACGGCATCCATGCAAATTCTCATTTAATTCATATTCCATTAAAAATTCTCGGATTTGATTGATAGTGTGGTAGGTAATGGGGATTACGTACATACTCGTACAAGTACATTGGCTTTTGCAGAAGTGCAACACGGAATATCGCGCTGTTACCGTTCGTCCTTTGAATTGATTTATTCATAGTGTTTGGTTTTTCGCTTTTTTCAAATTGATGGAATAATTGACGATTCTAATACTGTTTTGAAATTGGCGGTTAATTGAGTGGACAAAATGTATAGGGGGAGTGCTTTGAGTAAACAAATAAATTTGTATATATTGCGAGCCTATACAAATTGCATCTCTATTTTACTGTTGGGTGATTAGATTGGGTCGAGGACTAGACGGAAACCACAATATTGTAATTTGCATATCTAAATGTCAACCCAGATTTGTTCGTTATTGCGCTTTTATCCTCAAGTAAACTGAAGCTTTAAGGGTTAATATCCAATCGAATTAGGTGCACGTAAATCAAATTGGACACTTGACGGAAAAAAGCAAGTATGGATTGCTGTCCTTCAAGAAAGTGCTGGAATGAATTGCGGAGGAATTCCGATAGAAATCCAGTAAGCACCTGATTCGATAATTGTCCAAGCAAATAAATTTATATAAACAGTGCCAAAAAAAAAAAAAACATTTTATGATTTTATGAGTTCTTGGTGCGTTCGTTATTTTTGATGTAAACGGTGACCAGATAGCAATGATATTTTTTCCAATTATTATGTTTCAGCAGCTGTCAAAGTCACCAATGACATCCAGCTGTCAGAATATTCAGTAAGGTTTGCATCGTTTGACACTTCCCGAACGTGTGAAAATTATTAAAAACTATTATCAAGATTCCGGCTTAGTTGTGTGAATACGCAACGTAAATACGCGTCGTGAGGTCGGTCGTCATCATGGCTTCAGTGCGCAGGCAATTCGTCGCACCATGGAAAAGTATGAGCGTGAGTATAGTCTTTTGAACCTTAAGCCACCAACCAGACAGAGATCGATGCGAAGTGATGAAAATATAGCCGCCGTAGCGGCCAGTATCGAAGAAGACCCAGAAATGTCGATTCGGCGCCGATCAGCTGAATTGGTCATCGCCAGGCTTATTTTGCGGTTGGATTTGGGCCTGCATCCGTATAAAATTCTGCTGACGCAAGAATTGAAGCCGGACGACCATAGACAATGCCGTGAGTTCGCTAATTGGGCCCTGGAAATGTTGGACGGAGATCCGGATTTTGGCCAAAAAATCATATTCTCGGACGAGGCCAATTTTTGGCTCAGCGGCTATGTCAACAAGCAAACTTGCGATTACTGGAGCAACCACAATACACAAGTGTTCGACCAAGCATCAATGCATCCACAAAGACGCGGTTTATGGCACGGAGGCATCATTGGACCTTGTATCTTTCGAAATGAGGATGGAGACACCGTTATCGTCAATGGTCCTCGGTATAGAGCAATGCTAACCGACTTTCTGTAGCCATAGCTCGACAACATCGATATATTCGAGCTGTGGTTCCAAAAAGACGGCGCTACATGCCATACAAGCGATGCTACGCTCGAAGTGGTGAAGGAGAAATTTAGCGACTGGGTCAACTCTGGGGCTACATCAAGTCATTAATCCACGTTAACAAGCCAACCACTTTGGACGAACTCGAGGCCAACATTGGAGACGCTATTGCCGGAATAACGCCGCACATATTGGACCGAGTCATTAAAAATTGAACCGACCGCTTGAAGCACTGCCAGCGAAGCCGAGGCGGCCATTTAATTGGGTACTCAATTCTGTTTGTCTGTCGGTCTGTCTGTCTATATGTGTGTATGGTCGACTGCAGGCTAAACGACTGGACGGATTTACTTCAAATTTCACATCTGGTATACTTCGGAATTTTCATTCTAATCCCAAAATAATTAATACTTTACTAAGGGAATATGTTTCTAGATAGAATACATATATATAGTGACATATTTCTTAAAAGATTAAGATGGAAACGTAATAAAGGAGAAAAAGATAAATATCGAATGGGATTGATGTCCAGTATATGAGAGCTTAAATGTGCTGCGGTGCTATAAATGCTGGGGTTTTAACCACAAATCAAGTCACTGTAAAGAAGTCAACCAAGTTTGTGCTAAATGCAGCGAAGTAGGGCATACATATAAGGAATACCAAAGGGCTGTACAACGATTCCTATCCAACAAACGTATACGTTGGAAGTTTATTATCGAGCGTGCCCCATGGTGGGGAGGTTTCTGGGAGCGGCTAATAATGACGATTAAAAATGTTTTAAAAGTAGTCATCGGAAGGACGAAACTTACGTTTGAGCAATTACGGACGGTGAGCCAAGGTATACAGCCAAGGGTATTCTTCAGCACAACTTAAGCCAAACGATGTCGTCCTTGTATTTGACTCTGCGAAACCACGTATTGCTTGGAGGTTAGCAATTATTGAAAATTATTTTACTGGACGTGATAGCAAAATTCGAGCTTATGAGATTCGCTACGCCGATGGTTCGAGAACTCGAAGACCTGTACAACTGCTGTACCCACTGGAGCTCACTACAATTTCCTGGGCCGAGGATGTAAAAAATTAATTGAATTTCGAATGATGGACTGTTGCTATTTACCCTAATATGTTAAGAATTTCCTACTCTTCTTTCAGTCTAATATTATCTCTTTCTCACATGAATTGTAATTATCCTTTATCCACTTTTTTCTATTCATTCGCTATTGTACTCTCAAGGAATTGACATTAAATACCAATAGTTTCATAAAGTCTTGGCCTTTCTTATTTTTCTGTAAGTGACCGCAATTTTCCACAAACAACAACGAACTCGACTGGCCGAGTACATCTCAGAACCATTGACGGTAGAATTAGGAGTACCTCAAGGAGCAATTCTTGGAACGCTGCTCTTCATCATTTATATCAACGACATGGAGAAGGTTCTTCAGTTTTCTGAAATCAGGCTTTTTGCAATGTTTGCATTGAGCAACTAAATACAGATTTAGAAAGTGTATCAAATTATTTAGAAATTAATAAATTAAAACTAATGCAGAATCAAATAAAAATATTATTAATGATAATATTATAATAGATAAAGTAAATGAAATAAAATATTTGGGTGTCATAATTGATAAACAATTAATATCTGATAAACATTTAGATGAAATTTATAAAAAAAATTGCTCAGAAAATTGTTTTTTTTTTTCAAACGAATCAGGCCAAAGTTATCAATAAATAGTTCTCTAAAAATTTATAATGTCATGATAAAACCACACTTTGAATACTGTTCAGCAATTGTATTCCTTAGTCAAAATCAATTTAAAGAAAGATTGCAAAAATTGCAAAATAGGGGAATGAGGTGTATCTTGATGTGTAATATATTAACGCCTATTAGATTCATGATTGACACTCTAAAATGGTTAACAATAAACCAAAGGACCCTAATGAATATAATTTTATTTGTATTTATTTATTCTGGTGACTTAAAACAAAGTATTTAACAAATCAATTGGTTTATGTTGCAGATGTTCAACCATATAATTTGAGAAATAGAGATGATTTTAGACTTGGTTTCTTTTCTGCTAATAGATCTCAAAATATTTTAGTGTATAATGGATTAAAATTATTTAATAGTCTACCAAATGAATTAAAAAAGCGTACGCAATATTAAAACTTTCAAATGTATGTTAGTTCATTAGATTAAATTAAACTACAATTAAATGTTTATTTAGTTATTTAGTTTTTAAGAATAATTATACTAAAAATAGCTTAAGGCTAAATAAAGAAAGCAATAAAAAAATCGACATCTAAGCAATATTTGACACATGCAAGGACATGACAAGGTTTATTTATTTTTACGAATTTTTTAAAAAAAATATACATTTGAGCTATTTCGCTTAAATATCAAGTTTGAATGATATGCAAATAAACAGCACGTAGATGCAAGTACGTGCGAACAAGCCGTGCATTTTTTTGTTCATTGTATGGAAAATAATGTAAATTAGTCAAATGGTTTGGAGGACCAGGTATCCAGTAGGAATCTTGGACCAATCAGTCCGTTAAACAAATATTTTCCAGCATTCTCTACCTCTATTATGCATCCTCGGAGAAGCTGCCCCAGAAGTCCTCTACTCGCATTCTTTTTTGGTGAATATCCATCTGGATTTCGACTAGCATTGAATGGTATTTTGCTTTACGAAGAAATAAAAAAATAGAAACCAGTTAATTGCATACCTACTCTTATTATAAACCCAAAACAACTCGAGCGAAAGCCAACAGAGCTCTGACAATTACCTTAAAACCGCCAAGTTAAATATTTATGTATGTCGGCCAAATCTCATACAAAAATAGACCACTTTTCATAAGACAGCAGTATTATCGCTATTGAGCTGATATTTTTGAGACAGTTACGAAAAAGGCTTACCAGCTAGAATCTGGTGAATGAATGAGTAGCGACAATAGATGCCTGCGAACTATTCTCCTTCTGGTATTAGCTGATGCCGTTCATGGATTAAGGTACCTCGTCCAGCTGTAGGGAGTAAAAATCACACGCAACTTTAATGTAGTCTTCTATGCAGAAAAGGGGGTTTTCAAAAATCATTCATTCAAGCAACAGTCCTGCTGTAGGTGCTGTTTTCATTGCACTGGGTTAGGTTCTTAGGTTTTCCAAATATTCTACAGCACGAGCTTTTTTGATTCTTTCATTAATATTCAACCTCCAATTAAGTTTCTTATCGAGCACGAGTCCCAAGTATTTGGCACTGTTAGACACTCTGAGTGGTGCCCCAGACAGAAGGTGTTACAAATTGTGGTATTTTCCATTTGTTAGTAACTAGTACCAACTCGGTTTTTTGGGGATCAACTGCCAGGCCACACTTATCTGCCTGGGTATTTAAGGTCCTTAATACCCCTTCTAATTGTTCGCTAAGGGTTGGAATAAATTTGCCTGTTGCCAGCAACACTACATCATCTTCATAAGCAGTTGCTTTCAATTCCAAATAGATGTACCAGAATTGTCTTAGATGGATCTATGTTGAACTCCTCTGGGAGACATTATTCCATCGTGATTTTTAGATTACTCTATGTAATTGGGGCGGCGTCTTGTTGTACTCCCAGTTTGCTGGATGTCCTCATGTCCAGCATCTCACACATCTGCTTTGGGATCGTGTAATTCGCCGTTTTTTTTGCTAGAGATAACTTAATGGTTTAGTGAGAGGCTGCTTCTGGTTACTCCTATTAGGTGCAACACGGTGCCAAGTTTTCTATTTTCTAGTAAGGTAGGAAAGGCGTCGTATGTATTGAAATATTTGAAAAGAGCTTTACCAGCTTACCTTCCCTAAATTACTTAATCGAAATTGAATCAAATATACTTGTAAGATTAATTTAGTAAAGATCTTTACAACAACAACCTGGAGATATACATTCCTACTTGGACTTATACTTCGTGTCAAAAAAACGACGCACCCATGCATCTTTTCTAAAACGTATTGTATTTCGTTGAAATTTAAATATATTTTAATGTCTTTAGTTCTTAAGTTTTCTCTGGCCTTTTAATAAAAAATCAAAATCAAAGTTTTCTTCTTTCCTTAGTCACCTCTCGCTCTGTTCGCCGCCAAAAAATCAATGGCCGACACCAACCTGAAGTCGACTGCAGCTCGTGTCTCCAATCGACGTGAAGTTGACTCCGATTCATTTACAGGCAGTAGCGTATAGGCAGAACAAAAATTATTATTTTTCCTAAGTTACTACAATATCTATAACTTTTTTTATGAGGCATTGTCCTTCATAATACTAACTACCTACTTATCGCCAAATTTACCACAAATGCGAGAAAAGTGCAAGAGCAGATAGACGCTAGCAGAAAAAGGTATAAAATAGGAATTCTTATGGTACTACACATCACTTTTCCACATTTTTTTTTATTAAAAGTAATTAAGGGAACATTGAATAACACCCATTATTACGGGGAGTCCACTATTTACTTTTCCTTTGGACCCTTCGTGGCATAGACACATAAAGTTTTTGGATTTCCTCTGTTGTTATATCTTTAGTCCATACTTCCTCTATGATTGTTTTGAGCTCTCCAATTGTTTTAGGTGCCTTTGTTGCGTACTTTCTGACCCATAATTGACCACAAGTTCTCTATTATATTAAGGTCAGGGCTATTTTTTAGCCAATTTAGGTATTTAAGGACAATATCTGCCTTGCATTGGATTATCTGTTGAAAGACAACAAAATTTAGAAGTGGTTTTGAATTAAAATTTTAGGTCAAAATTTATGGAATGAGCGCGATGTCAGGGAGCAGAATCATCCTGAAATATGGGATTTGGGATTTGCTACTCATTTTGCAGCGAACTCCACGCTGCCAGATAATGCTTTGTCTCCACCTGTACTTGAGAGCGTCGAATTTTCCATGGGACAAGTCCACTTTCGCACTCGTACAGTTGCAGGAGTACTTAAAGGTCTTAACATACACAAATCCGCTGGTCCAGATGGTATCCCCCCCATAGTTCTGAAGAGGTGTTCTTCTACGCTGGCAAAACCTCTGCGTAAGCTTTTCTGCCTATCCTACTTTTCAGGGCTCTTTCCGAGTAGATGGAAAACAGCATCTGTCCAACCCGTCCCCAAAAAAGGCGAATCTTCCTCCCCGTCCAACTACCGACCCATTGCACTTACGTCCCTTCTTTCCAAGGTCATGGAAACGCTGATAAATCGTCAGCTTATGAAATATCTCGACTCACGAAAACTCCTTAATGACCGGCAGTATGGTTTTCATAGCAACAGGTAAACTGGTGATATGATGGCATATCTTACCGAGAAGTGGAACCAATCTCTCCATCACTTCGGCGAAACCAAGATGGTTGCGCTTGATATTTGAAAGACATTTGACAGAGTTTGGCATCCGGCTCTTTCTCGAATATGCGTACATATTGCGTCGATGAGTCTCTTCTTCAATGGATTAGAAATTACCTTTCGGGGCGTTCAATACAAGTTGTTTTGGACGGCTTCAAGTCTGCAATTCACCAAATAAATGCTGGTGTTCCCCAAGGCTCTGTTTTGTCTCCGACTCTCTTTCTCATTTTTATAAATGATCTCTTGTCTGCAACTTCTAATCCAATCCATTCCTTCGCTGATGACAGTACCCTCAGTTTTTCATATTCGTTCCCTAACTCACGTCCTTGCTCTTCGGCCGTAGAAGGGGAACGGCAACGTATGTTAAACACATTAAATTCCGACCTGGACAGCATAATCAAATGGGGTTCAACCAACCGCGTGGAATATAATGCTTCCAAAACACAATGCTGTCTTCTGTCTCTCAAGCGAAACCAAAACCCTCAACCATTGTCCATGGATGGTACTTGCATCATTCAAACCGAAAGACTTGCCATTCTCGGTATCTGTATTAATAGCCATCTTCGATGGAACTATCACATATTCGAGGTTGCCAAAAATGCTGCAAAATGTCTAGGATTCCTTAAACGGTGCAAGAAATATTTTACCCCGTCTGATCTGGCCTCAATTTATAAGGCATTCATCCGCCCTAAGCTGGAATATAACGCCCATATCTGGTCTGGTGCACCCAAGACCGTTTTGCACATTCTTGATAGGGTACAGAATAGCTCGTTAAAACTTATAGAGACATTGTGAATTCCATTCATTCACTAGAACATCGGAGAAATGTCTCCTGTCTCTCCCTGTTTTATCGTTTCTTCCACAAAAAATGCTTCAGCGAAATAGCCAGTTGCATTCCTCCCCTTCAAAATTTCACCCGCAATACGCGACATGCTTCGAATGCACATCAGTTTACCCTGAAGCCAAACTTCGGTCGTACTGTCAAATATAGGGATTCATTTATAAGCCGAACAACACGAATGTGGAACGATCTACCAGGCTCTGTATTTCCCCATCACTACAACCTTCAAACATTCAAAGCCAACGTGCATAGGTACCTCCTCTGATCCTCTTCCCCCTTTTCCCTGACGCCCGTGCCCTGAAACAATTAAAGGGTATTAATACTCCCTTTGGCGCTCGCAGATTATAAAAAAAAAAAAAATAAGCCAACAACGGTATGAGATATTAAATTGATTTTCTTTTATATAGGGTGACCAGATAAGAACAATAGGAAAAAAAATTCGAATAAACCAACAACGGTATGAGATATTAAATTGATTCTGGATCTATTTTGAAGCAACTTTTATTCAATTATGACACAACCCCAGAGAAAATAATCGAGGGGTGTCAAGTCGCATGATCGCGGTGGCCAATTGATGAACTCAGTACCCAAATTTCTCCTTCACCACTTCGAGCGTTGCATCGCTTGTATGGCATGTAGCGCAGTCTTGTTAGAACTACAGCTCAGATATATCGATGTTGTGTCGAGCTCTGGCTACAGAAAGTCGGTTAACATCGTTCTATACCGAGGACCTTTGACAATAACGGTGTCTCCTTCCTAATTTCGAAAGAAATAAGGTCCGATGATGCCGCCGCGCCATAAACCGCACCAAACAGCCAATCTTTGTGGATGCATTGATGCTGGTCGAACACTTGTGGATTGTGGTTGCTCCAGTAACCGGCCAACATTTCCAGGGCCCAATTAGCGAACTCACGACAATGTGTATGGTCACTCGGCGTCAAAACAATCTTATATGGATGTAAGCCCAAATCCGATGGCAAAATAAACCTGGATGACTCTCTGGCGATGCCCAATTCAGCTGATAGGCGCCGAATCGACATTTCTGGGTCTTCTTCGATACAGTCCGCTTCGGCGGCGATGTTTTCTTCATTTCGCACCGATCTCTATCTGATTGGTGGCTTAAAGTCTAAAATAGTGTACTCATGCTCAAACTTTTCCACGGTGCGACGAATTGCCTGCGCACTGAAGCCATGATGACGACCGACCCCACGACTAAATTCACGTTGCGTATTTACAGCTGAGCCGCAATTTCGTTAATATTTTTTAACAATTTGTACACATTCGGGAAGCATCAAGCAATGCATAATGAAATGGCAAGCCTTACTGAATATTTTGGCAGCTAGATACTCGTATCATTGGTAACTTCTGCAGGTGCTGAAACATAACAATTGGAAATCATTGCTATCTGGTCACACTTTACATTGTCACATCCTTTCATCACTATGTTATGTTATGTCATGTTATATGTATATTAAGGTGCGCTAACCTGAAGCTGAGCAGTAAATGTAATTACATAATGTAAACTAATATTAGAAATAGGAAAAACCAAATAACCCTGGATTCCTGAACTATTTTTAGTAGCAGATAAAAGTTGACTTTAATTTATAGCAAAAGGCAACCGTAATAGCTTCACTACCCCCACCTGCAGACTATGTGTAGTTAATTGTGATTTAGAACTTTCATCGTTAGCCGTTGCGGAATCAATTAAATCTTTGCAATCTTTCTTCTAGGGCTGTTAAAATTAATTTACCGAACTTTATTACTACTCATTTGCAGATACACATTTAAAAATCCGCGACGAATCGCTTTTCAAAGTCTTTCATTGAAATTCCACACTGCAAGTGAAATGCATTGTATGCATCTGACAGATATAACTTTTTAAAAACTCAATAAGGTGGAAATAATTTGCGATACGTTACGCACACCCCAAACACTCATTGACAAAAGGTGAACGAGGAAATGAGGTTGAGCAACAATACTCCTCCTCGAGTTAACAAATTGATTCTGACATGTTTATTACGTAATTTTAAAATGCATGTCAAAGAGAAATAGCATCGCACTTTCGAACACAAAAACATCCCAAAATGACCAACAAACATGACCCCGATGCATGTGCGATATAACACAATAAAAACGAATCGAATCGAATCCCTGATGAAGGGTAGCCTAATGGCGATGCCCTTGCACTCTACTTAGTGACTAAATGGCGGGGTATCCCTTTTCAGTTTTTTTTTTTTTTTTTTGTGTCCTTTTCTCATTTATCGCAGAGACAGTATCAAATGATAAATTGCCATTATGGTCGTAGAAATAACGCTCATTACTTCCGGGACAATATTAGTTTTTGTTTATTGTGTACACTTTTTTGAGGATTGGTCGCCGCCGGCATTTTTCTTGCATCCCTGTTGGATGTCCTGCATATACTATTGTGGAAAGAAATTATTCTTAATTTGGGCATATCCTTTTTTTTACGTTGAAGATCCTATGTGTGTGCGTGTTGAGGGGAAATTATTTATCAGTGCAATGGAATGAAGGAGATTCCTATCCGCAGACCTTCTAATGAGCATAGGATTGACCACTTGAGGTCGTTTCGAAAACAATTTGAATGGTATAATTTAAAACGAAACTAGATTAGTGAGATCATAAATTTCTTTAATGACTGTGTAGGGAGTGCAATGTGTGGGAAGCAAATGACTGCCGCATAGTGTACACCTGGCAATGAGGATGCGATAACTTCATTGTTTTTAGCTTGAAGTGTGAGAAAATTGTAGCAATGATTTTCATTTACGTTAATGGATGTTTGCCCTGTTCTGCGAAGAGATATTATGGTGTGTGGAAAATGTTCAGAAATTAAAGGGTGCGATATTTTGTACTATTTCTTAAAAATGTTAAATAAGCTGGTTTCATATTCCTCTTCTTTTGCTTACGGCGAAGTTATGATCCGGAGTAGAATTATCACAACCCTCCCACTTTACTGCATCCCTACTGGTCCGCCTGTGGGGTTTGCCAGTTTGACCTCAGGAAGTACCGGCAGTCTTTCCGGCTTCGGACCGTATGTGAACCGTATGTGGGCGCCGGACGTACAACTCCTGTGTAGAGCCTTCCTTTCAGCTTAGAGGACATTTTTCGGTCACAGAAGTGGCGGAGTTTTCCCGCCACTTCATCCACCCTTCTCCAACCCGATCATTGATGTCGTCATCACAAGTTGCTTCGCTATTGATCATAGATCCAAGATATTTTCGCACTTGGAAAGCACATTTCCATTCAAGTAAATGTCTGGAATAGGCCGGGATGGATCAGAGAATAGGCAGCACAGATACTGTGTCTTTTTTTAGCTAATATGGTAGCCATTCCCATCCAAAACATCCACCCATACATCAAGTGCTCGTTGAAGGGGCGTTTGATCTTCATTTATGATAGCTCCATCGTCAGCAAAGAATAACTGATGCCCTTTGGTGTCCATCACTTTTCCTTCAAGCAGATAATCAAGGACTGCAATAAATAGCAAAGGACTGAGGACGCTTCCCTGGTGTACACCGACTTTGGATGGGAACTCGTCGGTGACTCCTGTGGAACATCTTACTCTTGTCCTTGCTCCCTCATACATGTCCATGATCATGCGCACGTATGTTTCTAGAACTCCTCGTTGCGCCACAGCGCTACACGTAAAAGATATCCATGTTGTCTATCAAAGGTCTTTTCAAAATCAACCAACACCGTATGCAAGTGCATCTGTTGTTGATTTATTAAAGACAAACCAGCACTGGTCATCAGGTAGCCGTATTATTTTCCGCAGTCGGCCATGGATGAGGGAGGAGTTCGTAGCCTAACTCATGCAATTTTGCCATTGCGACTGCGGGCTTGTGCGCCGGTGCGTTGTCCTGGTGAAAAATAACTTTTTTCCTCCCCAAATGCGGCCGTTTTTGCTTCAAATCGGCTTGGAAACGAAGCAGCAGAGAAAGAGAACTGAGAAAAGTGAAAAGGGGAGAGAAACCAAAGAAACGAGAGAAACGGGGACGGGAAGAGATTAGTACTACTGGAGTGTTGAGGATGAGAAATGAAGAAGGATTGCACTTTTAAAATTCGTATGACTAGAAATATTTCTGATGCTCAAAGGTAGTGAGTTCCATAGTCTGACAGCGTGAATAAAAAACAAACGGGATGAATTTAAGTATCTGTAATGAAAAGGGATAATGTTTATGGTCCTAGCAGAGCGAGTGAACTTAAGTCTGCTAAACAGATAAGATGGGCACTGATTGTTAATGATATTATAAAGAAATATACAGCTCCTGGCATTAATAAATTGTTGTAGAGTACAACCCAGCAGCATCCTGGAGTAAACAGATATATGGTCATATCTACGGAGTCAGTAAATATACCGCACTGCATCATTAAAGGCTACTTGCAATTTTCGTTGGGATGAGAAGTCAAGTGAGCAATAAACAACCTCAGCATAAGTAATCAGTGGTAAGACTAATAAGCTTTCTGCGAGTTTCTTGTGGAGTAAAGTATGCAGTGAGCCATAGTTTACGAAGACATCCGTATATACGACCAACGAGTACGTTGGTGTGATTGTAACCAGTTAATTTGCGATTTATTATATAACCAAAACTAGAGACAGATTCAGCCGGTTTAATTTTATTATCAGCAAGCCATAGATCAGGTAAAAGATGGAGATAGATTAAAAATTCTGTTTGAGATGGGTATTATCTGAGATTTTTCAGGATTTAGTAGCAACCCATTTTCTTTTGACCAAATGCAAATTCGTGTTAGGTCCTCATTTAGAAGAAAAGCAAGTTCCGTTAAGTTATCAAAAGGTTTGGCTAAGTGTAGCTGAACATCATCAGCATATAGATGCACTGAAGCGTGATTGCAAATAGATGGTAGGTCATTGATAAATATGCAAAACAAAATAGGTCCCAAGATTGACCCTTGAGGTACCCCTTGTGTGATTGGTTTCAAATCTGAGATATTATCACCAGAGATGACCCTTTGTAACCTACCTGAGAGAAAGCTATTTATCAATTTAACAGCGCTGTCACTTAGGCCAAATAACTTCTTGAGTTTCCAACAAAGGATTTTGTGGTTAACATACATCGAACGTTAAGCAGACAAAGAAGCGAAACATGACCCCTGTCGAACTCCTGACTTATCTCCTCTAATAAATTGACCATAGCCGTGGAACAGTTATGGTGAGGTCTAAAACCAGACTGGCGGGGATTTATCAACCGATTTAGTGACAAGTGTTTCATAATTTGCTTTGCTATTATTTTCTCGAAGGCTTTTGAATGCTGATTGGTCTAAAATCGGTCGGAGAAATTGGATTGAATTTCTTAGCAATAGGCAAAACTCTTACAATTTTCCAAGACTGGGGAAAAGTTGATGTCATAATGCAGCTGTTGATAACGTGGGTTTAGTGGTTGGCAATTTGAGGTAAAATTAGTTTAATGAACCGTATAGGAACGCCATCTTCTCCTATAGAGTTGGACTTAATAGCTGTTATACAAGTAATAACATCGACTTCAGTTACCACTTCAAAATCTTCCAGTCTTGGCACCGGTTGCTCAAAATTTTGAATTCAATCAAAGTCAAAGATAACTACATTAGTATCACCACCAAGGAAAAAATTGATAAGATAATTAGGATCAAGATCGCATTTGGTGTTACTATTGCAACTGGAGACACCAATCATACGTAAATTACTCCAAAGTTTCTTCGGAGGCAGAGAGGTGTTCAGCTTTGAGGCATAAAAGTTTTGCTTAGAAGTACGTATAATAGAATTGGTATTATTTCGCACCGATTTGTATGCAACCCAGTTAGTATTAGTAGGCCTGTGCTTCCATCTGCTGTATAACTTGTTGCGATTTTTTATGGAAACAACAACATCAGATGTAAACCAGGGACAGGTCTTATTCCGAATGGTCACTGTTTTGATTGGTACACATTCGTCGTATAATTGTGCTAGAAGTAACTGTTGTGAGCAATCGCGACACCCATCTTGCGGAAAGCTTTTTCATGTCAAAATATTTATGTAAAATCGAAATCACTGAGCCATGTGATAAGCCTGTGGCCTCTTCAAGCTCGCGCACTTTCACTCGCCGATCGTCCATTATCAAACCATGGATTTTGTCGACCATTTCTGGTGTGGTGACCTCAATTGGGCGACCAGAACGTTCGGCGTCACTTGTGCTTGAACGACCCCACCGAAATTGAGTAAACCAATCGATGGTGAAAAGTCCCCATAACATTTGTCAAGCTTTTGTTTGGTTTGCGTGATAGACTTTTCTCGCAAAAAATAGTGTTTAATGAGCACTCGAAATTCTCTTTTTTCCATTTTAACGAAAATGTTAGTAGGCGTCTATATAAAATGGCTGCCACAACAAAACTATTTGACAGATCTGTCTGAAAATGTGGGTGCGTTCTTTTGAAAGATAATTCTTAACGAAAAAAAAAAATTAAATTTAAGGTGGCGACACAATTTGTGTTAATTTTCAGGGACTTATTGACCCTAATTATTCACGACATTAACAAGGTCGCATTTTAATTTGCGAAAATCCTCTCAAAGAGCTTCTATCATTACCTCAGCCTATTGTTAAGCACAAAAGAAGGTCCTTAAAGCGAATCTATTTCCTAATCTGGTAACAATCCCTGAATTTCAAATCTCACTCCCTTGGCATTTGTAATTTTCTACATTTTACTGCTTAATAAATAATCAGTATGACCACCAATCTCAGAGCTAAATAAAGCCAAGGTAATGTGTCAATTTAGTCGCTTGTGACACCGGTGTCTTCCAGAGGACCACGAAAAAAAAAATTGGCTAGCAATCAAAAGAAAATTGAGCTACAACTGATTACTGTAACAGCACACTTTTCCTCCATTATATTATCTCATAAACTTCAAACTATGCACACAGGTGATTCGTTCCGTGGAACGAATCGGTGTAGCTATAGCTCGTCAGTCAGTCGCCTGCCATTAAATGGCAAATGATTGCTACCCATTTTTATTGCCAATTGTAAGTAACCTGACGACCAGGAGAATGTTGACAGCAATAAAAATGGAAGTCGGAGGTTCGGGAAACATCGACACAAGAGAGATGGAAAGCTTTGAATTTCAACGTTTTATTGTTTTTTTCTGTCTCGCTAGAAATTTTATAGTTTTCTAATCCATGAGCTTATTACCTTTATTGCTAGTATAGAACGTTGCTGGGGACCGTATTATATAATAGGGTGGGTAATAAACACTAAACATGGCAATGAAAGAAGCAGGATATACGGATATGCTAAGAGTAATTTAAATTGCGGAAAGGTGCCACTAATGGTGCCACAATAGGTGGCAGGATAGTTAATTTAAGTTGTACGTTCGAGTTTCGGTTTAAAGGAAGAATTTATAGAAACATAACAGTAAAGGGAACGTTATTAACACTATGTCCCTTTTTCTTATTTACTACAACTAATCCTTGAGCTTCGAGGAATATTCGCGTGAGGCAGGTAGATTTTCGGCAATGCGGTTACTTCTTATAGCGCTAAATCGAACGGTTTCGTTCTTTGAAGTCGGCGCACAAGGTTTCTCACGTTCAATGTTTGGAGTATGGTGTGGTTGCAATGACCATGGAGGCGAATATGGATCTTACGAGCGAAGTTAGTTATTTCGTCGTCGGATTTGTATATAATTATTTCTAATATACCAGGGAGCATTCACGATCACTTTATTTTGGAAAGACTGTATAAATTCTCTATTGCTTGCTTTGGTACAACCCCAGAGTTGTATACCGTACGTCCATATAGGCTTTAGCACTTGCTTATATAAAAGCAATTTGTTATACCTATTTATAGGTAGGTAGGTAAAGTGATGGTTCCGAAAAGAAGCCAAATAGCGCTAAGTGCGCCGCTTTAATACCACAGAAACTCGTGTACCCTGTTTGTTAACATGTGTTCGTGGAAATAGAAGGATATAATTAAACCCAGCCCTTGAAGTTCAGAAACAGGATTAGTTCTCCAATCCGTTTAGAGGCTATCTCTCTGAAGTCGTCACAGAAAGGTTTACCTAACGTGCGTTGTCTGGTCCTTGCTAGGGCAGGATAACTGCAAAGACAGTGGAAAAGAGTTTCCCTCTCGCTGCTGTCTTTGCAGCTGTGACAGAAAGTGTTGTGAGGAATGCCAAGCTTGGCCACGTGATCGCCTATAAGCCAGCGGCCTGTAATAATGGCTACAATTCTGGCAATATCAGGCCTTGATTTGCCTAGTAGCTCATTTGATTTAGGTCTGTTGAAACTGGATTGTCCCACCCGAGATTGGCTAGCCTGGCCCTCATAATTACAGTGTCCTGGGACCCAAATGAGAGTAATTCCAGAATGGATACTTTGTTCGTTTATTTCAAACCGGCATTGCTCTACCAACTTTAAGGATATGGTAACCGAATCAATGGCCTTGATTGTGGCTTGGCTATCAGAAAAGATACTTATATTTAGGTTGGACGTTCGGAAATTTTTTAGCATACGGCAGGCTTCCCGAATCGCAAGAAGCTCCGATTGAAAGACACCAGCAGAGTCTGGGAGACGGAAGGATTTCGATATATTCAGTTGGTCCAAGAAAATGCCTGCGCCAACACCGCAGTCCATTTTCGAACCATCCGTATATATACAGATATCAAAGTTATTGATTACCATTCCGTTCTTCCATGCTGCTTGACACATTACCTTGTTATATATACTTAGCTTGGAATGTCTTCCAAGTAGCTCATCGCGTTTTTTTTTTTAACATGCGGTTTCCCCTTAAGTTTCGCGTCTAGCGTCATCCCCAGATATTTATCTTCATTTGTATACGGTATTTGTACCGAGTTAATGAATACGGGTAGATTGTTTATTTTCTTGTATGTGAAGTTAACATGTGTGGATTTGGTCTCGTTAAGAACAATTCGCCAAAGTTTTGTCCAGTCGGAGATTTTATCCAAAGCTCGTTGGGGTTTGTCAGTTGTTGACTCGATTGAACTTTCCGTTGCCAAAATATCGATTCATCCGCGAACGTAGTTACTACGGTGCCTTCAGTTTGGGGTATATCCCGAGTGTACAGCGAAAATAAAACATGACCAAGGACACTGCCTTGCGGAACTAAAGCGGCGATTTCCTTGAACTCGGAATATTTAGTTCCTGTTTAACACGAAATACTCGTAATATGATTTCAAGGTAGTATCCTAAGATCTTAAAAAAAGTGTTCCGGAAGAACCCGTCTTAGCTTGTACTTCAAGCCATCGTGCCAAACCTTGTCGAAGGCTTGAGAGACGTCAAAAAAAGTGCTAGAGCAAATCTTTTTTCGCTCTAGGGCTTTTTCAATTTCATCGGTTATTCTGCAAACCTGGTCAATTGTGGAATGCTTGACTCTGAACCCGAATTGGTGGTCAATTATAAGGCGTCTTTCTTCAATGACCGGTTGGATGCGTTTCAACAAGAGTCTTTCAAATACCTTTGATATTATTGGTAGGAGCGATATCGGTCTGTACGATTTTTTGTGGTTTGGAGGTTCTCCTGGTTTCGGAATCATTATCACTTCTGCCACTTTCCACGGATCTGGAGCCTACAACAGTCTAATTAAAGCATTTATTAGACATAAACCTTTAATTAATGCTTTTTTTGGCAATTTCTTAAGTATTTGCCCGGTTATTAAAAAATAGCCAGGGGCTTTACTATTTTCCAAGTTTTTATCGTCTGGCAAAGTTCGGTTAACGATACACTTTTTATTCTAAAGTTACTCGTATCAGATATCATTACCATACCTCTAAGATCGTCTATCAATGTTTGTCCATCAAATGGCTTAAACGTTTCTTCTAGGTGTTCGCCAAAAAGATCCGCATTTTCTTTGTCACCCTTTACACATTCGCCATTGTTTTTTGTGATTAGTGGCGATTGCGTTTGGGGTTTTTTGATACTTTTCATGGCGTTCCAGGCCGAGTAATTTGTGCATTTTTCGGCTGTTAAGCCTTCATGATAAGCAGAGGTCTCGTGGTTTTTTATATCTTGAACCAATTTTCTAAGTTTATTACATAGGTATAGGGTGACCAGATAAGAAAGTTAGGAAAAGAAATTTAAATAAAACAAGAACTGTGTGAGATATCAAATTGATTCTCGCTTTGTTTTGAAGCTTCATACATGCCATTATGTATGGAATAGCACATCATTTAAACGGCCGCCTCGGCTTCACTGGCAGTGCTTCAAGCGTTATTCCGGCAATAGCGTCTCGAATGTTGGCCTCGAGCTCGTCCAAAGAGGTTGGCTTATTAGCGTAGACTAAGAACTTGACGTAGCTCCAGAGAAAATAGTCGACGGGTTTCAGTCGCATGATCGCGGCGTCCAATTGATGCCAATCACAAATATATATACTTTTGAGGTCTTATTATTATTATTTCTCTATGTTACAAACTATGTATAAAAATTAATATTCAAAGGGAAGAAGACATGAACAATCTATGAAGACACAAGCCTCGACACTTTATCCACGGTCCTAGTATCTCCTACTATCCTATTATTACCTAAATGTAATAAACCCCGAGTGCCGAGTGCCTTGGTAAAAGATGGGGCTAAACTCCTGTGGGACGTCTTGGCGGCAACAAACAAGAAAGGGGGAAGGGTGTTTCCACTCCTTGTACCCAGGCGACGACGAAAGAATTCTTCAGATGGAACCAACGGTGGTACAGTTCCAGTCAGGTTGAACTACTTAGTGAGCACTTTATATGGACTATTTCGACATATTTAAAGATCAGGCTTATAAGGATCTGGAAATCTGCGGCAGGGTTTTCCAAGAAGAGATGGTGGCGGGGGCATTCCAAACGGACCAACGGCAGCGTTCGCATCCCCGTTGTAGGTGAAACTGATCCTCCAGGTTGGATGTTGTGCGTCGGAGTAACTTACCTACCATACTAATAGACCGCGTGCAACCGAACAACTAGCAGAGACCTTAGACATATAAATGCCATCCAGGAAGTGAAAAACTGATCCAGAGGATGAAAAACTGCTACACTTACTAAGGTGATTGATACGGAGAGTAGAAACATCGCAAAAGCGACAGTCTTAGGCAAGAAATCTTAAGCTTCTGACACTTAAGCGAGCTGTTATGACAATATAAGCCTAATATGCGCTTATGTCCCCACACAGGACAAGGACGATGCTAGTAAAGAGTGTTTTTACAAGCTCCTCGACAAAACCTATGAGCAATAATGTTAAAACATTAAAATCGTGTAGGACAGTTGGTAAAAAGAGCCTACACGACACCACCTCTAGGAAACGGACTTAGGCTAATTGACTTTGTAGCGGGACATAACGCCAAGATTCGCAAGAATATATGGCCGTCTCCTGATAATGAAATGGCAAATAAAATTGATCACATTGCGATCGATGCAGGGCATGCATCCAGAATTATGTACATATGTCCGAACCTTCCTAGCTGCCTACATCGACTCGAATCCCTAGCTTGTGCTTCCAAGGTACGAATGCGGATATCCCAAGTGTATCAACAATGAAGAATACTGTGTGCGTGTCCCGAAATTTCTCTACAACTCTGGTCTTCGGCATCAAGTGCCGAAGACCAGTGGTTATATTTCCAATATGCCATCAGAAATACCGCAACTGGAGCTGGATTTCACCCGACCTCCACCTCGAAACCCATGGTTTGACGAAGAATGCGGAAAGTACATGCAGCAAAACAAGAGGCATATATAGGTAAAGCAGCGCTGCAAACAAGGACGAGGGCTGCTCACTAGCAAAAGAGATGGGCACAAAATCGGCTTCTCCAAAAACAAGACAAAAAAAGAAGACATGACAAACGCGCGATCGAATATATTGAGAGATTCTACTCCAGGAACAATGTACGGAAATTTTACCAAAAAGTAAGAAGAACTTGTCCCGTTCTAACGAGCTTTTTTAAGCATCACTTGTCTTACTAGTATCTTATCTCAGTAAAACCGGCTATGCTGTGATGGTCATTTTTTTTGCCGGTTTACTCGTGGGACCAAACTATGAATTCTAACCAAACAATTTCGAAGATAGTCTCCAACATAAATAACAATAAGAAGACGGTGAAGAACCAGCTATGTAGGACAGCTCTATCGTTCTTACAGACACCGATCCTAACTCAGTGGATACACCCGTTTCTGATAGGTTCACTGTAGTAAAAAGCACACTCCAACTGCAAAATTATATAAAAGACGTAGCCCCACCCAATTCATCCTAGATCCTGAAAAAGGGTGATAATGAGCGCTATCCCGCCAGTTGGGCGCCAACACTTCTCGATATCGACCATCCCGATAGAGGTAGGCCAGTAGTCAAAAGGAGATTGTCATCTGACAAAGGAAGGTCCGCCGATGACAAACAGAAGAGTTACCACGACGTGAGAAGGCTCTCAACTAATGACACGCAGAGTAGTCAGCTCGATACGGGAAGGTACTCAACCATTTCGGTAGACAAAAGTTATCCGGCCTCCAAGAGACGCAGGTCACATCATGATTCTTCCAAAACCCCAAAAAAAGGCCAAGAAAGCCTTACTGATATTTACCATTTCATGAGGTGACAAAGGACTATTTGGTGTTTGGCATCATTGACCAGGGTGACGATAAGGGCAGGATCAATGCTGAGAACTGGAGGCTCGTCAAAGCGAAGTATCTACGGACATCCTTTCGCCCTGCCTAGCTAACCGCAAGTTAGCACTACCGATCTTTAAGGATGGTGGTTGGTATCAGATTGATGCTAAGTTAATAATTTGCAGCGATCAGAACTCGACAGACTTTATACAGTCGGCCACTGACAAAGTCAGTGCACTGGGGCCTGGTGCCAACCTGTAGGAGGAAATGCCTGTTCGGCCAAGAGCTAGAACTTGGATTCCCCCAGGCTCTACTGACCCAAAAGACATACTCCGGCTCATAAGGATCCGAATTCTGGACTTTCCTATGCAACATTGGGGGTCATCAATGCTGGGGAGCAAAATGAAACTAGGATATTAGCCTTGTTGCTACAGAACCCAGGAATCCATGGAGCTCCTTAGCAGGAGGGACTTTTATGGGCTGGAGCCACTGTACCTCCAGGTGTATGAAAGAAACGGAAAACTAGTTTCTGGCTTAGCTGGGAAATTGGCCGAATCTAGGGTTAAACTTTCTAAGAAGCACGAAGATGCTGATCAGTTTTCTGACCAGAGGACTGTGACGTCACAGTTATAGAGGCATCTGTCCCGGTTGGCGCTCTTTCATACTTCTGCAGTCTCTGCTAATTTGTTGCTCTGCCTACAAGACATACAAAAAACTATTGAAATATCCTAATCTAAGCACGCTTACACTGAGTGGCGTTCAACAGAGACGGTGTTCCACAAATTTTTGTGAACGATTGAAGCAATAATTCAGTAAAATCAACATCACCTTCTTAGATGTCGAAGGTGCCTTCAATAACGTTCGAATTAAATCGATTCAGAAAGCCCTAATTCAATTAGGCGTGGATATTAGCGACTGGATAGTGACCATTTTAAGAACTAGAATAATTCAATTGACCCTCGGTAACAGCAGTTCTACCAAATCCGTAGAAAGAGGTACACCTCAGTGAGGGATTATGTCTCCTCTTCTATGGCTTTTGGTAATCAACAAGATCCAGTCAAGGCTTGACAGAGACGGAATTAAGGTTGTCGCGTATGCAGATGACGTGGTAATTCTAGTACCTGGGATGTTTTCATCGGTGATTAGCGAAATCATGGAATGTGCCTTGGAGAAGATAAGCACATGGGCTACTAGTTGTGGACTAATGTTTTACCACTAAAACCAAAATACCTACCTTCACGCCCCCACGGCTAAACAACCAATTACTCTCTTTATTCTTAAGCGCTAGGTACCTAGATGTGGTACTTGACCATAGCGAAGCTGGAAGCCTAACATAGAGCAGCGGGTAAAGAATCCTTGTGTGGCTTTCTACGTTTGCAGAAAACCTTTGGCAAGAAGTGGTGACTTCGTCCGAAGATGGTCTTACGGATGTATACCGCAGTGGTACGTCCTATACTTTCCTATGGGTCACTAGTCTGGTGGCCCGCTCTAGGAAAAGTCTACAACATCATGTTAATCAACAAAGTGCAGAGAACAGCGGCTATATACACAACGGAAGAACATACCCTACAGAAGCCCTGAATGTAATACTGCACCTTGTAGCAGACTTGGCAGCACCGATCACGCGGAATTCCGCATCGGGAAATTTATCCGTCAAATTGTTTTCCCTGCGAACACTTCCTAGCATTTTAAGATAACTGTAAATGCACTTCCTCGCATTCAAATATTTTTCATTCCGATTTCGATTGTAAGAAGGCACAGACCAGTGCACATTCTGCTTTGTTTCGCACTTGCTTCTTTTTTTGGTACCGTAATTAAAATATTTTAATTTAATAAAGCTAGAGTCATATACGTGTGTTAAACATAAAAGGTGTTTTAAATTTTATTGGTTGGGTACCGACGTGCACCCAATGGTACAAACCCCAACAACCTTTTACCACTTGACCTTCATTTTTAATATATATCAGCATGTAGTGCGGTCACACCAAAAGAAACGGGGTGCTGGTGTACAACAAGGGGATCTGTCAGCAACTCTAACAGATTACACAACACCCAAAATAAGTTGCGTCTTGATGGTTAGTTTCCCATCCAGAGTAGACTGGGAAAAAGGCGAAGAAGTGACAAACGACTACGAAATGAAAATCTTCACTAATGGTTCGGAAATGGACTGCAGGGGGGGATTTTCTCCGACACCCTCAATATATCAAAATCATACCTGCTGTTTATTTGCTGTATTTGAAACTTTCCGTCTATTGGAAAAAACATCAATACACCCTTCAGAACCATCGCTATCCTCAATGATAGCCAAGGCGCTATCAAGGCATTTGTATCCGCAACTTCTTCCTCCAAGCTGGTGGAACAATGAAAAGAGGAACTCGCCTCGCTGGGTTATCGGTTCAGGATCAGTCTCCTCTGGGTGCCGGGACATAGCAACATTGAGGGGAACGAGCGAGCTGATGAGCTAGTGAGGCGGGGATCTGCTATTGATAAATCCATTGCGGAAGCGGTTCACATACCGCTGGGGGCACTCAAGGACAGTATCCTCTTGTATTTCCTTTCAAAGGCCTATAGCCGATGGCATGGGAAGCGAAATTGCGTCATATCTAGGCAGATGGCGCCCAACTACAACTGGCGGAGAACACAAGATCTACAATACAGATACTGGGCAGATTTTGCTAGAATTGTGGCGATTAGGGGTAGGCCACGGGCCTATTGGGGTTCACGCGGTCAGACTATGGACTAAGCATTACATCCAATGCATATTGTCGCAGCTGTAATACTGCAAGCGAGACAGAAACTATCTATAATTTGCTCTACAAGTGTCCGGTTCTAGGTGGAGCCAGACAGCACACACAAGGCAGACCTTTCTTTGGCAACCTAAAGGAGATGGCGGAGGAATTTATGGCAATGGGGAATTTATCAACTTTCTTAATGCCACAGAGTGGATTTGAAGAAGGTTTACGCTAACCCCCCATCTCTATAGTTACAATTGAACACCATATAGAAGCAAAGTTCCAATCATATGCCATCCTTGACTTTATCTTCTCATCTGATGCTGATAATTGTATTGTAACAGCAAGTAACCATCTTCACTCTACTTTAGACCATTACCATCCACCTCTCTTTCTTTCATTTTCCTACGGTGACTTCAATTCGAATATTCATACTCAGAACTCATATAGCTTTAATTTTCGGAAAGCTGACTTCGCCAAACTTAACAACCTGCTCAATAATGCTAATTTTAACTATGCACACGTTGCTGTGGATACTGCTCTCGCATCTTTCTATACTGTAATTTTCGATTGTTTTCTGCAAGCTGTTCCCTACTCGCTCCAAAAAAAATGTTCTTCATCCCCTCCCTGGTATAACAAACAATTGCGCTCACTTCGTAACAAGAGGAATAAACTTTGGAGAGCATACCTGAAATCCCGTTCTGGCTATGATTACACCATCTATCAGCACGCACATACACACTTCGCCGAACTATGCGAAGCTCTCTACCAGGATTACTTTAACCGAATGCAATCCAGTCTTATCACGGATCCAAAGCGTTTTTATCATTACATAAATGCCAAACGAAAATCTGATAGTTATCCATCTACCCTTAAACTCGCCAACACTTCTTCGTCAGACCCTAAAATTGTCGCAAACTTATTCGCTCATTTTTTTAGCCAGTCGTTTACCGACCGCATCCTCGAACCAGACAATGATTACTTCTCTTATATGGACAATTGCGCCCAAACGTCATTAGTTTCGATTGATATCACTTTGATACTTGTCGCAGAGAAGATTAATAAACTTAAGGATGACTACTCTCCTGGTCCTGACGGGTTGCCCGCATTGTTCTAAAAAAATGCGTGACCCACTTGGCCCAACCGTTGACTTCCCTTTTTCTTATGTCCATTTCCCAAGGATCTTTCCCGCTTCTTTGGAAGAACTCATTCATTATCCCTATTCACAAGAAAGGTCCTAAAAATGAAATCTCCAACTATCGACCTATCGCGAAACTATCATGCATACCCAAACTCTTCGAGAGCGTAGTGTACGACTCAATGTTTTTTCATTGCAAATCCCCATTTTCTTCTAACCAACACGGATTTTTTAAAGGTAGATCGACAACCACCAACTTAACTGAATTCATTTCTCAGGCGCTGTGTGCATTCGAAGATGGCAACGAAATTGATGTTATTACCACTGACTTCAGTAAAGCATTTGATAAAATCTCGCACCAAATTATCATTCTTAAGTTTAAAGCTCTTGGTTTTCAACCTGGTTTTATCAACTGGATCAAATCTTACTTGGAAGGTCGACAGTACGAGGTTATATTTAGATCTTCTGTCTCTAACCCCATTAAGGCCACTTCAGGTGTCCCTCAAGGCAGTCACCTTGGTCCTTTAATCTTCGTCCTGACCATTAATGACGTCGACTGCATTATCAAAGACTCGTATCTCTCTGTCTATGCCGATGACATGAAAATCTTTAGATACATATCTTCCCCTATCGATTCTCACCCACTTCAAGATGACCTTAATAGATTTTCTCTCTGGTGTCAGAAAAATCATCTCGAACTTAATGTAAACAAATGTCAATTCATCACCTACTCCCGTAAACGCCTTCCACCAACCCATAGGAACTACTTCCTCTGCAACGAGCTCGTCCCACCAGTTTCATCTTTGCGTGATTTAGGTGTTATCTGCGATAGGGAACCACCATAGTAAATAGAGCCAATTCTGCGCTTGGCTTTGTAAAACGTTGATCCAAGGAATTTTCGAACCCATACGTCAACAAATCACTTCATACCACCTTCGTTAGACCTATCCTCGAATATGCACATCCGACGTATCGAAGCCATCCAGCGCAGGTTTATTCGTTTCGCCCTACACGGTCTCCCTTGGAATGATAGATACAACTTGCCTCCCTACTCCGATCGTCTAAAACTCATCAATCTTCAATCTTACATTGATTGCCCCGCGCTCCTTCAACTAGTCTCATTTAATACCAATCCCCGTAACCTAAGGTCCATTCCCCTCTTCCGTCTCACTTATCATCGCACCAATTATGCTTATAACGCACCACTGTTCAGAATGTTGCGTTTGGCTAACAATATTGAAAACACCTTTGACTTCCACCGCAGCAGAACTACCCTTCGAAACAATTTTCAGCATCGCCTCAATTCCACCTAGCTAAGTCTTGATTTTGCCAACATCCACCTCCTACCTGCTCTTCCTAGTAGTTTTAAGTTTTTTTGTAGTTTTAAGTTTAATTGTTTAGTTTTCTTGTATTTATATTAAGTTAATAAAAATGCCGGTAGAGCCGGCGTCAATTAATCAATTAAAATCCCCTATTGGGGATCTAGATTAACAAATACTAGAGGCAGAGAACAATATGAAACTATTAAATAAGATGGCGCAAAATATCACTCAACAGGAAAACCTACCTACTGGCCAACAGATAGGAATAAAACCCCAGATATTGTCGACTTCTTTATATCTAAAAATATATCTTCAAATAATATAAATGTAAAGGAAGGTCCTGATCTTCAATCAGATCACTCCTCAATACTTCTTACACTTGGCGATAAAATAATAATAAAAGAATATAGTCCAAAACTATAATAGTTAATAGACTGACTGATTGGAACTACTTCGGACAGAAGTTAGAAGAAAGTATCTAGCTATTATTAGCTATTCAAACAGAAGATCAACTAGAAGAAGCAGTGTAAATATTTATGTACACTCAATATACAGAAAGCTGCATGGGTTGCAACTCCCAAAACAACAAACAAGATTAAACAAAACTCTTATCACAGAAAAGAGGCAACAGACAAGGGTGCCAAGCGACAAAACTACACTGAACAATTTAAATAATAAGCTCAGAAAATCTATAAGACAGTTTAATAATCAGACTTTAAAAACATACCTCACAAGTCTTACAAATGATGCTAGTACCTATTGCTCGCTCTGGAAGGCAACAAACAAAATGAACAGGCCAATAGCTCACATTCCACGAGTAAGACCCAGAGAAGGTAACTGGCCAAAAAGCAGCCATGAGAAAGCAAACACTTTTGCAGAGTATCTTGGAAACGTCTTCAAATTTTATTAAGATAAAGGTTATCAAGGAATCGAAGTAAGGTGAGAAGAAGATAGACATATTCGGCCGGTAACAGCGGCCTTATATAATACAGCGATTTTTTTAGAATCAAAGAAGGAGATGACTACTCAACATTGAGAGAAATAGAGCTGGTGTACCACAAGGCAGTGTATTTTGCCTTGTGCTTTACCTCTTATTTACTAGCGATATGCCTGAAAGTGGAGAAAATACTATTGCAACTTTTGCAGATGACACTGCTGTACTTGCTGTGAGAGCAACTGTCGAAATAGCAACAAAAAAGCTTCAAATGGCAATAAACAGTATTTTAGAATGGACTAAAAAATGACAGATTAGATTAAATGACCTAAAGTCAGTCCATATTAATTTTACATATAAAAACGTACCACACATTCTAGTATATATAAACAACAATGTGGTAGAATACTGATCCAAATATCTAGGCATGACCCTAGACGCTAAACTGCGTTGGAAAGCACATGTAAAGATAAAGACAGGTGAATTCAATATACGCTACAGAAAAATGTATGTGTATATTGGGAGATACTCATCTCTGTCCAACTACAATAAGCAGGTTCTGAAACCGGTGTGGACCTATGGGCTCCAGTTGTGGGCATGCACATGCCAAACAAATTTACAAAAAATCCAAGTCTTCCAAAATAAGGTACTAAGGAATATAGTTCATGCACCTTGGTACATACGCAACGCTGATCTACATAGAGATCTTAATATTGAAATTGTTGAAGATGAAGTTAAAAAAGCTACTCAAAGGCACAATATTAACATAGAAATGACAGAACTATTAAATACTGGCAATGTAATAAGGAGACTAAGACGGGTAAAACCTCTTGATCTGTAAGAGTTAGCTAAGGCCAAGAAATTAGGTAATATTTTCAAACAAAAAAGTCTTGAAATCCGACAAACGGCGGATTTTTTGCAGGAATCTTCAAAAGATACCAATGGCCCGAACCATTGGTTATACCCGATTCATATATCTGACCTGATGATTCATAAACGTCGGCCAGTATATGCCTACGGGCTAAACTTCACCCTCCCAACCGGCCGCTCGTGCTCATAGTAGTAGGAAATTCGTTCCTCTCATTTTTTTTCGTTTTGTGGTGACTACGACTAAGTTACCTTAGCAAGTAATTTACGCTTCTGTTGTGTTAATCGCGTTAGGTAGGTAGCTTTCCAGCGAAGGCACCTACTAATACCGTCATTACATGCGTTTTTCCCTTACTGCGCCAGATCGTACGGTCTTGTTCTTTGTAGTCGGCGCTCGAGGTTTGTCACGTCCAGAGTACGGATTATTTCATTATTGCAATGATCATGAAGGCAAGTACGAAGTTTGTGAGCAAAGTTTGTTACTTCATTCCTCACGGTAGCAATTCCTAGATCTCTGTGAATATCACTATTCCTTATATACCATGGAGCATTCACAATTGCTCTTAGTGTTTTGTTTTGGAATGTTTGCAGAACAGCCATATTGCTTGGCTTGGTACAACCCCAAAGTTGTATACCGTATGTCCAAGATGGTTTTAGCACTTGCTTGTACAGAAGCAGTTTGTTGTATACGCTTAGCTTCGAGTATCTCCCGAGTAGCCAGTACATTTCTCTAAGTCTGATTTCGAGCTCGTCGCGCTTCTTTTTAACATGTGGCTTCCACTTAAGTTTTGCGTCTAGTGTCATTCCTAGATATTTTGCCTCGTTAGCGTACGGTATTTGTACCGAGTTAATGGAAATAGGTAAGTTGTGTATCTTTTTGTACGTAAAATTGACATGCGTTGACTTGGTCTCGTTAAGGACGATTCTCCAGGTCTTTGTCCACTCGCATACTTTGTTTAAAGCTCGTTGGAGTTTTCCAGTTGATGATTCAACTGACTCATCTGTTGCGAGGATAGACGTGTCGTCTGCGAACGTTGCTACGACAGTCGCTTCATCTTGTGGTATATCTCTTTTGTAGAGCAGGAACAGGATTGGGCCGAGAACGCTTCCTTGCGGAACACCGGCATGGATTTCTTTGAATTCCGAATATTCTGCCCCACGTTTAACACGAAAGAGTCTGTTATTAAGGTAAGATTCCAATATTCTGTAGAATTTATCTGGTAAGATTACCCTTAGCTTATATCTCAGGCCTTCGTGCCATACCTTGTCGAACGCTTGCGATACGTCGAGAAAAGCGGTAGAGCATATCTTTTTCCCTTCTAGAGCTTTTTCAATTTCATTTGTTATCCGATATACCTGATCGATTATGGAATGTTTAACCCGAAACCCGAATTGATGATCCGGGATCAATTGCCTTTCTTCAATTACTGGGTGCAGTCTTTTTAGCAGAAGTTTCTCAAAGACCTTAGATATTATCGGCATAAGCCAAATGAGTCTATATGATTTCTTGTCGTTTGCACATTTCCCCGGTTTCGGAACCATTATTACTTCGGCGACTTTCCATTGCCTTGGAATCGGGGTAAAGTCCCTCACTATTACAGAAGCATCCCTCGCGTACTAGCTTTGAAATGTCTTTCGATGATTTTTCCTTCCAGTGCATTTCCAGCGGTGTATGCTATCACAAAACTGATTTCAGATGTTAATTGGAATTTAAATGGCAAAAGATGTACAGCTGCCTGCCTAGTGGATATCGAAAAAGCCTTCGGCACGGTTTGGATCGACGCGACGGGTTATTATACAAACTTTTACGACATGAATTTCTGAATCATCTTGTAAAGATGATTACACCTATGGTGTACGAGAAGAAAATTGTTGTAACAGGTAGACAATACACGATAACTAAAGTTTTTAATGTTACTAATGGCCTCCCACAAGGTACAGTCACAGCATCGCTCTTATTTAATATCTACGTTTCTGAAATGCTGATGGGCATGGGTCGCTAGCGTTTGCCGACAACGTTATTCTGTACGCAAGCGGTTCGAAAATACAAGACATCCAAAGTGAACTCCAAAACAATTTTGAGAAGCTTGAAGTATTCTGCTCAGAATTTAAGCTGAAGATAAACGAGGCTAAATGTGAAACCATACAGATTTTCAGATTTGAACATTTGAACATTTGTAATTGAAAAAATCTGCAAATATCGAGCTCCAGTGGTCTTCGCATCGAGTCGAAAATGGTTATAAAGTATTTAGGTGTCCATTTAGACAAGTTTTTGTACTGCAATGAGCACGTAGATATACAGTTACTCCAACTATCTGAGATCCGATGTGAAGATCCTATTCGTCCATCCAATTCTGACTTATGCGAGTCGAGTGTGGTGGAACATAAGCCCATTGTATATGGAGAAGCTTCGGTTATTCGAGAGGAAATGTCTTCGGGCATGCATGCGGATGTACAGAAGCGCACATTCTGACTTTCGGCATTACGTCTCTAATAAGAGGCTATTGGATTCTTCCGGTGTGTCCAGAAACGACAATGTTATTCTGGATCTTGTGAGGTATCAACGTTTAAGTGGATACATAAACAGAAAAAAAAGGAATCCAATTGTCAGTAATATTTCAGATTAATTTATATGTTTCCAGCCAAAATTGAACACCTATTGCGACATAATGAACATCTTATTGTTTTCCTCATTTACTGTACAAGACAGACATTGTCAACGCAACTGAAGTAGAACGTTATTGTTCGTCTCAAGTCACACTCCATGTTACACGTCTTCAATTATAACTCAATTTGCTACTGAATGTGTCATCAAATGGACAATATTTTTACGACAATGACAACATACCACAGACAGATAAACTTAAACTGCAAAGCTCTTAATCCCACATTTCAAACATTTCATCTGTACACATTTTTAAATGTCATTAAGCAATCACAAAACACCATTCGACATCTATCAGCATCTGTGCCAGACGTTCTTAGAAATTTTCGTAATCATATGACATTGAAAAGTTATCGTGCACGTCTCAAGTGCCACTGACAAATACCCTCACTTGACATTGGACGACAATTGATCGTGAAGCTTAAGCATCCATTACAAACATCATACGGTCTCCTTGACATTATCGCTTCCCCAGCAAATTCGTGCGCTTCGAAATTCAAATAAACCATATTGTCGACATCTCAAGACTACATAGTATGTATATACTACACAAAGCCAACAAAACGAAGTGTACCTCCTGTCACTTGTCACCGATTTGGAGGGCGCATCAAAGGACAATATTTTCAGCGAATTTCAACCAACTATCCGTACCACACCACATCTGTCTGCTGCAAGCAACACCTGATTGAAATTATCCCATCGAGATGAAACTCCCCTCCATTTATGGATTTAATTAGCATCAAAATAGATTCTTTCCTCAAAGGAACCTATCAGATTCGTAGAAATCCCATTAGATCCGAGTACAAACAAAAACACGCAACACGAATGCATGAAACATAAACAAATTGTTGTTTCCGAGTGCATTTTACACTCTAGTGTACCGCATAACTCCACCGCAATTGACAGTACCATTTCAGTCATCTAATGCAACTTCTTTGGAAATTCCATGTCACGGGTCCCCTCTCATATTTGGTTCGCCAAATGCATTTTCCCAAAAAAAAAAAGAAAGAAAATCTTTTCCTCTCTCGAAAAATGCGGTTCGGCTCCCCCTCACTAGTGGATTTCCACTGAAATTGATGCGTTCCATCTCAGTGGGGGACCTTTTGGCATTTGCCTAACTTGGTTCCCGATTCTTGTATACATTTACGGAACCCCAATGACTTTTTGGTTGCGGTGTTGTTATTTTTATCACAAGTGATAAATTACTTCGTGAGTTATGATCGGGAAAATGTGCGTCTCTCTATCTAGGAAAAACAACTTGTCGCTCCTTTTTTTTCCCCAAATTTTCACCGGAAAAGTCCAGCGGCAATATAACATCGTCAAATGGCATTCAAATTGAGTTTTTAATTTTGTTAACACCCGCAATTCGCTGGGCTCATTCACCTTTGTTCCTGATTACGAAACAATAAAAACTCACCCCTAGCTAGAAGGGATACCTTTTTCTTTTTGTTTTTTTTTTTTCGGCCAATTAATTTATGTTCTTTCTGGTGTTCCTGTGAAAATAATTTTCAAATTTTCTGTTCCGAATTATCGTTATAATCAATCTTCAACTTAATGGTTATTCTTTTCGGAAATATTTTATGAGTTTGACGCGCACCCTATCTACAGTGTAGGGTGGTTTTCCCTTTTAAAATTGTTTTCTTGTAGGAGGACACGGAGTTGGTAATAAATTAGTTAACCTCGTTGCACCTACGAGTACAATGTGGTTCTCCCTTCTTTGGATTTGTGTTTTTAGGAAAACAAATGATAAAAAAAAGGCAATAAATGTCTAATAAAACTAATTAGTTGAAAGATGTCAACTAATTTGTGTGTGCTTACATTAATCTACTGTTAAACCATTATAAGGAAGTGGAAAACTATTCTAAGAGATTTCGTTAATGGAGGAGTGGAAATTAAGTCATCACTGTTGTGCACTTTGCACCTTATTACTCGTACCTATACATTTTCATGGTGTTGGGAAAAGATGAATGCGGGTGAAATTTTTGAGATAAAACTCATTGAAATGTGGATCCAAGGAAGGTTGTAACTCGACTGAAAAGGTAAAACATCTTAAGTCAATTTTCAACAGTTTCCAGGAGAACGAAAAACAGTTAAGAAGAAGCGTTCCAAAAAATCTGTTTAGTATTAACTTACAAAGTAGACGATAAATCATGGTACACTTTTGGGCTACACGATGTGGCCTTGGAGTAAATCCAGATAAGACCGAAATGATGCTATTCACCACTAAAACCATGAATTCACTCCCCCCAAACTAGTCAACCACTCTCACTATGTTCCAGTGCAAAATACCTAAGCACGATTCTAGATCCGAAACATATTTGAAAACTTAACATAGAGTAGCGGGTTAAGAAAGCAAATGTGGCTTTGTATGCAGAACATTCGGTAAAAAATGAGGTCTCCAGCCAAAGATGACCCTATGGATGTACACAGCCGTTGTGCGTCCAATTCGTATCTATGATGCAATAGTATGGTTGCCCGCCTTACTTAAAAAATATAACATCAACAGAATCAAAAAAGTACAAAGATCGGCGTCTATAGGCATCACAGAAGCATTGAGATTTTGCTCAATAGATGCTCTAATTGTGATTCAGCATATGAACCCCTTTGAACTTCATATTAAATTTTCAGCTATATGCAGTGCCGTCCGGCTCAGGGAAACTGGGCGCTGGACAGGAAAGCCATATGGCCACTGTAAGGTCCTGGATACGATACCAAGTGAACTGGTGACATCTTCGACCGAATACAGGACTCCTACGCTCGACTTCAGCAAACCTTTTTCAGTAAAGTTCCCTACCAGAGCAGAATGGAAGAACGTAATGATAATCATCGCGAAGCGATCCTCCTGACAGAAATTTTATGGAGACGCGGAAGAAAACAAATAAGCAAACAAAGGTGGCTGAGAAAATCAATTGGTACAAGCTGGACAAAGGAAAAGGCGAAGCATTTATTACCAGCATGACAAATTACCTCTTTACCATCATCGATGAGGTGGGTGGTGAGGAGTGTAGAGCACAAGATTTGTGGGATTCCCTACAACGATCTTGCTTGGAGAGAGCCAAATTACTGCTTGAAATTTCGAAAAGCCCCTGCCAACACTCCAAAGAAACATGGTGGTGAACAGATGAAGCTAAAATAGTGATACGGGAGAAGAAAAAGGCTTTCAAGGCTTCGGCTTTCAGGAGCTTCGATAAAACAACTTGAACAAAGGAACAACTGTCTTCAAAATAGCAGCCCAGAGAAGAAGAAATGCTAAGCAGATTCGCTCCCCAAAGTTCATTAACAATGCTCAAGGCCAGCTTCTTGTGTAAGACGACAAAATTCTCCGCTGAAGCGGCAGTATTGTAAAAGACTTCTGAACAAACAGTTTCCCCGTGAATAGTTTCCAAGAGCCGCTCCTAACCATGACGAAGTATCCGACATTACTGTCGATGAAGTTAGGAATGCGGATTCTTATCTCCAAACTTATGACCGGTGATACAATGCCTAATCAATGGAGGGAAAGTTATCTTCTTCCTTTGCACAAAGGTAAGGGCGATACGCGAAACTGCGATAACTACCGTTCTGTCAAGCTGATGTCACACAGCATGAAGATCGTTTAACGGGCATTAGATGGCCGACTGTGGAAAATAATACGGCTGTCAGATGACCAGTGCGGGCTTGTCTCGGGTAAATCAACAACAGATGCATTCCAAAGTATAAGGATCATAATGGAAAAACATCGTGATTCCTTAAAGGACTTGCATATGGTGTTGGTTGATTTTGAAAAAGCCTTTGATAGACAACCAAGAGATCTCTTATGGGTGGCGCTAAGACAACGAGGAGTTTCAGAAACCTGCGTGCGCATCATCATCGACATGTAAGGGGGGAGCAAGGCCGAGAGTAAGATGTACCGCAGGAGTCACCGCAGAGTTTTCAATCAAAGTCGGTGTACACCAAGAAAGCGTCCTCAGTCGTTTGCTATTTATTGTAGTCCTTGATTATCTGCTTGAAGGAAAAGTGACGAACCCCAAAGTGCATCAGTTATTCTTTGCTAACGATGGAGCTATCATAAGCGAAGATCAAATGGCCTTGCAGCGAGCACTTGATGTATGGGTGGATGTTTTGGAGGGAAATGGGTACCGTATTAGTTCGAAAAAGACAGAGTATCTGTGCTGCCCGTTCTCTGATCCACACCGGCCTATTCCAGACATTTACTTGAATGGAAAAGTGCTTCCCAAGTGTGAAAAGTTCAAATATCTGGGATCTATGATCAATAGCGAAGCAACTTGTGATGGTGACATCAACCATCGCGTAAGCGTAGGGTGGATGAACTGGCGGGAAAACTCTGCTATCTTTTGTGATCGAAAAATACCCCCTAAGCTTAAAGGAAGGCTCTACACTGCAGTTGTATGCCCGGCGCTCACATACGGTTCACATTGCTGGACGATGTACAAAAAGTATGAGGGCAAATTAACGGCAGCTGAGATGAAGATGTTTCGCATGATAGCAGGAGTAACAAAGCTTTATAGAATAAGAAGTGTGAAGATTCGAGGAAGCTTTCATGTAAAAGAATCCATCACAAGCAAGATAGAGCACGACCGGATCAGTTGGTATTGTCATGTTCAAAGGGGAGATCCTTCGAACCCTTTCAAAAAGGCAATAACAATCAACGTTCCAACACAATAGCGCAAAGAAAGGCAGACCAAAAAACAACTGGATCACACAAATGCAAAAACATCAGCATTCGATTGGCCTCAGTGACGTAGTGATCCGAAACCGGGAAGTCCGTCGGTACTTCCAGAGGTCAAATCGGCAAACCCCATAGGCAGACCAGTAGGGATGCAGTTGTGATCCTTCTACTCCGGATCATAACTTCGCCGTAAGAAGAAGAGAAGAAAGAGCGAGCAGACGAGCTGGTCAGGCGAAGGTCAGCCATTCGTCGTCGTTAGGGGCAATTTACACCTTCACTTCCTCCAGGTAGCCAAACTCGGGTGGAACAGGCATGTCCCAGCTTCAACAGACCTAAATCAAATGAGCTACTAAGCAGATCAATGCCTAATATTGCCAGAATTGTAGCCATTATTACAGGTCACTGGCTTATAGGGGACCACGTGGCCAAGCTTGGCATTCATCACAACACTTTCTGACGCAGCTTCAAACACAGCAACAAGAGGGAAACTCTATTCCACTGCCTTTGCAGTTATCCTGCCCTAGCAAGGAACAAACAACGCACGTTAGGTAAACCATTCTTTGGCGATTTCAGAGAGATAGCCTCTAAACGGATTGGAGAACTAATCCTGTTTCTGAACTCCACGGGCTGGGTTTAATTAAATCCTTCTATCTCCAATAATACATGTAAACAAACAGGGTACACGAGTTTTTGTGGTATCAAAACGGCACACTTAGCGCTAATTGGGTTCTTTTTTTTTCGAACCACTACTTTATCTACCTACCTAGATACCTATTTTGAAGAGCAAGACGCCAACTACTAATTGAACGGGTTAAAGAGTTAGGAGCATTGTTGGAAAAGTGTATCAAATAGAAAAGAGTTTATGTTGAAAAATTAAACTGAATTTGACCGAAAAAATATTTGTTTCTCTATTAGGCTCAAAACTTATTTTTTTTTTTTTGGATAGCAGGACGTTTAATCCCACAAATTCGTTCACTCAAGCCCCATTCTGTGTTACTTCCTCGAATATTCAGAATCTCGTGGAAATGGGAGCAGAACCTATTATCAAACCTACAAGATAGTCGGCAGTAGGGGTTTCTATGAGTCCTTTGTTAATCATTTGCCATTTGCAGTAGCTTTATATGAAGGGTCCTTCTTTAAGCGCTTCCTATCTTTAAATTTAAATAAAGTAAAGTCTGTGTGAGATATCATCGCAATTTTTTATTCGTTTCAAAGGTCTATCGATGCCAGTATGTATGGAATATAACATCGTTCAAATGTCCACTGCGGCTTCTCTGAGTGGAGCGCATCCGAAATGACAAATTTTTCATGACTCTGGCGCATAAATCAGGCTTAATTTGACCGATGGCATGGGTTATGTTGGCTTTGAGGGCCGCTGTGGTTTATGGCTTTTTTGCATAGACCTGCGACTTCAGAAAACCCCACAAGAAAACGTCTAACGGGGTCAAATCACACGATCACTGTGGCCAGTTCACATCACCTCCACGTTAGATGACCATGCCCTTGAATCGCTTGTACAGATTTTTCAATGTGGCGTGAACTGTGTGGCACGTAGCGCCGTCCTGTTGAAACCACATGTCGTTGGTATCCATATGATCCAATTTAGGCCAAAAGAAGTTGGTAATCATCGACCTATAGCGCTCGCCGTTGTCGGTGATGGCCTGGCCAATGTCGTTCTCAAAGAAATATGGATCGATGACGCCGCCATCCCAAAATGCACACCAAACAGTGACTTTTTCGGGATGCATTGGACGCTCTTGGATCTCATGTGGATTGGTATTGTCCCAAATTCGACAATTTTGTTTGTTGACGTACCCATTCATCGAGAAATGGGCCTCATCGCTGAAGATGATTTTTCGATGAAAATTAGGGTCAGTTTCCAACTGCTTCAGAGCCTATTCAGCGAACACGCGTCGTTGTCTATGGTCGTTTACCTTCAGCTCCTGGGTCAGTTGAATTTTGTACGGGTGCAGGCCCAAGTTGTGGTCTGCGAAAGGCCGGGTTCTTGTGAGCGACGCGAAATCGACTGCCTCGGATTCTCCTGCACACGCTCACGAACAGCGGCGATGTTTTCGGTAGATTTTGCATTTCGCCGACGTACGGGTGTTGGTTGATCGTTTACTGCACCAGAGGACTCAAATTTGGATGATTATGGCGAGCGTAAAATGTTGAACGTTGCCCGATCAGAACACCATTTTGATAAAACAATTTTATTATTTGCACGTATTGTTGAACGCTATATCCGTCCATGGTGATTTGACAAAACAGACTGAATAAATGACAGCCAACTTGACGGATGTAGCTTCAACAATATAGCCGCTATCAACTGTCAAAGTTCGGAAGTCCCTACTGGAAGACCCTGTATATTTGAAATAATTAATACCGTACAAGTCAGGAAGCATTTCTGGCTGGAATAGGAAATTCTAGAGAAACCGTTTCTTAAAATCGAAAAATAAGTTACCTCGATTGTTGTAACCGTCAATTACTTAAACAAGAATGTCTATTCTAATTTCAATTCAGAAAAAAAAGATATATTTAAAATTTATTTTGAAGTAGCCTGCATCTATCAACCCTTTCAATCGCGTTACATCTTTGTCCACGAATCTGTTAACACCCCATTTAAAGTGAATGTCTTCACGAGAAAAAGGGTAAGAAAAGGAATCCCATTATCTTGTACACGTATGTCCGAAACACCCTTAATGGGACAGCGAGCAAAGATTTATTCCACTCATAATTAGAGTAAAAAAGTGCTTATAAGGATGGAAGAAAATGTAAATCTATTTCATATGCAAATGATACGTCTGTCCTGGGACAAAATTGCATACTGGATATTCGACGGAATGACCGTCGATTTACGGTACGGTTCATTTAAATGTAGCTACATCTACGCAACATCGCATTAAATTAAAATTAAATGTGTGCACACATGTGATTGATGCGATTTTTTGCTAATTATAGACGGGTTTTGCGTCATTAGTTACTTTTTTTAGGATGCTGCGTAAGCGAACACCTTGAGGGGATGTTCTTCTTGCGAAGAAATCTTTTATCCCATGAAGGGTCACTAGAACTATGAATAATACATTCTTACGTGGTAATGTTAGGAGGGTATAAGGAACTGTGAATTTCTTACATATGTCGCACAACAAATGCTAACTAACTCCTAGATTTCAGTGGGATTTAGAGCATACGATTAATTTTAATCAAACTGGGGACTTGTGATGTGCCTTTCTTGAGATCCTTGCTACAAATTGATCTCTGTCGCCTGTGCTCGTATTTGTATGACATTTGACTCCCCTCTTGACGTGTTATTTCTTATTTTCAAATCCAATGACACTTTAGGTAACCCCAATGCGTAAAGGCGGTCACAAGTCACAAATAATTTCACTTCAGTGGCTTGTGCCACAAATGTTTCTAATGAATTTGTAGAATCTTAGGGATACATTTTTTTTTTATTTTCGCCATCAGAACCTCATTTCAAAGCTGACACTTAATTATCTTCCATCAGTAAAATCATTTATAAAGTCAAACGAGAAACCCTTGTTCGGTGGTATGGCTATGCAATCGAAGAGCTACCGCTTCTTATTCCCGAGTGGTACGCCTTCAAAAGATAAGATGGCAAGTAAAAGAAAGGAAAAAAGGAAAAATTCGAAATTATAGCAAAATTAATTACTTTAGAATTTGACTCAATTAAGGCGGGTCTAGATGATTTTAATGAATTGACGGTAGAAAATGACAAAGCACGTAATTGGAAAATCTGTGTGTTCTTCGGACGTAATTAAATTACGAAAGGTCCTTTTATTTTTCATATTGTATGGAAGGAGGGAAGAGAATACTTTTAAAAGAAACAAAAATAAATGTTACCACATAGAAAGGTACTCAAACATACCTTCTTACTTTATAAGAACGTACATAGGTTACTTGATACAATTATTCTCTTTCGAGTGCACGTAAAGAGTAGTGAAGCAGCGAGGTTTAGCCAAAGACAAATTACACCAATTAATATGTCGTTCTTTCTATTGAAGGCTCTGGAACATTTGATAGACATGTGATGAATTCTATTCAAGTATTCAGTTCAACAGTAGAAAGGATTCGTAGAAACTCTTCAAAATTAACATATAGGTACAGGTATTTCTTTTTTTTATAATCTGCGCGCGCCGAAGAGGATATGAATACGCTTAAACTGTTCCAGGGCACGGGCGTCAGGGAAAAGGGGGGAGAGGAACAGAGGAGGAGCCTATGCACGTTGGCTTTGAATGTTTGAAGGTTGTAGTGATGGCGGTACGGCAATTCTTGTCAGGAAACAACTGCGATACACTAGAATTGAACGAAGTGACATTAGGAGCTTCAGTTGTCTTGAGACAACTATTATCTCACTACCTCTCAGGGATATGCGGCTAAAGGTACAGTCAATCCGTTTAAAGCCGAAAACGAAAAAATATTCGAAAAACTGAGACTAGATAGTTTAAACAACTATTTCGTCTTAGCGGGAGATTTTAACGCGAGACACTCTGCCTGGCTGAACTCAACGGCAAACGGAAGAGGCAACTTCCTAAACCGCTTTATTGAGGAAAACCAGGTCGAGAACCAAGTTTTCCTTCTGGAAATTCATATCCCGATCTTTGCATCGCGGACGCGCGATTTCAAATTCAAACGGTCCACGATAATAAACTTTCTATATTGCCGTATGATAGCGACCACAACGCAATAGTTATGCCGATGACATTTGCTGGCGACTCTACTTTCAGCTTCGCAACGCAACACGAAGTCCCTAAATTGAATTTTAGGCCGACTGATTGGTGCAAATTTCAACGTTGCGCCATCAGAAAATACAGGAACTGTCCTTCCTCTTCTAACATCCCTAGCAATAGGAATCTTAATAATGGGGAGTGCGATTCTTATATCGGGAACTTAAATACGGTGGTAATGAAGTCGTCAGTTCCGAAAATTAAATCGAAAGACGGCGTTGAATGTTATCTAAACCGTGACATTAAGACTCTACAAACTTACAAAAGCTTTTTGGTAACTCAGTTAAATCGAATACGACATCAGTTCCAAGAGGAGTCGTCCAATTTAGAGCTGCAAAGGTTAAAATCTCTCCTGAGAAATGTGAGGCCACTGCTAAGTCAGCAGTTTCGGAATAGTGTCAATGATTATTGGGAGGCAACGCGCCGAAAACATATTGAAGTCTGATTCCAGGAACATGTTTCGTAAAATTAATCAGATTTTCAAGCCTCGTAACGTTTTCAAGATTCCGAAACTGAAAATCCCACTGTCTTCCCAGTCTCTTCTCTCTCAGGCGGAGATTAATAGCCAACACTGTCCCATTATCGATAATCATTTCGTTATAGATAGTGGGGCGGACAAGCTAAACCTGATCGGCTCTCATTTTGAGGTAATTCATGCTAGGGATCTCCCAAGCTGCCGAACTGGTGAAGTAATTGATGAATTATCGAGGTTTCGCGAACTCTTCTGAGATTTTCAGAGCGACTAAAAGCTGACCAACTAACACATGAACAGACTGATAATTACTTTACAACATTAAACGAACTGACATCCATATTTAGGAAACTAAATAACAAAAAGTCAAGTGGTTTAGATAACATTCCTAACATTATACTAAAGCATATACCGGACGAAATTATACGGCAATATTGCAATCTGTTAAACAACTGCTACTTCCCGAGTTATTGGAAAATATCGAAGGTTTTTCCAATAATCAAAAAGAAGAAGGATTCTTCTGATCCTTCCAACTATAGGCCAATAAGTCTCCTGCCTAATATGGGGAAGGTCTTTGAAGTAATTATTAGTAAGTCCATTTTGTTCGCGTCGGAAAGAAAGGAGATTATACCGCGGAACCAATTTGGGTTCGGTGGTGCATGCTGTTACGAAATTGATTTCAGATGTCAATTGGAATCTAAACGGCAAACGATGTACAGCTACTTGTCTAATCCTTCGACACGGTTTGGATCGACGGGCTTTTATATAAACTTCCCACAACATCTTATAAAGATAATTGCATCTATGGAAATAAAGAAATTTGTTGTAACAGATAATCAATACACGACGACTAAAGTTTTTAATGTCATCAATGGTCTGCCACAGGGCACAGTTACAGCACCGCTCCTTTTCAACATCTACATTTCGGAAATGCTGAGGTACATGGATAATTCAATAGCGTTCGCTGACGTTTTTATATTGTATGCGAGCGGCTCGAAAATCCAAGACATACAGACAGAGCTTCAGAACAATTTTGATAAACTGCAAACTTTCTGCTCAAAATGGAAGATTAAAATAAACGAGGCAAAATGCGAAACTATACTGTTCCGCCCCCCAGTAAGACGCGGAAATTCAGATTTGAGACGAAACTGGAAAAACCTACAAATTACGAATTTTAAGGGTTTTCATATCGAGTCAAAGACTGTTGTAAAGTATTTAGGTGTTCATCTAGACAAGTTTTTGAACTACAATGAGCACATAAATATACAGTTGCAAAAGGCAAGAGCGGCATTTACGTCTCTCAAACGCCTTTTCTACTCCAACTATCTTCGATCTGATGTGAAGGTCATATGCTACCAAGCTTTCGTTCGTCCAATACTGACTTATGCGAGTCCAGTATGATGGAACACAAGCCCGTCTCTCGCTATTTGAAAGAAAATGTCTTCGAGCCTTCATGCGTATGTATAGAAGAGCACATTCCGATTTTCGACATTGTGTTTCTAATAAGCGACTATTGGATGCTTCCGTCGTATCCAGAATTGACAATGTCATTCTAGATCTTGTGAGCAACCATTTTGCGCGATCAGCGAGCGTTACGGAAAACGAGCTTGTGTCAGGCTTATTTTATCCCAACCCTGGGTATTTTCAAAGTACTATGGTGAGTTGTTACATCCCCCCTGAAGCATTCTTGTATCTGGATGCACATAGTTATTTGTCAGATTCACTGAACATTCCTATTATTTACCATCTTGCTAGAAGGGCTACAGATAAACGTATCCTCTACGAGCCAATGAACTCAGGAGAAAGATACGCTGACTTGAGATACTGCGTAAGCATACCTGAGCGGGATTCAGTAAACGACGACAGGTTGAATAGGGCGAGATATTGGTGGAGGAATGCAACTGGCTATTTCGCTGGAGCATTTTTTATAAAAAAAAAAAAACGATAAAACAGGGAGAGACAGGAGACATTTCTCCGATGTTCTAGTGAAGTTTTAACGAGCTATTCTGTACCCTATCAAGAATGTGCAGAACGGTCTTGGGTGCATCGGACCAGATATGGGCGTTATATTCCAGCTTAGAGCGGATGAATGCCTTATAAATTGAGGCTAGATCAGACGGGGTAAAATATTTCTTGCCCCGTTTAAGGAATCCTAGACATTTTGCAGCATTTTTGGCGACCTCGAATATGTGATCGTTCCATCGAAGATGGCTATTAATACACATACCGAGAATGGCAAGTCTTTCGGTTTGAATGATGCAAGTACCATCCATGGACAATGGTTGAGGGTTTTGGTTTCGCTTGAGAGACAGAAGACAGCATTGTGTTTTGGAAGCATTAAATTCCACGCGGTTGGTTGAACCCCATTTGATTATGCTGTCCAGGTCGGAATTTAATGTGTTTAACATACGTTGCCGTTCCCCTTCTACGGCCGAAGAGCAAGGACGTGAGTTAGGGAACGAATATGAAAAACTGAGGGTACTGTCATCAGCGTAGGAATGGATTGGATTAGAAGTTGCAGACAAGAGATCATTTATAAAAATAAGAAAGAGAGTCGGAAACAAAAGGGAACACCAGCATTTATTTGGTGAATTGCAGACTTGAAGCCGTCCAAAACAACTTGTATTGAACGCCCCGAAAGGTAATTTCTAATCCATTGAAGAAGAGACTCATCGACGCAATATGTACGCATATTCGAGAAAAGAGCCTGATGCCAAACTCTGTCAAATGCCATTGAAATATCAAGCGCAACCATCTTGGTTTCGCCGAAGTGATGCAGAGATTGGTTCCACTTCTCGGTGATTTATGCCATCAAATCACCAGTGGACCTGTTGCTACGAAAACCATACTGCCGGTCATTAAGGAGTTTTCGTGAATCGAGATATTTCATAAGCTGACGATTTATCAGCGTTTCCATGACCTTGGAAAGAAGGGACGTAAGTGCAATGGGTCGGTAGTTGGACGGGGAGGAAGATTCGCCTTTTTTGGGGACGGATTGGACAGATGCTGTTTTCCATCTACTCGGAAAGAGCCCTGAAAAGTAGGATAGACAGAAAAGCTTACGCAGAGGTTTTGCCAGCGTAGAAGAACACCTCTTCAGAACTATGGGGGGATACCATCTGGACCAGCGGATTTGTGTATGTTAAGACCTTTGAGTACTCCTGCAACTGTACGAGTGCGAAAGTGGACTTGTCCCATGGAAGATTTGACGCCCTCAAATACAGGTGGAAACAAAGCATTATCTGGCAGCGTGGAGTTCGCTGCAAAGTGAGCAGCAAGCAGATTAGCTTTGTCTGAGGAGCTGACAGCTGGAATGTCATTGTAAATGAGCGTGGGGATGGCAGACGAGGCAGAATTTTTAATATTTTTGACGAATGACCAAAAATTTTTACTACCTTTGGGACATTGTAGGATTTTTTGCCTCAATTTTTGGTCATGTAAGAATTTTACACGTCGACTATGGGCATTGCAGTCTTTTCTGACTTGTTTAAAATTGTTCGGTTTTCCTCAGATTTGTTGGCTTTATAAGACCGAAAACTTACTTCCTTCAACCTGATAGCCTCTTTACAGCTCTGGTCAAACTACCAGTTTGCCTTAGGTTTAATACTCAGAGTAGGCCAAGAAAATTTTGCTAGTTTCAGAGGTGCCGCGTTCCCACCATTTAATTTCACTTACTCCTAAAATGTCCAGTTTATACTCATGAATTCTCGCTCTAATTGGAGGAATGTGGAGTTTTGTTGACCTTCTTTTCCGTTGTCAAGGAGGGACTTAACCTTTCAGAACCCAATGGCCGAACAAAATTTTTTGTTCCTAGTTCAAAATGTGGTAACATACGGAAAGATGGACGGGCATGGCTAGATCGAAATAACTTTTGCTAATCACAAATACGAGTATATATCATATTATCAATGCGGAGAACTGGAGCCTCGTCAAAATGGAAGTATCTGCGGGCATCCATTCGCACTGCCTAGCTAACCGCAAGTTAAAACTACCGATCTTTGAGGATGGTGGTTGGTATCAGATTGGTGCTAAGTTTATAATTTGCAGCTACCAGAACTCGACAGACTTTATACAGTCGGCCATTACCAAAGTCAGCGCACTGTGTCCTGGTGCCAACCTGAAGGAGGAAATGCCTCTTCGGCCAAGAGCTAGGACTTGGATCCCCTCAGGCCCTGGTTGGTTGGTGGTGGTTGGTTTAAGAGGGTGAGCTTATGCTCTTCACTTAGGCCTCCATTGGGCCCGTTGTGTTCCCCTCATCTATGTAACTGTAGGGAATAGTGCTGTGCTTTGGGATAGGATTTAGGTCTTGGGATCATGGGTAGTATCAACGGGAAACTATATCGTATAGTGATCGGGGAATCGTAGTGTTCGTCTGGCGAACTCCAAAATATCCCCGATTCCTTTCTTACTGAGGTGTGTAATATCCGGAATCCTTGGAGATCCCAGAATTTTCAGTCATAGCCTCGCTGTAGCAGGGCAGTGGCAGAGGAAGTGTTCTATATCTTCGTCCTCCTCTTCACAGTTGGCACAGATTGTTGTATCAGCTATCCCGAGTCTGAACGAATGTTTGTTGAGATTGATGTGCCCTGTCGAAAGTCCTACCATCAATCTCAGTTGTGTTCTGCTTGAGTTAAGAGCTCTTTTTTGCTGTGTTGTTACTCGGTTTGGTTATTACAGATCTAGCCACTTTGCACGTGTCTAGATTCGTCCAGTAGTTATTGAACTCCTGTCGTATCTTTTCATTGATTATTGTTTTAATAGTTGTCAGAGGGACCCCTATTGTATTATCCGGGTGCAGTTCTGTGTTGCCCGCTCCTTTTATTGCTAGTTCGTCTGCCTTTTCGTTACCCGGTACACCTTCGTGTCCCGGTACCCATGTGAGACGGACTCTATTGCGTCTGGCAAGTAAGTTCAATTTAGTTTTGCACTCCCTTACTAGTCGTGATTTCGACATGGGATTTGTGATCGCGCTAATTGCTGCTTTGCTGTCCGAGCAGATATCAATTTGCCTTCCTTCGCTGGTGTCTTCTGCGAGTATTTCAGTTGCCTTCATAATTGCATAGACTTCTGCTTGAAACACCGATACAAATGGTTCTAGGTGAATAGCAAGTTCAATCGGTGGGTTAGCACTAAAGATCCCTGATATGTTAGAGCCGTCTGTATATACCGATATCCCATTGGAGTTTCTTGTTGTTCTTTCATACGTCCAATATTCTCTTGCGGGGAATATTGTTTCGAAGTTGTTGGAGAACGTATACGATTTTTCAACAACATCACTGGGGCAATCGATGAGTGGTGTCATTACTCTTATCATTTCGGTGATTTCTCGATGTCTCGTATTTGCACCATTGATGAAATGGCCCATAGTTCTAAGCCGTGAGGCTGAAATGCCGGCAATCTTCTTTGCTTCGAGGTGCACTGGTAGAATGTTTAGTATCGCTTCCATGGCCGCGGTTGGTGTTGAGGATTGTGCTCCTGTAATACCCAGCCAGACCATAAGTTGCACCTTAGTTATCAAGTCTCTTGCATACTTTTTCCTCATCACTGGCCACCATACAACTACACCGTAGAAGAGAGTTTTTATCACGCATTCGTATCCCCAGTGGACCTGCTTCGGTTTCAAGCCCCATGACAGATAGCAATGAAAGTTTTTCCAATTATTATGTTTCAGCAGCTGTCAAAGCCGCCAATGACATCCGGCTGTCAAACTATTCAGTAAGGTTTGCCATTTCATTATGCATCGATTTATTACTTCCCGAACGTGTAGAAATTGTTAAAAAATATTAAAGTAAAGTGAATTTCGTTCTGAGGTCGGTCGTCGTCATGGCTTCAGTGCGCAGGCAATTCGTCGCACCGTGGAAAAGTTTGAGCATGACCACACTCTTTTGGACCTTAAGCCACCAACCAGACAGAGATCGGTGCGAAGTGAAGAAAACATAGCCGCCGTAGCGGCCAGTATCGAAGAAGAGCCAGAAATATCGATTCGGCGCCGATCAGCATCGCCAGAGAGTTTATTTTGCGGTTGGATTTGGGTCTACATCCATATAAGATTATGCTGACGCAAGAATTGAAGCCAGACGACCATAGACAACGCCTTGAGTTCGGTAATTGGGCGCTGGAAATGTTGGCCGGAGATCCGGATTTTGGGCAAAAAATCATCTTCTCGGACGAGGCCCATTTTTGGCTCAGTGGCTATATCAACAAGCAAAATTGAAGGTGTTGGAGCGACCACAATCCACAAGTGTTCGACCAAGCATCAATGCATCCACAAAGATTGACTATTTGCTGCTGTTTATGGCACGGAGGCATCAACTGACCTTATTTTTTTCGAAATGAGGAAGGAGACACCGTTACCATCCTCGGTATAGAGCTATGTTAACCGACTTTCTGTAGTCAGAGCTTGACACAAAATCGATATATCCGAGCTGTGGTTCCAACAAGACGGCGCTACATGCCATACAAGCGATGCAACGCTCGAAGTGGTGAAGGAGAAATTTGGCGACTGGGTCAGCTCTGGGGCTACGTTAAGTCCTTAGTCCACGCTAACAAGCCAACCACTTTGGATGAGCTGAAGGCCAACATTCGAGACGCTATTGCAGGAATAACGCCGCACATATTGGACCGATTCATCAAAAATTGGACCGACCGCTTGAAGCACTTCCTAGCGAAGACGAAGCGGCTATTTAAATGACGTGCTATTCCATACATAATTGCATGAATGTAGCTTAGAAAAAAAGCTGTAATCAATTTGTTACTCACACCGTTGTTGTTTTATTTAAATTTATTTTCCTATTGTTCTTATCTGGTCACCCTAAACAACTAAGTTTTGGTTAATCGAGTACTTTTTCTTTCACGAAATGAAAACGTTCGTCAGGTAACTTTCCATTGAAAATACCTTTTTTTTCTGCAATTTAGACGTGGTTACTCTATTATCGTGCTAAGCTAATGGGTTTTAAGGACTGAATTATAGATGTTTCCTTGTAATGGGTTTTTATGCTTTCCCACAAAGTGTTTTATTTCATCTTCGATTGTAGTATGCGAGATCTCTGTGGATATATAGACTTCACTGCAATGCCCACTTAATTACGCTATTCAATGCTTCTTGCAATTTTTCAGTAGTCTCTTCGATCGTTTTGTCAGTAAATGTTGTTAATACAGTGCCTTCTTCTTGCAGTATATCACGAGTACATACATGCAATAGATATAAAAGCGGACCAAGAGTGCTTCCTTGCGGTACCCCAGCCGCTATTTCTTTAAAATCCGAAAATTTTGTTCCGTATTTGACACGGAATAGACTCTTCCGTGAGGTGTGTTTTGTGAGATATGTTTTGTGAGGTAGGTTTTGTGAGGTATTTTTTTAAAATGTTATATACGAGTAAGTGTTCGGGAAGAACTTGGCGAAATTTCCGCTTCAAGCCTTCCTGACATACGTTGTCAAAGGCTTGAGATACGTCAAGGAATACTCTTGAGCAAATCTTTTCTTTTAAATTTTATCGTTCATTTTATGTACTTGGTTTGACCTGCAGTCTTTTTTTTTTGTATTTGGAATGTCAGAGCCGCTTTCAAGTGGTTCGGTATCAATATTTATTACTCAGTACACCGGACAATGTTGAAGTGAGTTCAATGCTGAGCTCCCTAGTACTTTACTTGTCAAACTCGACAGGTAGCCTATCTGCTCCTAGAACTCTACCATTCTTGAGCCCTACTAGAGCAACGCTTACGTCCTAATTGGTAATTGGTACATTACAAAACTCATTTTCAAAACCAGTGCAGCATATTGAATCAAACAAATTTGGAATTGCTGGCATATACTCGTAGGAGCAGTGCTTGCGAATTGAAAACTTTTTTTTTTTTATAAAAAAGAATTTTTCAAATCCCAGATCACTCAGACTCAATCTTCGATCCATTGTACTACCAGGCAGGACTCCTTTTGGTATAGTTGTTGGAAAAACTTGGAATTTATTCGTTTCTCTTTTATGGTCGGGTGGCCGTGGTTGCTGTTTCTCGTCCCGGCTTGAACCTGCACACTTCGGGTCACAAGCGAACACACTATCCACTATAGGTACACCGTGGCTACCTTTAAACTTGTATGTACTCACTAAAATTTATTATTATTTTCTTGTGTACTCGTATCTAAGAATTCAGTTCAAGCGAAGTGAAAATTCCCATTTGACACAAAGAAATTAATTGGTTGGCATTAAAGGTTTTTTTTTTGTTGCACTATTTCACTCTATCTGTGTCTCTCATAGGTAAGCGAATCAATCGTACCAAAGCGCATTTAAAAGCCTGTTCGATTTTTTTAATTTTCCGATATTTGGTATAACTTTTCCATTCGTCCTTGCACCGTGAATAAGGATTTAAATGGCCCAGGACAGCAAGCATTTTCAATATGCATACAATTTAATTTAGTAAATGCTGTCAACTCTTTGATTGTTTTATTTTATTTATATCTCTTTGCATGTTTGGTATTAGATATCCTAAACAAATTTTAGACTTAATATCGCAAAACAGAAAGATTCGAAAGAAGTGGCAGCAAACAAGGTATCCCTTATACAAATCGCAACTCAACCAACTCACTGAATCAATACGCAACCAAATAAGAGAGCTAAAAAATCAAAGTATTAGCCAATATCTAAACGGGCTAACTGCAGATAAAACGACAGAGTATTCATTGTGGAAATCAACAAAGTACCTTAGATGTCCTATACAGCATAATCCACATATTAAAATAGCTAGTAGTACATGGGCTAAAAACAATTTAGAAAAGGCAGAGTTATTTGTCGAGCAAATAACAAAAGTATTTTAGCCTAATGAAAACCCAAATGAAGAAAATTGTCCAACAGGAGTACCAGTCACACAAAATAAAATCGAAGCTATTGTAGCATAATAATAACTACGCTCCCTAAAAGTATGATGCAACAAATTCCGAAGTGACTTTTCATTCTGGCAGAATTTTGGTTCGAACTGTCCTTTCATTCGAGGTTCGTGTCTGCGGTTTCCACAGTTCATGTCTACGAAAGAGACGGATAATATCACGGATGAGAGGGAATTATAACTGCAAGAATGATTGTCATCTTGGAATTTCTCTTGTTCCAGTGGTCGAAGAATTTGCTAGAAGTTTCTGGCTATCAGAAACTTCTGCTATATAAGGACAGATGGCGATCAAAAAGGGGGCAGTAGTCTCTAAACTGTGGCGAAGAGATTAGAAAATTATTTTGTGATAAATTGAAAGTTGAGATTTAACAAGAAGAAGTAATTAGTTTGGATTTGTGAGATAAAGTGATTTGAGAGGACAGAGACCTTGTAAGAAAAGAATTGCGAAGAATAGTATAATGTGAACCTGAATTGTTCTAGAGACTAGAAAATAAAGAAAATAATTTCACAGAATATTGTTTTATCTACTCGAGCCGTAGCTCGCATATTACACTATTATTCGGAAAGAACTACAACCGAAAAAATGCCCTGGTTGTGATCTGATCACTGTGGAGTTGATGCAACAGTTACCCCAAGGAGCCATGCGCAAGCTAACAGCGATAATGAGCGCCTGTTTGAGGCTCAAACAAGTTCCTTGCTATTGGAAAGTCGCTGAAATAATTATGATTCCAAAGCCAGGAAGGGATCCTCATGAAGTATCTTCTTATTTGAAAAGATTTTCATCAAGAGGCTAAGCAAGATTATTGAAAATGAAAACATGATACCAACTCACCAGTTTGGTGTCAGAAAAAAACACTCAACTATTTAGCAGGTTCATAGAATAACCAACGTTATTGAGAAAGCTATAGAAGATAAAATGGTATGCTTAGCCATATTCTTAGACATTGCTCAAGCGTTCGATAAAGTATGGCATACAGGTTTGCTATACAAACTTAGATTACTCCTTCCCAAAGAATATACGACACTACTGGAGTCATATCTCTCGAAAAGATACTTTCGTATCAAACAAGAAGATGCTTATTCATGCCTTAAAGAAATTGAAGCTGGAATACCGCAAGGAAGTACTCTTTACGAGTGACCTACCAGACACAGTAATACTTGCAATAGAGAAAAGCGAAGTAGAGTCAACAGGATCCTTCAAAATGCTGTAGATACTGTAGTCAACTGGACCAAGAAGTGGCGCATAAATCTCAACAACACTAAATCAGTACATGTCAATTTCACCAATAAAAAGATTCGACGGCTTCCGATTACAATCTCTGGAATGCAAATCCCTTACTGCAACACAGCCAGGTATCTAGGAGTGACCCTAGATGCCAAACTTAAATGGAAAGAGCACGTGAAAAAAAAAAGAGAAGAACTGAACATTAAATTGAGAAAAATGTACTGGCTTATTGGTAGAAGATCACCCTTATCTATATATAATAAACTGTATAGTAAATGCGCCATGGTATATTAGGAACGTAGACCTTCATCGCGATCTTAAACTGAAGACTGTAGCAGAAACCATTGAAGATTATGCAGGTGTCCATGACCAAATGCTGAGACAACACATGAAACCAGAAGCAGTGAAACTCACCGATACAAGCGGACTTACTAGAAAACTGAAGCGTGTCAAACCACATGACCTAATTGTCGGCAACTAAAAACATTATATGTTTTCTAATTTTGCATATATTGAAATACTATATTTTAAAATGTATATATGTATCAAATATGAACTGCTCGTTAGTGTAAACTAGTTGTAGTATTATAAAATAGGAACATTTTTATAGTTTCAATAAAAAAAAAAAAATTGTGTCAAATGGGAATTTTCACCTAATCGAGGTTTACTTCCATGAAAAGGAAATGTGTGCGCCGGAATTAATTAAATCTTTTCGGAATGCTTATTACAATACAGTTTTTCTTAAAATGCGTTGTACCTCATATTTGGCATGCTATAATAAATAAAACAATAAAAGAATTCACAGCATTTATTAAATTAATACGATTTTAAATCTAATTTATTTTTCGGCCAATCAGGAGCATTTCACGCTTTACACATACCTTTACGAACACATCCCTATCGAAACGAGCAATTTCGCAGTGGCACCAACGTCTATACATCAAATCAACTGCCTTTGACTACTGAAAAAAACACAGCTACAGTTTTACAACGTACAAAGTTGTTTCGCCTAACGTCGCGATTTCTCAGAACGCATTGACCACGATGTATAAAGTTAAAACACCGCTAAGGAGCACTAACCGCGAGGTTAGGAAAATAAGAAAATCATTGCCCTCTTTGACAACCCTTGAACCATTCGACCTCATATTTGTTATTAATTTCACTCAGCCCAACCGCATTCGATCTATGTTAATGATTTTCCAAACTCGAATAAAATCATTAATTTTGTGGTCAACAGCTAATTTTTTTTTTTATTTCGTTTTTTATTCATTTCCAGATGGGTAGCAATCAATGACAACTTGTAGCTCCACGAACCTAACATAATAGCTAAACAAAGAACAAATAAAAATGCAACAATGCCTGTGACATCAAATGGAAATGATTTGCACTTACGCAACCCACATCCCATCGAACTATACGGCATCACTTCAATGGACAAACTAAACAATTGGAGTGGTAGATTGAATGATGACAATAATGGGACGGGGATGAATAATAACAATTAAAAAGATGTCAGTTGGTGCAGCTAAGTTCAATGGCCAGTCAATAGCTGGCCGATGACACTTGAGGGGTGGTTCTGTACCCCAGCACTGAATGCAGGAATTTCATATGCATACCTACTCTTAAACTATGGATTCATAACATTCAAAATAGGACGATGACGAAGTTCACCCTGTTCCAAGAAATATTATAGCTAGAAGCATGATATGCAGATATTGCACGTGTTCTAAATGCCATCATTTTTTTTATGCAAGCGTTTACCCCTCTGCTTTTTTCTTGTCATGCAAAGTATTATGTGTGTTTACGCGTAGAGACTTAAACGCAATATGTAGCGAGCTATTCAGAATTCTATGCGACAGATGGTCAGTCATCATAGTCATCATCATCAACTTTGGCATAGGGGTTGAAGTAATAATATGAAGAGAAAAAAAAAACAAAAAACCGCTTCTATCCGTACATCGATAATATTCTTATAACACAACGGGAATATGTGGTGCTCAGTTTTTTTTTTTTTTTTTATAGCAATCACCTTGGTAATGTACATACTTTGTTTTCTTGAACTTAGATACTGTTTCTACGACTAATAGGCAACAAGGATAGGGATATACTCGTAGTGGAGTTAACAGAAAAGATAGATGTCAGGACACAAAGGTAACCAAGGAAAGACTTTCAGGTGTTCGGCAAGAAAGTAAAACCTGGCGCTTACAACTTATCCTAACTTAATTACTTACGTTCGATTACGGTCATTAATACGTATGTATCATATTAAGGGTGAGAGTTGTGTTCTTCTGTGAAACAGGACATTCGACTAATTATGCGGGGCACAAAAGCCGACATACAGTGGACGCTCACAAATTAGAACTACCGTAAATTCGAATCTTCCGGAAATTGGAACCTGAGTTTTTAATGCGTTGAATTTTCTTAAATTAGAATAGCAATCTTTTTGTCTTCAGAAATTGTTGCCATCTTAACTCATTGATCACTTGTCAAACAATGTGGACAAGTCCAGAGAAATTTATTATTCTGACAAGTGCAACAGTTTGCGTTGTGGTACAGAATACACTTGTCCTTGTCGGACAAGTATAGTTTGATAAGTAAGTAAAGACTTGTCACGTTGTGTTACAGGACCCTGATATCATCATCACGATCAAGTTACATTTTCAGCCATATGACCACTCTACTGCCAGTGTTATGCCTTCGCAGTAGAGTTGACTTAGGTTTCGCAATTGATCGACTTTTTTATTTATTTCATGCGAAATAAATAGAGCATCAGGATTTGAACCTTGAACCAACATCGCGGGAGCGATGATGTTACCATTACACCACTTTTGGCATATTGACTGCTCGTTGGAGAATTTTAAACAAATGCATTGAATTTCATCCGGAAAATGTAGATAAAATCGTACATGCGTGTATTATACTCCACAACTTTATCAAAATAATGCACAATCGTAATCATTTAAATTTTAACACTTTAACACCACCTACCTCTTTCATTCCTTTTGTGCCAGCTGTCCCTGCGATCGGCCTAATTTTGCATCGGGTTATTCCGATACGGACCTTATAATTAATGGCTCGCAGTAAAACAACCTCCGTTCCTTCCTCCGTACGTTCACTCATCTCTAAAACCTCCCAGTTACGGCTAAGCATTTCCATATTGAGATGCTGAAGGTTTCTCTCCAGTCTGTCTTTTGGGATGTATGGACCCGGTATGAGTAGACGCCCTTTGGGTCTGGTTCGGTTAACCAACTCCTGCCGTTCGATTAATCGAAGTTCGGCGTTTAGCCATGGGGCTTCCGTTTTGCAAATGAATTCCTTCAGCCATGTGAGAGTGAACTCATCTTCACGGGTCATCACTTTGAATCCACTTACGGTGGTTAACTGTCCGAAATGTTGGATTGAACCTGCGCATTTGAGGATAGCATCATTCACGACATCGAGAATTCTTATCTCTAATAGTCTCCACTGATCAGTTGTCAGTTTGTGCTCTGGGTCGGCCATTTACAACGACTAAGGAGGTCTTGGCTCTCTTCACTGCCCTTCTTGTTTGAGGAGACGGCGTATTGTCTGTCTGTCTGTTTCTTTTTGAACATCCCATAACCGGCTCGGAGTTGGATTGAGGGTCCAGCTCCGGGTTGCTCCGGATAATCTTAAGTCTATCCGCGGCTAAGGTGGAGAACATATCACCATCCGTCCTTGCTACGGGTAGTTTTCTTGATACTGTCTAGGTCTTCGTCGTAGTCCCTTTCGTATTGTTATTTTGTCTTGTCTCGTTTCTGTTCGTGGTATTGGGCAGCGATTTCAAGAGACTTTTAGCTCTCTGCAGAGCTTGCTGTTCCTTCACCGCGTAGGTTTCAGGATCACGTCCGCTTAGCCTTTTAATGCATCTGGTCGCGATGTGTCGTCTTCTGTTTTCTATCGCTTTCGGTCACATAGATCGCTTCAGTTTGGTTGCTTTGGTAGGTTTCCTAGTATTTGTAGTTTTAGAGACGTCTAGATTAGCCTTCCCAAGTGTTCTCATATCTTCCTTGCATGATGAGCTACGGCTCAGGATGTTCGTTGGATTTAAGTTCCACTCCTCTACTCTTCGATGAACTTCCTCCCTCCTCTCTAGACCCGTACAAGTTAACGACTTGAAGCATGGTCTATGCGACGAGTTCAGAGAATCCCCGGTTTGGTTCGGAAGTCCTTCAATCTCACATGTCGTCTTCGGGGTTTCTGGATTGTCTCCATCTAACCGGTAAGCAGTCTCTGTACTCATTTCGCATGATGAGCTATGGCTCAGGATGCTTGATGCGTGCGAGTTCTTCTTTCCAGCTACCTGGCAAACTACTTCACCTTCCGCCAGACCTGCACAAGTTAAAGACTTGTTGCAGTGTTTGAAAGAGCTTAGTAACTTCTTCGTTGACTTCAGTTGTCCTTTGGCCCCTAGTTGCGTCCGTCCCGTTTTTGTGGGTTGTGGTCTGGCTTTCCTGCCTGATATGAATTCCCCATTACCCTCTCACATGATGAGCTATGGCTTAAGATGCTCGAGGATGATGAATCCTTCTTCTCGGCTGCCAGAGATTCATTCTTCACCAGACCCCTGCAAGCTAAAGGCTTGATGCAACGTCTGGGTGATGGATTTGGTATACTCTCGGCTAGATTGGACAGACCTTCTGCCCCAGTCTTGTCCTGTTCCGGATTATTCGATGGTATCGATTCTCTGTCCACCTTTCACCGATCAAAGAGGTCGGCGGCTCCATCGAATCTTCCTCGCTCCTGCATGCGGCGGGAACTGCGTTAACAGGAGGGCAAGCCAACGGCTTGTTATCTGGTCCGAGCATCTCTTTCAGGTATGCATGTGCGTTGAGTAGTCCTTGTTTGTTTTTGTCATTTAGTTCGTTCCATGTCTTTGTACCCAGTCTCCTAATCGTCAGTTTACAGTTTGCAATCCCCCTGCGTCTTGAGCTGGCTGACAATCTTGAGAGTACCGAGCTAGCAACGGAACATCTGTCACTGTCATCGAGAAGCAAGTTTCCGATGCCAGCGTCAATCGTAGCATTGCTTTCTGCACATAGGGATTTAGGAGACGGTTTTCGTCCTCATCTGTTAGGGTTTGTTTTGTTGTGTTTTTGTTCTTGTTGTTATTCATGTTTGAGTCCCACGAGTAAGGGGAAAACTGTCGATCTGCACTCACCCCCTGTATGCAGATAAGGCAGGGTTAATTCGGAGGGTGCCTGACCTCCGAATACTCCGTTCGCGACTGAGCTATTTGGGTGGGCTCTCAGCCAGGTTGATTCTTGGCACAGGTCGTATAACACCTTAATCCAGCCCGGGGGAATAATTGGAGGGGGAGGGAAAAATGAATGGGAAAAGGGTGGGTTAGGATGTCTGCCCTTTAGTTTCAGGACTCCTCTGGGGGAAACCCCCGAGAGTCATTGACCTAACTCGGCCCCTTACACCTCGACGAGGTTGGCAGTCAGGTAGGAGTGCTGAATCCATACATGTAAGCTAAATTTCTTCCCCACACACATTCGAGTACAGAAGTGCTTCACTGAATTTCGTTGCGGTCGTACGCTGAGCGCACAGGCCGTCCAATTTTTTTTTTTTTTTTTTTTGCCGAGAGGGTGAAAATCTTCTAAAGACACCATAAGGCCCGCCACGGGTGCTTATGGTAGGTGAGATTTGTGCTTAAGTAGTTGAATGACGGTACGGTTACAATGGCCTTGAACACGATCTTTGGGTTTACGAACAAAATGAGTTATCTCTTCCCAGGTCCCGATGAATATCTTCGTTACGTACGTACCACGGTGCAATAACGATCGTTCTAAGAACTTTATTTTCCAAAGTTTGTAGGATGTTTCTATTGCTTTTCCTGCTTTTTATACTCCAAGCCTTCGTGCAAAACCTTATCGAAAGCTTGTGAGATGTCAAGAAATACACCATAACAAATCTTTTTTTCTTCGAGAGTTTTCTCAATCATGTCAGTTATTTTGTAGACTTGGTTGATTGTAGAATGTTTGAGTCTAAATCCAAACTGACGGTCAGGAATGAGACGTCTTTCGTCGATTACAGGTTAGTCGTTTAGAAAGTAGTTTTTGGAATATTTTAGAGATAACCGGCAATAGGGAAATAGGCCGATATGATTTCTTCTCATTCAGAAGTTTGCCTAGTTTCGGGACAATTATAATCTCGGCGATTTGCCATTGTCTCGGCACGTAGAGCAATCTGAACGAAGCGTTAATCAAATATATCAGTTTGATAAGAGCTTTATTCGGCAATTCCTTGACCACCTGCGTCATTATCAAGTCGTAACCCGGTGCTTTTCTTCGACTGTAGATTTTTAATCACTTGCCTCAGTACAATCAATGCAACTTTATTTACTTTAAAGTTGTCAGATGTCGTGACTGGGGAGTCGGGCGTTATCAAAGGACCGTCGAATGGCTTAAACGTATCTTCTAAGTGCAAAGCAAAAAGTTCTGCCTTTTCTTTGTCGCTCTTGGCCCATTTGAGGTTTCCGGATGCCTTTCAGCGCTTTCCAAAGTGAATAATTTGATTCTCATTCAGCGGAAAGATTTGCAAGGTAGGTCGCTATCTTATTGCTTTTAAATTCCCGACTACTAAATCTAAGGCGATTGCATAGTCGGTTAAGGATCTTTTTATGCTGCGGTGCACGAGTGATTTGCCATTTCTTTCGTGCTTTTTTTTTCTCTCTCATCAGTTCAATGATTTCTCTGGGATGCCTTTCGATGCGGTTAATCTTATAATTTCTAGAAGGAGTGTTTCTCCATGCCGCTCTTTGGATTGCTTCCACGAAACGATCAACATCGTCCTCTAGTGCACAAGGTGTTTTAAGTGATGGTAGGTAGGTGTGGTTGTGACAACATACTATGCTGAAACATAATTAGAGCAAAGGCGCCGTTTTAATACAACTCAAGTGACCTAATTTGTTGTAAAAACTGACGTTGGACTTGTGGGAAAGGAGATAAAGGATTATTTAACTCACTACTCGGTGTCTGACCCTACTAAGTGCCGGACACATACAAAGGAAGTGAAGGATTGTTTCGGGCTCGTTGGCCATATTGCAGCTACGACAAAGTGCATTAAAAGTAATGCCCCGTCTGGCTGCGTGGACCCCTATGGGCAAATGGCCAGTGCTAATTGCCAGAACTCTAGCAATATCTGCCCTGTTTCTGTTTAGTAGCTCTTGTGTTCTACGCCAGTTATACTTGGGCCACATCTGCCTGGATATGACACAGTTCTGCAACCCTCGCCATCTATTACCAGCATCTGCAAGGAAATGAGCAAAGATTCTACCCTTAAGGGCCCCTAACGGAATGTTTTTAGTGATACATTTAAGGCGATATTTGTTTCGCAATCATTTCTAAAGCCGGCCCAGTTTGTTCTATTGCTAGTAAATCTTGGAGGTCCTTCTTTCTTGATCAACGCTTCACCAAGTAATGAAATTACCGGAGAGTGGTCAGAAGAGAAATCAAAACTTTCTTCGACTGTAATAAAGTCCTCGTAAATGCCTTTTAAAACGAAAAAATTGATAAGATTTGGAATTTTTTCTGAGTCAGTTGGCCAATAGATGGGTTTTCCTGTCGAATAAAAACAACAACCGAATTCATTTTCCACTTCGTAGAGAATTTTTCCTTTAGAAGATGTACATCTTGAACCCCAGAAGATGTGCTTCGCGTTAAAATCTCCACCAATAAGGAAATTTTGAACCAAGGGCATTGAAGACACGAAAGTACTCGTCTTTTTCAAGCGAACATCGCGGCAGACAGTAAAAGGACGCTATATTGTAGCTCAAGTGTTTATTTTTAACCCTTACCGCGCCCTATTCCCTGGTGATCTTCGAAATAACTAATCCCGCTGAGGTCATGTTCAAGTTGCCAATATGACTCCCTGCGGATTGATGCTCTTTCCTCCTCTATAAAGCCGTTGTTTAATTCATCGCTAAGGTTGCTCAGGATGTTGTAAAGCCCAACTTCCATATTTTCTACGTTGCTTATTTACTTACATTAAGGGGACAATTTGCTCTATCCGCTAGCTCCTTCCACTTTTCAAAACAGGCTGCTTCTTTGATGAATGCTTGCTTCGCTACAATTTTTGGTAGGCAAGTGTCTTCCATATTTAGGACCTTTACCATGTAGTCGAAGTGTATCCTGAGCGTTGTTAGATACAACGGTGGGTCATCGGCAGGCCCAGCATTCGTTTAAGAAAGAAGCGTAGAAGCTGCTCAACTAGTTCGTGTCGCATGTAATCCCAGATTTGTGATGCATAGAACATAACCGATCTTGCAGTAGCTTCGAAGATGTGGTATTTTGCAGCGAGGCTGATGTTTTTGTTTAGCATACACTCTTTCCATGTTGAGTTTATAGCTTGTTTTGCTTCTTTTAATTTTTCCTTTAGATGCAAGCTAATGTTATTTCGAGGTGTTATGATCACTCCAAGGTATTTATACTATTTCACTACTTCCACATGTTCTCCCTCAAATCTCCATCTTTCTCTCCGTGTATGCCTCCCCCTTCCATTTCCAAATACCATGACTTGCGATTTACTCCTGTTCACGATAAGGTTCCACATTTTGCAGTATTCTTCCAGTTTTGTCATCATTCTTTGCAGCTTCTCTGGTGTATCAGCCAAGAGGACGATATCATCCTCAAACATTAGAATCTTCATAGTGACATTTTTAATAAGAACACCACCGTTCAAAGCCTGGACAATATCTTCTATGAATAATACAAATAAGAGCATACTAAGTGTACATCCCTGTTGCACTCCCGTGGTAACTGGAAACTAAGAAAATGTAAGTAATGTTTTTGTAATATATTTGTAATATAATATTTCTAACAAAAAATATATTTGGTTTTAGGGCAAAAGTTGTAAGCAATAAAAAACAATTGGAGCGATTGGTTCAATTAATGTCCGAAAATCAAAATGTTGCAAAAGGAATTTGTCCCAAAAATATTTTGCAACAGAAGTGGGAACTTTTTGCATTGGAGTTAATTGGCCTAGGTCCTCCACGACGCGAATGGCAAAGGGTATGGAATATTTAAGGAATATATTGTAACATAATGTAGCATAATAACTACGCCCTCAAAGAGGCAACACATTCCGAAGTGTCTTCCTTCTGAACACATTCGAGGTTCGTGTCCACGGATAGAATAGGATTATGTCTAAGACAACGTCGCGGAATTAAGAGAGAATTATAACCACAAAAGATTATTGGCTGCAGCTGTCATCTTGGAATTATTACATCAGAATTTTCTCGTTCCAGTGGTCGAAGAATTTGCTAGAAGTTTCTGGCTATCAGAAATGCGACTATATAAGAACAGATGGCGATCGAGGCAGTTGCAGTTGGGTTTTGAACCGCACGAAGAGATTGGAAAAGTGATAATAGGCGAAGTTGTAATTTTGTGATAAATTGGAAGTTGAGAGTTAACAAGAAGAAGTAATTAGTTTGGGTTTGTGAATTAAGTAATTGAAATGAGATGAAGTGATTTGAGAAGAAATAGACCTTGTAAGGAAAGAATTTGCGAAGAATAGTATAGTGTGAACTTGAGTTGTTCTATGGACTAGAAAATAAAGAAATAATCTCACTGAATAACGTTTAATCTACTCGAGCCGTAGCTCGCATATTACAATATTAAGCAACTAAAAGTTTCTGTTTTTAGACTTACTTACGATCATGGCATTTATACTATAAAATCCCTTTCTGTTGTAATAAGCTTGCTGCAGTTGTTTTACAGGGGACGCAATTTTTATATGTGTCCCATCCACACAACCAATTACACCCGGAATTCCACTTTTTTCGAAAAAATATGCCTTGGCCCGTATTTTTTCAGCATTCGAGTAATTGAATTTGATCCATTTAGGACAAATGTGTGCCTCGAGTACATTAACAACGTCTTTCAATACACAAGGACACAGTTGACTGTGCAAGACCTATAGAGTGCTAATTTCCAACACTGAGTTGATATAAGCCATGAGCAAATAATCGCAATGCTGTGGCAAGCTTTATGACGTTTGGTATCGATGTTCTCCTAATAGCAGGTCTTAGCTTTCCCTCTATTTCACCCAGTAAATAGGAAAATGCTGGCTTCGATAAACGAAAATTCTTTACAAAAGTGAAAAGGATTATCCTTAGGACGAATTTTAATTACAGAGTTATATGTACCTACATACATAGTAACCTCTAGTTCTAAAAGATTAGAAGCATCTCTTAATTCCCTTCTTCTCCTGAAAATTAAAAAAAAAAAAACTGAAGACTCTTCCTCATCTTCAAATAATAGTTCCACAGAACTCATTATTTATTTATTTTTGCTCAAAAAGTATCGACAAAACAAAAGTAAATAAATGTAACATGACATCTGTCAAATATCATGTATCATTCAGCAGAAAATAGTCTGCTGAATGATACATGATATTTGACAGATGTCAATGTCAAATATCATGTCTCATTCACAACAGTCAATTTATTCACAATAACCAAACATTCTATCAAATGAGTTACACAATACCGAAAATCGATTGATAAATTTGTCAATCACCAATTGATTGATAATTGACACTCGTAATAAGGGTTTAAGTGTAGGTGTTTTTGCCTTCTGCCCTGCGGATATCAACAATAGTGTTGAGTGAAAAATATATTCGACGGTTGAGTATCCTTTCCGGAATCCTGCTTGGCACTCACTCAGGATGTTATTTGTGGTGATCCAGTCCGTAAGGCGTTTAAACAAAATGCTCCCAAAGATTTTTCTTATGGAGTTAAGAAAAGATATGCCTCTATAATTTTCTGGGCTGTTTCTGTCCCCCTTTTTATATATTATAAAAATCCTCTTCATAAGAAGCTTCGGCTGGTTCAACTGGCCCTCAGGTAGTTAGAATGGCAATAGATCCCGTGGTATCACAATGTACCTCCTTTAGTCTAAGTGTGTCTGTACCCAGATAAAAGCCTAACCTAATTCAACCTAACCTTAGACTCTATGTGAGCAATTAGAAAATACTCGTGCCTCTTCCCCGTTATTGTCTCAAATTTACAATATTTTTCTCCTTACATCCAAGTTGTGGTGAGGCCCATCCTGCGAACTATCGTGGATGTGCTGTAGCCAAAGAATTGCAAAAGATAAGGGATAATAAACTTAATCGCCAAATAAACGAAAATGCTCAAATTAATATCAAAACATCAACAACCAATGATACTACCGAAAACATCAAAGTACAGCAAAAACAGAAAGAAAATAATTCAGCAGATTTGAACGCTCGCCGACCCCTTTTTTCGCAGACAGTCAAAACCACTCATCCTATCAGAAAAGACCAAAGCACAATCGAAGATACTCTAGCTAAAATACTGGATAAGCTAAACAAACAAGAAACCTTTAACAAAACCCTTCAAGACCGTATTAGTAGTCCTGAGGGAAAAATAAATTACAATTTATAATGGATAAGTTCTTAAGAATCATGGCATGGAATGCGAACGGATTGAACAATCATTTAAACGAGCTACAAATAGTACTAGATACAGAAAAGATAGACATTTGTTTGATCTCAGAAACTCACCTTACAGCCCAGTCATATTTCAAGTTGAAGAATTATAATTCGTACCATACAGTCCATCCAGATAATTGTGCGAGAGGAGGCAGTGCTATTGTTATAAGAAATAGCACTGAACATTATGAAGAAGAAAAAATAAGTTCACTCAAGATTCAAACCACTACCGTAACTGTAAAAACTAAAAATCAAACGCTCTCAATAACAGCTGTCTATAGTCCTCCCAAACATTCGATCTCTTCAAATGAATATCAACAGCTCATTAAAATGCACGAGTCTAAGTTTATAATGGGAGGAGACTTCAATGCTAAACACACATACTGGGGATCACGACTCACTACAATAACAGGTCGTGAACTCTACGATATCTACGTATCTACTGGTAAGCCTACATACTGGCCGACGGACGTTAACAAAATTCCTGATCTGGTTGACTTTTTTGTGATCAATAAATTATCAAGGAACTTTATCCAGGTACAAGTAGGCTTGGATCTCGACTCGGACCACTCGGACCGTTATATAACTATAAGAGGAAAATCCATACCTTTCAAATAAGTTCACAGATTGGCTTAGTTTTAAATATATCCTAAAAGATAAAATCAATATTAGTACACCTATTGAGACGACAGACCAGCTGGAAAACGAAGCATATTCGTTCATCCAACTAAACCAATTTGCGGCTTGGAGCTGTACTCCTCCATCAAAGAGGAAAACGGTGGGTACCAATTATCCAAAAGAAATTAAGGAGCTCATAAGGAATAAAAGAAAACTTCGGCTTAGATGGCAACAAACTCGATCTCCTTCCGATAAAACAAGACTCAACAAGGCCACACAAGATCTTAAGCTTTAGATAAATCTAAACCACCTAGCGAATACCTTTAAGCCTAATGATGCTATCTGTGATGAGCTTCTAAATCTCAATGAAAATGCCCGTTCTATGATTCCTCCGATTAAAATGCATGAGTTAAAATATGAGATTAGGCGATTAAAAGACAAAAAAGCTCCAGGTTTTGACTTGATCACTGCGGAAGTCCTGAAGCGACTGCCAGACTCTTGCTGTTAATGAATAAAGCAATTAGCCTTGAGTATGTACAAAGTGTCTGGAAAATAGCTGACGTGATAATGATCCCTAAACCAGGTAAGGACCCTCACGAGGCATCCTCATATAGACCAATAACTCTACTTCCTTAAACATCAAAGTTGTTTGAAAGACTGATTTTTAAGCATCTCAAACCAATCGTAGAGTCAAGAAACCTAATCTCAAATCACCAGTTTGGCTTTCGAAGCAAACACTCCACAATAGAACAAGTTCACAGAATAACAACTGAAATCGAAAGATCACTAGAAGAAAAAAAAGTATGTTCTGCAATTTTCTTAGACGTAGCACAGGCTTTCGATACAGTATGGCATGAAGGTCTACTCAATAAACTAAAAGTGTAACTACCAGAACAGTTTTTCCACCTAATGGAGTCTTATTTAACATCGCGATACTTCCGTATAAAACAAGAAAAATACTACTCTAAGCTAGTGCCGGAGTTCCTCAAGGAAGCGTCCTCGGACCTCTGTTATACCTTCTTTACACTAAAGTCCTACCTACAATGCCCTACACCAAGACTGCAATTTTTGCCGACGACACGACAGTCTTAGCAGTGGGAGATACAACGCTAGAATCGACGCAAAAGCTGCAATCTGCTACAGACCAAATTATCAGGTGGACTCAAAGATGGCGTATAAAACTGAATTCGAGTAAATCTGTACATATTGACTTCACAAAGAAGTCTATCTCGTACTCCCCTATAGCAATATTAGGCACGACAATACCATATGCAAATACAGCGAAGTATCTAGGTATGACTCTAGATGCCAAGCTTCGTTGGAAAGACTTGCAAAGGACTAGAATTAGACATTAAATGGCGAAAATTAGAATGGCTTATAGGCAGGAAGTCAGGACTATCAATTACTAATAAAATTCTTTTATATAACCAGATCCTAAAACCAGTGTGGAACTATGGCGCTCAACTCTGGGGATGTGCCAGCCAGACCAATATTGCAGTCATCCAACGATTCCAGAATAAGGTCCTTCGTAGTATTGTGGGTGGTTGGATGTTGTGAGAATAGGGATGGACATCTGATTGGCATCAACCTGGCGATGTCTAGTGTCGCAACTATCTCACACTCATCAATTGTGCTTATTTTACCTCCCCGTGGTCACCACCGGGTACTGGTCTATGTCTATCCGGACTTGACTTGCTGAACTTATAAGTGCGAGTGTTGATAAAGTAGAAAATAAAGCAACACTATAATGCTCTGTCGGAGTTGACTGTCTGCTCGAGTCTCAGAAGTCTAACATGAGCCCCTCAGAAAGAGGACGTACGGCGGATGAATTCACATGGTTGAATCAACGGTGGCGTCAACAGTTAACATGGCAGATACCTCAATGAGCTACTTCAACGTATTTGGAGCTGAGGTCATTGAGGATTTTCAACACTAGTCAGGGTGTTGAAATAGAGATGGTGGCAGAAGAGCTCTTAATGGGTCAACGGCAGATCTCACATCCCCGCAGCAGGTTACTGACTCCGGAATATTCCGGCTCCTTTTGTCCAAGGGGTCGCAGAAAGGGCCTGGTCCTCCAGGTTGGGTTGTTACGAAGCGACCAATAGCCTCGGATAACGATGAATTTAGTGTTGACGACCCGGCTAAACGAAATAAGGACAATGACGTTAGGATCTGCACGTGGAATGTTCGAACCCTGAATAGACCGTGTGCAGCCGAACAACTAGCGGAGGCCCTAGACTGCTACAAAGCAGATATCACCGCCATCCAGGAAGTGCGGTGGGATGGGCCGGGCAAAAGGAAGATGAAAAACTGTGATATCTACTACGGTGATTGCTACAGGGAACAGAAGCAGCGTCTATTTGGATGCGGATTCGTTGTAAGCGGCAGACTTAGGCAAGAAGTCTTGAGCTTTCGACACGTAAGTGAACGCCTTGTAACTATCCGCATCAAGGCTAAATTCGCCAACATCAGCCTTATATGCGCTCACGCCCCCACAGAAGATAAAGACGATGCTACCAAAGATTGTTTCTATGAGCTCCTCGATAAAACATATGAGCAAGGTCCTAAATATGACGTTAAAATCGTCTTAGGTGATTTCAACGCCATAATAGGAAAGGAGGACCCCTTTGGTAGCACAATCGGAAAGCACAGCCTACACGACACCACGTCTGGAAACGGATTGATTTTGCTGCGGGACGTAATGTTACCATAGCTAGTTAACGGCTTCCTCAGCTTAATATCCACAAAGGAACATGGCGGCCACCAGATCATCAAACCGTCAACCAAATTGATCATGTTGCGATCGACGCAAGGCACTCCTCCAGTATTTTAGATGTCCGAACTTACCGAGCGGCCAACATTAACTCGGACCACTACCTTGTTGTAGCCAAGGTACGGATGCGGATATCCCGGATGCCAAAACAACGAGAAAATACTGTGAGGAGATTTAACGTTGGACGGCTACAAACACAACAAACCGCCAGAACCTTTGCCGATCGCGTATCCCTAAACCTCTCGAGAAGTCCTATGCTGGCAGCATCAAATGCCGAAGACCAGTGGCGTCGATGCCAAGAAGCCATCAGAAACGCTGCAACTGATGTGCTCGGTTTCACCAGTCCACCCCCACGAAACCCCTGGTTTGACGAAGAGTGCCGGCAAGCACATGCGGCAAAACAAAGTGCCTACCAAGCGTCACTGCATAGAAGGACGAGAGCAGCTCGTCAGCTCTACGAACAAAAAAGGAGGGAAGAACATCGGCTTCTCCGGAGAAAAAAAAAGAGAGCATGAGAAGCGCGAAATCGAGGATATAGAGAGGTGCTACTCCAGGAATAATGTTCGAAAGTTTTACCAAAAGGTAAAAAGAACGTGTCGTGCCAAAATGACCCGAACAGAGACCTGTAGAGACGAACAAGGAAACCTTGTAGTAGAGTCACATTCGGTGCTGAGAACATGGAAAAACCATTTCTGCAGACTGCTAAACGGCGAAGAGGACACAAATTCCGCTGTCAGGCAGAATGAACCATTCAACCTGGACGATGAAAGCCAAGATTTCCGTCCACCTGACCAAAATGAAGTGAGGATAGCAATATCTAAGCTTAAATCCAACAAGGCTGCTGGACCGGACGGCTTAACTGCCGAGCTGTTTAAGGCGGCGGGAGATGACCTGGTGGAGAGCATACACCAACTCGTCTCCAAGATTTGGTCAGAATAAAGTATGCCTGATGAATGGAATCTCAGTATCGTTTGCCCGATCCACAAGAAAGGAGACCCTCTAAACTGCGTCAACTATAGAGGCATCAGTCTCCTGAATATTGCGTATAAGATCATGTCTGCTGTACTGTGTGAACGCCCGAAACCATTCGTCAACGATCTGATAGGTCCCTATCAGTGCGGTTTTAGGCCCAGTAAGTCCACGACCGATCAAATATTCGCACTACGGCAGATCCTGGAGAAAACCCAAGAAGTCCAGATCGATACTCATCATCTTTTTTATTGATTTTAAGTCCGCATATGACAGCATTTATAGAGACGTGCTACAGAGCCATGTCTAGTTTTGGCATCCCTGACAAACTTGTCAGATTGTGCAGAATGACGATGGAGAACGCTCGCTGCTCCATAAAGGTTGGAAACAATCTCACCGAGACCTTTGATGTCAAAAAAGGATTTAGACTAGGTGACGCGCTGTCATGTGACTTCTTCAACATCATTCTTGAGAAAATTGTGCGAAACTCGCAAGCCAACACCAGGGGCATAATTTTCCAAAAGTCTGTGCAACTTCTTGCATACGCTGATGACATTGACATTATTGGCAGAACACAGCGAGCTGTCACTGGTGCGTTTGCAAGTATTAGTGCAGAAGCGGCAAAAATGGGTTTGGTGGTGAATGAGGGTAAAACAAAATATATGCTGTCAACAAGAAAGGACACACAACATCGACGAATCGGACAGAACGTCACGATAGACAGCTAAAATTTTTAGGTAGTTAGGGACATTGTCTACCTCGGCTCCGCTGTAAACTCTGATAATGACACCTCAGCAGAAATCAAGCGAAGAATTACACTTGCCAACCGCTGTTTCTATGGCCTAAGATGGCAATTGATTAGTAAGACCTTGTCAAGAAACACTAAGGAGACTCTTTATAAGACCCTTATCATCCCTGTCCTGCTCTATGGCGCAGAAGCATGGACCCTAGCAAAAGCGGATGAAGATCTTCTTGGTCGTTTCGAACGCAAAATTCTTCGAGGTATTTTTTGGTCCCGTTTCCGTTGACGGGCTTTGGAGGAGAAGATTTAACAGCGAACTCTACGAGCTGTACAGCGACATCGACAGGGTCAGAAAAGTGCGCATCAGTCGTCTAAGATGGCTAGGACATGTAGAGCGAATGGACACCAACGCTCCGGCCCGAAGAGTCTTCGATTCCAACCCAGAGGGACAACGCAGTAGAGGAAGACTTCGCCTTAGGTGGCGCGCATAAGTGGAAGGGGACCTCAACCTACTTGGAGTGCGCAACTGGAGGCAGTTAGCCAAAGATCGCGCTAACTGGAGAGGCGTATTGGTTGAGGCCCAGGTCCACCCCGGACTGTAGCGCCACCTAAAGTAAGTAAGTAAGTAGTATTGTGAATGCTCCATGGTACATCAGAAACAGCTACCTCCATCGGGACCTAGGTATTCCTACTGTTCTTGAAGAGATCAACTCTAGGGCCAAAGCACACGAGAAGAGACTTCAAGAGCATATTAACGAGGAAGCAACAATTCTTCTAAACGTATATGGCGTTAGACGACTGCAACGTATAAGACCGTCAGATCTTGCAAGGCAACCGTGACATGACCACGTACTCTACTAGATAGTAACCGAGCGACAACAACGAGCGAAAAGAGACGCTCGGAGTGAACTTAACCTCCAACGCTTTGGATGGATTAAATCCCATCTATGCTCTTGTTACTGTCATTAAAAGTTAACATACAACAAATTACAATTATAATGTACCTTAAAAATAGTAAACTGTTAGCCATTTACTTTTCTTCCGCTAATAATACTGAAAAGCAAACTGCTCGTTAGTTTCATAACTAGTCAGTCCTTTCGTCATCGCAGATGAATAGACATTCGTAAAAGCGTCTTCTGTATCTACTAAAGCTACCATAGTGTACTCCTTATGATACAGGGAGTACTTGATCTTATAGATTAACGTATGCAATGCAGTTTCTAATGATTTACCCTTACAGTATGCATGTTGAGCCGCGGACAATTGTTGTGTGTCAATACTGTCACGTAAATGGATTACCAATCAGTCGTTTTAGTATTTTTAGAAGGAATGATGATAGACTTATAGGTCTGAGATCTCTTGGATTAGCGTGTAAAAATTTTCTAGCTTTGCCTGAAAACCACATTAACTTCTCTCCATAGTTGCGGAATATATGCCAGATAAAGGCAACTCTGAAATATGAGAATTAGAGTTGGCAGGATAATGTCAGATGACATTTGTAGTTCAGCAGGTGTTATGCCATCTGGTCCAGCGGATTTATATAGTCTGAAGCTATGTAGCGCCTATCTATTGATAGAGTCAATATTGTTGGCAGTCAGGGAATTACTTGGGAAGTGTGTATCAATAAGTAAATTTAACACTGGAAGTTGTCCGAGACCCATCTGTTTTTAATAAACAGCTGGGCATTGAAGGATTTGTCGAGAACGCCTCAGAAGATTCTTCTATTTTGCCACAGAGGAGTCTCTAAGAATTACGTTTGGCTTTCTTCAATTCTTTTTTTTATGTTTTTAGGGATTCTTTGTACGAGTCCCAGTCAGATGCATCTCTTGTACTTTTTCTTTTGTTAAAAATTTTCTGTAAGTATTCCTGAGTGGACCAAGATCAGAGGTCCACCAGTGTGGTTTTTCTTTTCCCTAACCCTAACTACAAGACAAGAGGAAGACAACGCTTTATTGAGGTAAGATCCTTAATAATACAATCAAGCTCTTGAGGATTGCTCGGGGACTTTAGAGAATCAGAGGTCGTATTAGGTGCGCAACTAAGTTCTCGCTGTTTTTCAATAGATGGCTCCAGCAGTAAGTGCTGGTCGATTTTGACATATCCAAAACGCCATGAACCGAGCTTAGGCATATGGTAAACAAACTGTTTTGACACATTAGTGATTTTGTTCTGGCGTCATATACTTTTGGTTGTGAGAAAATGTCTGCTTTTGTGCCAAATAATCGTCATTTGCGGGAAGTGTTGATTTTCTTCTTTCATTCGAAGAAAACGGTTTACGGAGATGCTGCTCTAAACTTGAAACATCGTGCCGTTATTGGTTCCGTCACTCGATGCTGACGACCGCGTGAAGGAAGGCCAAAATTCTTCGAAGACGTTGAATTGGAGGCATTGCTCGATGAAGATCGATGAGGATCGTCAAGCCATTTCTAAGCGATTGCATGCGTTTGGAATGATTCAAGAACAAGGAACTTGGGTTCTTTATGATTTGAAGCCAAGGGACGTTGACGGTGTCATTTATCATGAACTGTTGAAACCTAACGAAACCATCACTAGGGAATGGTATCGACTTCAATTGATGCGATTGAGCCTAGCACTGTGCGAAAAACGGCCACAATACGAGCAGAGGCACGAAAAAGTGATTCTGCAGCATGACGACGCTCGACCTCACATTGCCGAACCCGTTAAAACCTACCTGGAAACGCTCTAATGGGAAGTCCTACCCGACCCGCCATATTCCCCAGATATTGCGCCATCCGATTATTACTTGTTCCGTTCGATAGCACATGGTCTGGCTGATCAGCAGTTCCGCTCATATGTAGACATCAAAAAATTTCTTCGTGGATAGTTTCAAAAGATGAACACTTTTACCGTAACGGTATTCGAGGTCTGCCAGAGAGCTGGGAAAAAGTTGTAGCTAGCGATGGGCAATACTTTGAATGATTCCTTTGTAACCATTTTTTCACAATAAAGTTGCATTTTCATCAAAAGAGAACTTAGTTGCGCACCTAATAATTTCATTAAAGTTTCCCTATATTTGATCCAGTTAGATTTACGGATATTTTTGTAAACCAATTGGCCTGAAGGATCGTCGCCAAGACTAAATTGAAGGTATCGGTGGTCAGAAAAAGAGTGTTCATCAGATACCTTGCAGTTCTTGATCATTTGATTAATAATGTCGGAGACAAGGGTTATATATAGAACCTCCTATCGGTTTCTAGTTATAAATGTAGGTTTGTTACCAATGTTACACAAAATGAGGTTAGTTTTTAGAATGTAGTCAAAAAGTAACTCACCCCTTTCGTTGATGTCAGTGCTACCCCAAGCATTAGCATCACAACCAACGTTAGCATCACAACCAACTCTGAATTCAGTTTTGCATCATACTGCGTTTGCGACCAGTTTTACCATACTGGGTCCAGTAAGAAGGTCAATGATGACATGGGGGAGATAAGCCGATGCTAGGTAGTAGCAGCACTTGTTTATTTCTAGCAACGCTATGGTTAAATCCCGGCCACTGTAATTAGGAAGTAAAATTACCTTAAGGCTACTTTTTACCGATCTATTTTTACCTTTATCCTTGACATATAAGGAATAGTATCCGGGAGTTTTGAGTCCACCAACGAGGTTGTTAGCCAAAGTTCTTCGATCAATACAAGTATGCTTACTTCTGCGGTACCATTAATGAACTGAAATTCTTGAAAATTTGATACCTATTAATGGAGTGAATACTATACCAGTTACCGAGAGGTATCAAATAAAATAACCATGAGCAATCAACCATGACTGGGGAATGACAGTGTCCAGAAGTTCAACAAGTGTAAAACTCAAAATGTAGTCACACTAGCTTGAGTGAAAGGACACGTTGCTCAAGCTAATGCTACATTGTCACAGTGCATCGGATTGGGAGTTTTCACAATCCAATTTTCTTACCTTAAATTGGCTTTAAAGGGGTAAGAGATGATTAACTGCACCCGTTTCCAGCGCATTACAATTCCGTTTTTATCTTGACCTAAAGAATGATCCCTCGGTGGATTGACCACTTACTCGTACATAACATCCTGTTTATTTTCGCACGAATAGAAATCTGTAATTGAGGAACTTTTTTTTGACAATTTTACTCTCGGATATTTGTCAGACGTTCGGAAGGGATGGCACCGTTAAACAACATTTTGGTGCGCCATTTTGAGTAGTACAACTCACGTGATCTAGTGTGTTGGATGGTGTTGAAAGAAAACAGTTTCAAATCCATCCTTTGGCATTTAGGAAACTGATCAACTCCATGATACTTTTCTCTGAAATTCCTTCAAGGTTGTCGAAAAAGGGTTTAAGGGTTAAATGAAGTGGGAGAGAGTTTCCTTATCACTTGTATTTTTTTTCAATTGCGGCAGTGTGTGTTAAAAGGGATGCCTAGCCTAGAGCCATGAGTGTCTACTGGCATACAATTCAGAGTCTAACCGAATCCTTTTCTCAAGTTCTTGTATTATAGCCCAGTTGTACTTCGGCCAGAACTGCCTAGAAATGATACAACTTTGCAAACTGTTCCACCTTTAGTTTGCTACTAATAAACAGTGTGAAAGTTTTCGCTCTTGAAGGTTTCCAACAAAAGCTTTCTTGTATATAGACAGTATTTGGTCTGTTGAATCTAAAATTAAATAAGACTCCAAACCATTTTGTACATTTTTGAATAGCAAACATAAATCGCTTGGAAGTACCTCTAGTATGATTTACAATGAAATTTCTACCGAAAATTTGAAAGAGGTATGTGATATGTTTGCTACATTTTTCCAATCGAATTTCGTTGTTGACTCAATTAATTGCAGTACAATGCTTCCATGCAACACAATCACTAATTTAGGCACCTTATCTATAACCGAGGACGAATGGAATGGACTAACGTCCTGTCCCGCCGCGAACCTAAACAATTTGTCACAGCGTGACGTATGGTTTAATTTATATCTCAACACATAATTTCATTCATACGTTTAGCACAACGGGGTAGGTAGTTATATATAATAAATATCACACTGACCGTGACATTAGTCACGGTCAAGAGATTAGCGGGTATTTTGCATTTTTTTTTTTTTTTTTTGCTTAATTTTTGCATTTAATCGAAAAGTAAGATTGCGTGATTGAATGCTATTTAAAAGGGAAGTAATTCCTCTTGAATTAAAATATTTTCTAGGCGATCTATGAGAAAATAGTTTAAGTAGGTAAAAAAAAATGATGTGTTAAGTGAAACTAGCCGTTAAAATGTAAATATTGTCCTGTAAGTGCATATCCATTATATAGAAAAGTGCTTCTTAATTGAGGGTAGGCATGTTTAAGAGTGAACATATCTATCTTGTGTCTAGGAAGGCATTACTTGCGCAGATGCTATTTAATAAGGTATTGTCCTTGGTAGAACTAATTATACTGATGATTATTAACGGTCAAAGATAATGAGGACAATATTGCAATTTGTCCGTTAAGACTGTGTGAACTTACGAGTAGTGTTCAAGGAACCATTCAAAATACCTTTCACAATCTAATACAAAGTTGGCTTGCCAAATGTTAATCTCTCTTCATCCTTAGTACATACATTTATACTCTTATTTTCAAATGCAAATCTTGTTTAGACACTCATTTCTAACTAAAACAATTGAGACAAATTGAATCAGCAAAATCTAAGTTAAAATTATACATCACTTCATTTGCTCTTAGATTCCCCAATGATGTGTAATCCCTTTCCAAGGATATACCAAAGCTATTTCCAACTGATTGGCAAATGCAAAACATGCAAACACAATCAGTTTTCTATACTTCAATTAGCAATGTAAATAACAACGATCTCTATTTTCTCCATTAATTTGATTAAGTCAACAAGGTTTGGGGAAAATGTGTTTCTGGCAAGTATGTACATATGTATCTCAGAAAATTCATAAACATATCTGCGTACATTCATTTAGCTGGCAATTAGGTGTTTGTCATTGAATATATTTTGAACGCATTTTCTATTTCAAGTGTAATCAAATAGTAACAGATGTCATTCTCAGCACTAGAAATGGGAGTGGTCTGGATGACATTGTTTGGGCGCGACGCAACCCCAAACAAAAAAACACTCCTTTAGCGGTTGGAGTGAATATTTGCATTTGTTTCGAGTTTCATAGAAATTATGGTGCGACTTTTCGTCACAGTTAAATAATTTAAATAGATGGGTGTACTGTACACATGAGGTTCGAGTGTCGTCTGTCTGTGATGGCAACAGCAGAAGAGCAACAATTGAAGAAGCTCGTAGCTAGTAGCCCCTCGTGCACAATTGACAATTAACCAACCTGGTTAAATTGAGTTTGTTAGACAGTCTTTTGATGGGCTTTGGAGCGGACACATTAGCAAATGGAAAGCAATAGGAATACTCGTAAGGTGTGAGGAATTGTATTGGAAAATTGAATAGATAATGGACTAACTAACAAGGGGCTAAATGCAGACTTTTAACTGTTTGTTTAGATGAGAGATTGAAAGGAAGGGGGTTAGATCGAATGGAAATTTTTATTTTTCATGGACTGACACAAATATTAAGAGGGACGATGTCAGTGTACTAAAATGTTTTTGAAAAACCTGAAATAGAGATTCAAATAGAATCGTGCACAAATATTTTCCTTCAAAGATGAGCTCTTGGAAGTACCAAGCTTGACTCTACATCAAGAGCACAAGCACACTTAAATGCAAACGTCCATTCAGACACCACTAGATATTGGAATCGACAAAATCTTGGTGCGACTTGAAAGGGAGGGGGTTTAGGTGGTTGCGTACGCGGATGATGTGGTTCTTTTAGTATCAGGAAAGTTCCTCTCCACGATAAGTCAAATCATGGAAAGTGCTCTGGATAAGATACACTCTTGGGCTACGAGATGTGGCCTGGGAGTAAATCCAGATAAGACCGAAATGATGCTATTCACCACAAAAACCAAGCTACAGGAATTCACTCCCCCAAAGCTAAAAGGTCAACCACTCTCACTAGGTTCCAGTGTAAAATACTTAGGCACAATTCTAGATCCGAAACTTAGTTGGAAACTTAACATAGAGCAGCGGGTTAAGAAAGCCATATGCAGTGCAGTCCGACTCAGGGAAACTGGGTGCTGGACAGCAAGGCCATATGGTCACTGTAAGGTCCTGGAGACGATACCAAGTGAACTGGTGATATCTTCGACCGATTACAGGACTCCCACGCTCGACTTCATCAAACCTTTTTCAGTAAAGTTCCCTACCAGAACAGAATGGAAGAACGGAATGGTAATCAATAACTTTGATATCTGTATATGTACGGATGGTTCGAAAATGGATTGCGGAGTTGGCGCAGGTATTTTCTCGGATCAACTGAATATATCGAAATCTTTCCGTCTCCCAGACTCTAGTGTGTTTCAAGAGGAGCTTCTTGCGTTTCGGGAAGCCTGCCGCATGTTAAAAAATCTCCCAAAGTCTGATAGCCAAGACGCAATTAAGGCCATTGATTCGGTTACCATATCCTCAAAACTGGTAGAGCAATGCCGGTTTGAAATAAACGAACAAAGTATCCATTCTGGAATTACCCTCATTTGGGTCCCAGGACACAGCAATTATGAGGGAAATGAGCGAGCAGGCGAGCTAGCCAGGCGATGGTCAGCCCTTAACGGCTCGCTAGCGGAAAGAGTCAATAATCCGATAGGAGTCGTTAAATGCAATTTACACCTTTACTTGCTCCAGCTAGCCAATCTCGGGTGGAACAACCTTACCAGTTGTGCCATATCAAGGAAGTCATGGCCCAGTTTCAACAAACCTAAATCAAATGAGCTACTAGGCAGATCAAGGCCTGATATTGCCAGAATTGTAGCCATTATTACAGGCCACTGGCCTATAGGGGGCCACGCGGCCAAGCTTGATATTCCTCACAACACTTTCTGTCGCAGCTGCAAAGACAGTAACGAGAGGGAAACTCTTCCACTTTCTTAGCAGTTGTCCAGCCCTAGCAAGGACTAGACAACGCACGCTAGGTAAACCCTTCTTTGACGATTTCAGAGAGATAGCCTCTAAACGGATTGGAGGACTAACCTTGTTTCAGAACTCCACGGGCTGTGTTTAATTATATTTTCTATCTCCAATAACACACGTTAACAAACAGGGTACACGAGTTTTTGTGGCATCAAAACGGCGCACTTAGCGCTAATTGGGTTCTTCTGAACCACCACTTTACCTACCTACCTACATACATATGTCCTATTTGGTGATTTAGCTTATTATATACGTCTTGCAAAGCTATTTTGCGCCACTTCCATATTTTTTCTGATTTGCCCAGATCTCAAATATTCTATTACAACCAATGTATTATTATTCCAAACATCCGAGTTGAAGTCGCAATTGTTTGCCATTCTTCGAACCAGAAGATTTTTTTTCTATAATTTTCTTCGACAACAAGTCGATTCACTTCGTATCGAAAGATGGTTTTTTGTATATATTCCATGTGCAGTCTTAGTGAGAATGGAGAATGGATAGGTGATAATCCAGGTGTCAATGTAAATCTTCAATTTCTTCGTCGCCAAGTCGCCATTTTTCTGCGTTAGTGCTTTTGCCAGATTTATTAAATATCATTCCAGAGTTTGCAGTACGAGTATTCCTCCAGTCTGTCTGTCATTCCTTGAAGAGTTTGTATTTCACCTGCCAAAATAATAATATCATATGCATACTTTAAGACTCGTATAAAGATTTCATCGATGTACAAGCTGCCTCTTATAAAAACGTTAAGGTCTTTTAAGAAAAGTGCAAATTGCAATGGACTGAGAAGGCAACCTTGCTTTACACCCATGCTAGTACCAAAATGTTCTGATATTTCCTCGCGGTCCCACACTGTCGCTTTAGTTTTGGTGTAGATCTCTTTTAGCAAACTCAGGAACCTTGTTGAAATACCCATGTTACTTAGTTTGTAGAATAGTCACTTCCTATCAATACAATCAAATGAAGCCTTGAAGTCCACAAAAAGCCGAACACTTTCCTTTTTTTTCGATTATACTTGCTAGGCTATAGATGTTGTCTACAGTCTAATAACCCTTTCGAAATCCTGCTTGGAATTCAATCAGAACCTTATGTTTTCTTTCCCATGCACTGAGTCTTTTTTGCATTATTCCTGTCAATATTTTCACAATGCAATCCATAAAAGATATTCCACGGTAGTATTGTACCACATTCGGGTCGTTTTTCTTGTGGAAAGGAAATAAAACTGTTTCAAGAAAGCTCTTATCCACTGTACCATTCTCTAACATTTTGGAGTATGTCTTTGCTAGTAGCTTAAGGAAGTTTTCTGGAGCAATTATATACATTTCATAGGAGATCCGATCTGCACCTGGTGCTTTATTCAATTTGGCTTTTTTTAGAACCTCCCTTATATATCTTACTGTAAACTCTGCGTCCAGGTCTGGGTCGTGTATCCGTGGTTCTGCGTATTGAAAGGGCGATGAAAGTAGCGGAGGATTCAAAAGCTCATTAAAGATGAAATACATCGACAATACAGTAGCAGAGGAGAAATGCAAATTCCATCTAGAGCACCCCTCGAATCGAAGATAGGTAGCAAAGTTTAACAAAGCGGCAGCAAATGCGGAACCTCTCAGTAAAAGGAAGATGGACTTATCGTCACTAAATCCGCTGACATGGAGAAGTGGACTTTTACTTGTGCCAAATGTTAACTGGACATGGATGCTTCCGGGCTTATCTACACCGGTTCGGACACGACAATTCTTCTCTGTGCCCCAACTGTAACGGAGTGCAGGAAGATGCGAAACATATCTTTTCCACTGTCCGAGATTCCCAATAGAACACGAAAAACTTAGAGCAGAAATATGATAGGCTCCTACTCTAGATGACAGCATATGATATCCTCGCTGAAAAACTGGGGTGCGGTTAAAAGCATGTTAGCAAGAATAATGAAGGAACTTCGCAGAATAGAATGTCAAATGGAACAGAGAAGTCAAGGCGAAGACAATATGTAGAAGTACAGCATACGCAGCTGGACCTTACCTCACGATGAAATCCTTAATCGTGGTCCCGCAAGGATACTGGAAATGTGACTGTTTCTGTTTACGGTCATTGAGATCTGCACCAGAATAAACCTTGAAAAGAGCATCAGGGGCAGATACATATTTTCAGATAGTCAAGCAGCACCTAAAGCTCTGAGTTCGTAGTCTGTTGGTATAGTGCTGCTTTTATGCCTTGCAATCTCTTACCAGACACATGGTGTCTACGGATAAACTAGCTAGGACTGGCTCATCTACAGAAGTATAAAGCCCAGAGTCATTTTGTGGAGCCAATTGGGCTCATCGCATTGGAAAAATGTTCCCGGGCTCACCAAACCAAAACACATGCACTAAGTAAGGAGAGCATAAAAAAGCTAGTGGGTTTCCTAACATTCCACTGGTGTTTTAACCTTAATAAGTTAAACCTGCCTTCAGAGACAGAATTTCCCCTCTGGCTGGAAAACGATGAAACACTTAAACACATTCTTTGCAAATGTCTGGCATTCATCTGGTTAAGACGACGTATCTTCTACAAAGGGGTACTCACTCTCGCGGAGTGCAGAAATTCCTTTGTTAAGGACGTGATCCCCTTTATTTCTGTTTCCTTGGCTGATAGCACCCGTGATACAAAAGACCTTTCACTTCACAGTTCCAGCAAGTCAGCAGGGTCAAGTCATCATCATCATCGTCGAATTTATTCGACGGGTTGCTTAATTAAGCCCTGACCCCCAAAAGAGTTGAGCCACTTGTTTTTTCAGTATGCTGTGACACTCATCTACCCTACCTTTGACTGTCAGTCAAACAATTGAGTTCATTGTGGCCAGCTAATGGGTTAGAAGCACCAAGATAAAGCTATGAAAGTCCCTCAGCTAAACGATACGTAAGCTTTCAAGCTCTTCTTAGTCTCTGTAGCTCCTCCATTAAATAGCCATCGTGTACTACTCCGAGATGCTCCCCATACCTAGTAGGGATTTCTTGCGTGCATGGGATAAAATTTAACTAAATAAAGGTGCATGTTGTTATCAAAAACTGCGCAAAGTGTTTTCATTATTACGCATATGTCCACGTTGGTTCAGAATTCTACTCTTTTTACGCCTGGAGTAAGCCTAGATGAGATTCATTTCGGACCCTTTTCATGAAGGTTCATCAACTTTCTCAATGCCCGTGATATCTATATGTCCCGGTGCCCAACATAAGATCACTCTATTGATTGCCTACTTGCCTACAGAACTTCACTAGTCTTGACTTGATTTAATTGTTGGGGACTCCAGAGATATAAGAAACGCCTGGCAACAACATTTCGTAGCTTCGGCTTCCCTAGGATCAAGTTTACCATGTGTGAATTGAGCATGGGCACATACCAGTCGAAATGACAGGCTTAGAGACTGCTAAGGATAGCCTCACTACCTATGTGTTTGAAGGTCCCCTTTATATAGCAAAAAAGCACATGGGGTGAATTTTTTGCTGCAGAGACCTTTTAACAATGGACACTATCCAGTGAAGCGCTATATCTACCGATCTATCGCACTTTTGTATGTACGTTCTGTAATTTAATCAGATCGTTGCCTCTAATCACTCCTCTAACGTATAAATCTACCAAATGTTCCAGAACTTTCAGGAGAAAGGACGTCAGACTAATAGGCATGTCGTCTTTGGGTGTAAAATGATGGTAGTAATGACCCGTACCTACGTCCTGGCTCTGGAAACGTAGCCCGACGTAAGATATCTCGTGTATATTCGATGCCTTATATTTTACCATTTATATCCGCAGGACGCTTTTTTAAAAAATTGACTCAACAGTGAACATAGTAATGATTTGATTGGTACAAATGCGTGGTTCTTTGACTAGGGGCGGGACCAGCTAATCCTTATGAAAAGCATCTTTAAATTGTCAGAGGCGACTTTACTGTCGTAAAGATTGACATGAATTACTTTCATTGGTCGTCAAAATCTATTTCACGTCATCGGGTTGTCTCTATGTGGCTTTCGGTAGGTATAGTGACGCTTGATGAGATTGGAGGTACCAATGCTCCGCTGAAGATCAGTTTGTATTCGAGCAACAGTTTTGTAGTTTTTCCTGACCTACCAAACCCTCATGGAATTGAGTGGATTGTGGATTCTTAGGAGGTCTAAATTCTGTGCTCTGTCAATAGCCCCTCTTAGGATTAACCATCATAGCGACGGTACTCGATTGCCTCCAGTTTTACCTGTGTACTCGTAACAGGTATGCTTTTGGATGTTTTTTTTTTTTTTTTTTTGTTGATACTTTTGTTTTATCGTTTAAATCAATTGGGTTTAGCGTTTTTATGTATCAACACAGGCTCCTTCAGTAGGACCCATTTCTTCTTCTTCTTATAGCCTCTGACCCCTCATGGGGCATAGGGCGTCAAAGACGCCTGCGCGCCATCGTGTTAGGAGTTCTGCAATGCGTTTGAGCTCCATCCAAGTATTCCCCAATGATCTGGATTCCTCCTCGACTGTCCTTCTCCATGTCTGCCTAGGGCGACCCACTCGTCTGCCTGATTGAGTCATTGGATTCCATTGCATGGCGTACTTCGCAATGGAACTGTCTTCGCGCCGTAAGGTGTGACCATTCCACTGCCACTTTGTTTCTCTTATTTTGATGACTATTGGCTCCTGGCCCGATATCGCGTGTAGCTGGTCATTCGATGTACAATTCGGCCAGAAGATCCTTAGGATGTTGCGAAGGGGTCTAATTATAAAGGTTTGCAGTTTCCTTGTGACGGTTTGGTCAATTTCCAAGTACTACACCCATAAAGCAGCACAGTTTTCACGTTTGTTCGGAAGAGTCTCCGCTTGTTTTTTGTGCTGAAAACAGCATACTGAACGCAGCCTTTGCTTTACGAATTCTGCTGTCCACTTCCAGTTCGGTACCACCATCTCTGAGACCGTACTTCCTAAAGAAAGAAAGCTGCTTACTTTCTCGAGTTACTGTCTGGCAATGTTAAGTTGAGCGGTGCTGGTGTTTTGTTGAAAAATTGAAGTGCTTAGGGCTTTCGTTTTTATTTTGAGCCCTACTTTGTTCGCCTCTGACTCCAAATTATGGGCTACCTAATGCAGGCCTAATATAATGTGTGCGAGCAGGCAAACGCCATTAGCATAGTTAAGGTGTTTGAGATATGATGTCATGCAGCTTCCTTCTGACGGGCAGACGGAGCTGCCCGGATCACATAGCTGATTACTGCAAGGAACAACAGAGGTGAAGGAATGCATCCTTGCTGTACTCCGTTGCGGACTTAAAATTCCTCTGACACCTTTCTGTTGTGTAAGACATGACATTTATAATAGCGACGAGATTTTCTGGTATACCTCGCCTGCCCAAGGCTCACCAAATAGCATCTCGATTCAAGCTGTGAACAGACTTCTCGAAATCAATGAATAGCAAATGTAGCGGAGATCTGTACTCGACGCATTATTCAATGATCAGCAAGGTGTTGATGTGGTCAATGTAGCAGGATCCAGCTCGAAAGCCTTCCTGTTCATTGTCAAGCGTTAAATCAAGATGTTCTCTCATTCGAAACAGAATTATTCTAGTTATGAGTTCTTCCACAGCTGGAGGAACGCATATCCTTTTCCAGTTTCCACATTCCGTCAGGTTTCCCTTTTTGGCAGCTTAATAATCATTCCCCTCTTCCATTCTACGGAGAAGGTTTCGGTTTCCCATGCTTTTCTTATTAATGGCCGTAGGATTTGCGCCGAAATGTTGGGTGCGGCTTGGAAAAGTTCCGCCCGGATGCCGTCTATGCCAACAGCCTTGCTTTTCTTCAGGGCCCTTATCGCCGATGGTGTTTCAGCGTTACTGGGGGAGGAGGTGTGAATACGAGATGTTGTTGCTGCGAAAGTCTCACCTGAGTTTGGGTCCAAATCACTGCAGCCCTTGTGGTTAAGCACTACTGCAAAATGTTCCCACCTGGCCAGTTCCCTCATCTGCAGTCAGCAGATTTCCGTCTAGTCCTTTTACTGGATGTAGGGCCACGGGTCCACTATGTGAATAATACCACAATTTATTGGCTGTGATCAACCCGACCGTAAGTTGTTGAGCCAGAAAAGAAGCTCCGTATCCAAACCATGCTGGGGTAAAGCTTGTATTCAACAGTTCGTTCGAGGAAGCTCGTTTTTTTTTACGAAAAGTAAATTTCCAAATTCCGAGCACTCAGACCCGAATTTCGGTCCATTGTACTACCAAGCCCGGAACGTCAACGGACAACGATCTAAGAGTATTTACCTGGAACGTGCGGACGCTCTACACCCCAGGTGCTACTCAAAAACTTGAGTCTGTCCTTACGCGGTGCAAGGCAGATATTACCGCGATCCAGGAGATACGATGGATAGGATCAGGTATGATGAAAAGGAAAAATTGAGATGTTTATTAAAGCTGCCATAAAAGATTGCATGTATTAGGATGCGGATTCGTCGTGGGAAACTGGGAATTTAAGCCTATAAGTGATCGCCTAGCTGTGATCCGCATCAAAGCTACTTTCCAAAACATAAGCCTAATATGTGCACACGCCCCTACCGACGAGGCTGAAGACCCTATCAAGGAGGAGTTTTATGACCTCCTGGATGGAGCCTACGGAGCCTGTCCGGAGGATGATGGCAAAATTGTGCTCGGGGACTTCAATGCCAAAGTCGGAAAGCGGGTTAGTTGGTAAACACAGAATCCACGAATCGACCAAGGACAACGGGTACCGACTAACTGACTTTGTGGCAGCTCGTAATACGGTGATAAGTAGCACTAGGTTTCCAAAGCTAAGGATCCACACAGCAACCTGGCGCTCTCCAGACGGTCGAACCGCCAACCAAATCGACCATGTGCTAATCGATGCGAGGCACGCATCCAACATCCTCAACGTGCACACATTCCGAGCGGCAAACGTCGACTCTGAACATTTTCTTGTTGCGGCTAAGTTCAGAGCTCGACTATCCAACGAGAAGAAGCTGCGAACCGCCCAGAAGAAGAAATTCGACATTGGACGCCTTAGCACACCTAGAGTAGCCAGAGACTACAGAGAGCGCCTGAGTGAGAAACTTTCCGCAGTGCATCCACCTACCACAGACGCCAACATCCAGTGGTCCCAGTATCGCGACATCATCAAAGAGGTAGCCGAAGCCACTTTAGGGTACCAGCCACCCCAGAGAAAGAGCCCGTGGTATGATGATGAATGCTTACGCCGGAAAAAGGTGACAGAAGATGCACATATGAAGACGCTGCAGCGCAAAACAAGGGCAGCGAGGGAAGAGTATCGAGCCAGGAGGAGGGAGGAGAAGAAAATACTGCGTAGAAAGAAGAGGGCCTACGCAGTCTCCCAGCTCAAGGAGATCGAAGAGTCTCGTGATCGAAGCAACATCCGGAAGTTCTACAAGAAAGCCAAGCAACTGGCTGCTGGCTTCAAGGCCGGATCACAGGCTCTTCGAAACAGCGAAGGAAATCTAGTCACCGAAGCGCAGGGAATAGTAGATGTGTTTAAGCAACACTTCCAGTAGCTGCTAAATGGGCATCATGTAGAGAAAGTGATAGGGCAAGAAGAGAACCCACGTCCAGTTAACGAAGAATCAGTTCCAGCACCCAGTATAGAAGAAGTTGGCTTAGCAATAAAAAGCTTAAGAACAACAAGGCCGCCGGCTCTGATGGTTTACCAGCGGAGATTTTCAAATACGGTGGTGATGTTTTGGTAGGGCGCATGCACCAAATCATCAACCAAGTATGGGTGGAAGAAAGCATGCCCGATGACTGGACTATCAGCTCCATATGCCCCATCTACAAAAAAGGCGATCCTATGTCTTGCAAGAATTATCGAGGCATATCCCTGCTTAATGTCGCATACAAGATCCTATCCAACGTACTGTGTGAACGTCTCAAACCATTCTGCAACACACTAATCGGCACATACCAGTGTGGCTTCCGGCCCGGCAGATCGACTATAGACCAAATTTTCACACTGAGGCAAATCCTGGAAAAGACCAATGAATTTCAAGTCGAGACTCACCACCTATTCATCGACGTCAAGGCCGCATATGATAGCATTCATCGTCAGGAGCTTTATGTGGCGATGACCAAACTCGGGATCCCGGCAAAACTGATCCAGCGTGACGCTGGAAAACACGCGCTGCAACGTGCAATTTCGTGCAACAATTTCGAGGTAGTTAAGGAGTTTATCTACCTCGGAGTAAACATGAACTCCACAAATGACATCCTAGTGGAGATCCGGCGAAGAATTACCCTAGGAAACCGCTGCTACTTCGGTTTGGCAAAACAATTGGGTTCAAAACTCCTAACTCGAAGGACAAAATGTATGCTCTACAGAACCCTTATCCTGCCAGTTCTGCTTTATGGCGCCGAGTGCTGGACGATAAGCAGGAAGGGAGGGCGAATGGAGGAGAAGATACAACCGCGATCTCTATGAGCTGTGCCAAGATGTGGATGCAGTTCAAAAAGCCAAAATACGTCGGCTACATTGGCTCGGCCAGTTAAGAGGATCTTCGAATCCCAGCCGCCACGTTCGAGATGACAAAGAATACCGAACCTCCGTTTCAAAGACCAAGCCATCGCGGATGCCAGAGCGCTTGTTCTGGAAATAACTGGAAACAACGTGCCCGAGATCGCAGAGGATGGAAGGCTACAGTGTCTCAGGCAGAGACTCTTCACGGGGCGGGAGCCCGTTAAGTAAGTAAGTAAGTAAGTACTACCAAGCAGGTACTCCTTGGTGTAGTGGTTGGAGAATTTTTTTTTTTTTTTTTGCTGGGTGAATGTTGGTTGTTGTTCCTCGTTCGGACTCGAACCTGAACAGTTCGAATCACAAGCAAACACACTATCCACAACACCGTGGCTACCAACCTTTACTAATTTGACTATTCTCCCTTCTTTCACTGTCCCATACTTTTCTTATGTTACATGGTTTTGAATTTTACTGGAACAATGCACTGCCTACCTCTTTTTGTGAGAAATACTAATTTAGTCTTTAAAGGGTTGACCCAGAGACTAACTTTGCCAGACCACTTAATTAGTTAAGGGCCCATTCCATCAGTACCCGGCGTGCTACTAAGTTTCCACTTCAGCGTTATGCAAACTATGATAATTACCGAGTAATTTGATATTCATAATCCTTACGTAGGAATTTTTCTTTCCCTCCAATCCAATAAACAGTAGATTGTTTTTCCATTACCACCTTTGTGGCCCAAACAAATTTAACATTACTCAACCTTTGCAGTCATTTTCACTTACAAAGAAATTGAGGTCGGCGAACTGTGACCAATCTAGCGCCCAAAAGAAAGAAAACACAACATTTTCCTTTTTTTTGATTACAATAGCTACACCACCCCATGATACCATTACGAGTATTTGAAACCGAACGATGAAAAGGATCAGTTTTGGAATCAAAATTTGAAACTACCTGTCTACTCACGTAGCAGTCGTATTAGTTTATCAGATTTTCCTTAGGACATGATACGAGTATTCGCCACAAAAGAAGACATGGATATTCCCCCAAAATACGAGTATACTCGTATGTGTGTGTTCTAAAAAATTGACATGGTATCCTTCCTTCCCTGCGTGTAACTTTTCATATGTAGAACATGTTTACGAAATCTATTGTTACACTGTTTGTTTCCTTTTTGTTTGGTTCTTTCTTATATGTGTAAATCAATTTAAAACTCTATGACTCCTTTGTGTCATGGTTCAAAAATTGTAAAAGGACATCAGTAACAGTTGGATTCTCCATGGGTAATTTTTGTTGAAAAGTCTACGTGATAAATTGACAATTGTTTGTCATATGAGTGTGTGTTGAAAATAATTACGAAATTATTTGCGGTTACATTGTGGAGTTTTTGGGATACAGAAAAGGGTGAAAAATATATTTCTAGGGATGTGGAAATAAAACTTTTCAAAATCAATCAATTAAATAACAGGATATCAGTTTCTTAATGGTACAACAATCGATTAATCATATGTGATTGTTCCTTAAGGAAGTGTAATATATTTTAGGGGTGAATTGTGAAGGGTAGGCATAACTTGTGGGACTTTTGGGTTAATCGTGGATATTGGTAATATCAATTAGGATTTTCAGTTTCGAAAGGATTAAGGAGAAAACCATTTAATTATGCCAATGAGTGTTGCCTGGGATAGCATTGAACAGAGCTGGTCTCTTGGGGAGACATACGAACATCTGCAATCCTACTTGCAGTTTTGTGATGTTGAAAGTCACTCAGGTCATTACTAAGTCTGATATAATGATTCACGAAAGACTACGTTTGCACATAGACGGTTCAGAATATGCTTAAAACGGACGTTTTCTTGTATAATTTCTGAATTATTGAACCGATTTTTGTGATATTTTTTTTGTTGGTTAAAAAACTTTCTTTGAAAGTCTCATTATGAAATAAACAACCTAAATCTCCTTCTTTCTCTTTGACATTTATTTGTCGCTTCGTTTTGTGCTCGTTTGCTTTAAGCTTGGGTTTTCAAATTCAATTTGTCATTTATCTGGAAAGGCGACATCAAGGAGATATTCCACCAGATATTGATTCGGCAGGAGGACATGTGTGCCCAACGATTTCTTTGGCGTGATGGCGCCGATGAAAGACTACCAGACGTTTATGAAATGGCAGTTATGACTTTCGGAGCTGCGTGCTCGCCCTGCACAGCTCAATATGTAAAGACAATCAACGCTCCGGAGCATCAAAGCTATCATCCCCGAGCTATAAAGTCCATCCTGGATTATCACTATGTCGATGATTTATATAGCCTTGAATCCATAGAGGAAGCCATCGAAAGGTGCGAGAGGTCCATAAACAGGCCGGTTTCGAGCTAAGGATTTTCGGCTCTAATTCGCCAGATATACTCAAAGCATTGGAAGGTAAGAATGCAGCTGTGTTAGTGGGCACAAATGGTAGTATGAAAAGCGAAAAAGTACTCGGCATGTAGTGGCGGCCAGCCAGTGATGAGTTCAGCTATTACCTGAGGTACCATCACGTCGAGAAAGCCATTGTCACAGAAGAAAGGAGCCCTACAAAAAGAAAACTTCCAAGCGAAGTGTTTGGGGTTGATAAATCATTTTACCATTACTGCCAAGTTGCTAATGCGTGAAGTATGGCGACGCGATGTGCGACGGGACGAGCCATTACCCGATGAAGCGCTACTAGCATGAAATAGATGGCGCCCGATGTAGTCAACTTCAAAGTTCCACGCTTTTACTTTCAAAATGGTTCACCGCGACAGCTACAGCTTCACATTTTCATCGACGCCAGTGAGGACCCCTTTGCCGCCTTAGTGTATTGGAGAATAGTGAACGTGCAAAGAGAAGTGGAAACCGCTTTCATATGTTCGAAAACGAAAAGTGCTCCTCTGAAGCCATTGACTATTACACGCCTCGAACTTCAGGCAAACTATCATCGAGGAGTGACTCAACAACTGTCATCAAGTGGATTGATAGCGAGCATCGTCGATACAAGCCACTTGTGGCGCACAGGATTGCGGAAATTTTGAAAACTACCGGAAATGGGTACCAACCCATGAAAACTCCGCTGATGAGGCTTCAGCCCTTCATCACTCTGGTTGATCGTAGCTGATTTTCTGTTAAAAGGTGAAGATAAGTAGCCAAGCAGTACAACCACCGCCGCCAAGAGGATCTTGAAGAAGAGCTCCGCCCGAAATATTCACTGGTCATCGTGAGTAATCATTTCATTGATTTTAAGCCTTTCTTTCCTCTCTTTGCAGACTATGGCCTGGGTAATTCGTTTTGTAAATCCCTGCCGCAAACAGCACCGTAACCATGAAAACGATGGTTTAACAGTATCCGAGCTCACTGCAACAGAACATTCACTATGTCGTCAAGTCCAGCTGGAAGCGTTTCCGGCAGAGCTGAGACAGATCAATCGCAACCAAGCAGTTGCGAGGGGCAGCGCGTTGTACAAACTCTCATCGTATATGGACAGCGATGGCATCCTCCGGGTATATGGTCGAGGAGATGTTGCTAGCTGACTAACTTACGCCGCCAGACATCTTGCCATCTGCTCATGCAATTACGACGTTAGTTCTTGGTGACCATCATTGCAGTATGAAGCACCAGAACATCGAACCAACAATTTGCGAAATCCGTCTTACATACTGGATTCCTCGCTTACGACAAATCATGCGCCAGTTGTTGCGTTTGTCGAATTAGCAAAGCCACGCGAGTTACGCCAATGACGGGTTCCTTACCGGAGGACCGTTGTACACCATTTGTAAGGCCTTTTTCATATACTGGTATGAATTACTTCAGACCTATTATCATTACGATAGGGAGACATACTGAAAAGCGATAGGTGGCACTATTCACGTGCCTGGTTGTGAGCGCTATTCACCTCGAAGTTGTCCATGACATGTCGACAGACACATCCATCTTAGAGATCCGTCACGGAGTTCCAGTAAGGATTCGCTCCAATAATTTGGACGAATTTTGTTGGCGCCAACCAAGAAGCAAAGTGATTCTCGGAAGTATTCGACTGTGAGCGTGTGCAAGGAGAATTATCTACGAGTACCAAGGGAATTGAGTGGGTGTTTAATTATCCGGCTAATTCTTCAGAAGGAGGGGTATAGGAGCGGATGGTGCTCCCATACTCCTCATCTTCATACGCTGAAAGAAATAGCCCCACGGGAGTATACTCTACTATGCCTAGTAATAGAAGCTGAAAATGTAGTAAACTCCCGCCAGTCAAACATCGAGTATAAAAGAGCAATCTGAGAAGTTATGTGGCCTAAGAAAGCAATGGCGCGTGGCATTGATCGGGTACTTGCCAACTCTTACACGACGGAGCAAATGGTATGAACAGTCTAGACCAATAACGAAGGGGGACTTCATCTGCAATGCGAATTTACCGCGAAAGCAGTGGTTACGTGGTCGGGTTGAAGCGGCCATCCAGGAGTTGATGGAGAAAAGGTACGAAGAGTCGATGTCCGCACATCCAAAGGAGTGTTGCAGCCTCCTGTATCGAAGTTAGTCGTCCTGGACGTAGAAATTGGTGAATCGGGTTCAATCCACAAAAGGGGGGATGTTGCAGACCGCCTAGTACAAGCACAGAATAAGAAAATCTAATGTAAAAGCAGCGTTATTGTCCTTTTTTCTCTTTGACATTTATTTGTCGCTTCGTTTTGTGCTCGTTTGCTTTAGGCTTGGATTTTCAAATGACTCTCTCATTTGTCTGGAAAGGAAGAAAACAGTAAAACTGCTGTAAGGAATATCTTAATATTATAAATTGATTGTATTTCTCTTTTTTTTTTTCTGTAATAAACATCATCACGTTTTCGCACAATTGCGGCTGTATTTCGCGAATAACAGCTCTGATATTTTCTTTTTGTCCCCGTATCGTTGGTGGAGCATCGGCGTAGACTTTATCTTTAATATAGCCCCAAAGATGTCTAATGGTGTTAAATCGCACAATCTCAGCGGCCAATTGAAGTCTCCATTTCGAGAAATCATACGTCCAGGAATTTTGTCACGCGATAGAGCTATTGTTTCATCAGCTGTGTGCCATATGGCGTCGTCCTGGTTAAAAATAAAAGTCCTCCACATCCACAGCATCAATTTCAGACAAAAAAAAGTCAGTCAACCACGTTCGGAAATCAATCCATTCACTGAAACGGTCGCACCAGCATCATTTTTGAAAAAAAACTGTCACTCGTTGTGAATGGAGAGGTTGTTCCACTATTTTTCTTGGGCTTTCGGAGCCCCAGATGCGACAGTTTTGTTTGTTTCCAAGTACAACGTTGTGTGTGATCTGCTGGCTTCAATTCTTGTGTCAACTGGACCTTAAAAGCATGTAGGCCAAGATTTGTATGCAAAATGCGGTGGAAAGTGGTTGCACATAGACTCAATTCTTGTGATCGTCTCGAAATGGACATACCTGGGTTTTCAGTCACACTCTCAGCTAAGGCGGCAATATTTTCAGCTGACCTTGCCGGACGAACACGAGTTGGAGTCTTATCACTAACCTGTCCGAGACGTCCAAATTTATCGATTAAATTCACTATAGCTGTGCGCTTGACAATGACCACAAGCAGTGCGAACTTTGCGAAACGGTTCCGCAATATTTTCACCGGTTTTGTAGTGAATTTTCACTATTTCAACACGTTGTGCGAGTGTGTATGGATCCATATTTAATAAATTCCTTGTTTTTATATATATATATATATATATATTTTGTTTTTGTTAGTAAGGTGGAAGGAATCGAAAGTCTGGTTGTGGAACTTTAACCATTTGTTTCGTAGTGTAGGTAGAGGTTGTATGTATGTAGGTTGTGTATGTTCTAATTGGTTGTTTCTGGATGTTAGTTGCCGGAGTTTGCAGATTCAATTCTAGCTGCCTGTTCTTCCAGGCGTAGTTGCTACATTATGCTAGTGATAACTTCATTTGCAGTCTCTCAGGCTTCACTCGTCGTAAGCATGTAAGTTATAAGCCATCTTAGTGTCACCTCTCCACCTATTTTCCTTTCGAGCATATTTCTGCCCATTGCATGCCTTCGACCTTCCATCAGAACATGTTCCGCGTTCTATATTTTGCCATCAGATTGCGGGCAGTATGGGTCATCTACAAGCTCATATTTGCAGCGGTACTCTCGGAAGCATTCCTGCGCCGACAGGAATTGTGTCAGGTAGTAGTTCACCCCTCCGTGTCATCTGCTAGTCCACTCCTCTGTGTTCGGTATCAGGGTTTATGTCCATCTTCCTTTGGTTTAAGTATTCCATCTGTGTTACCACTCCGCTTGTATAGCCTCGCTTATGGTTCTCCTCTCTTCTGGCTCGGTCTCGCGTTGTGCCGCTAACCATTTTGCTTCTAGGTCAATGTGCATTCTCCCCGAAATTCTGCTTATGGCTTCCGCTGACATAGTTCTGAGGTTCAAGGTTCGAATCCAAAAAAAAAAAAAATTTAAGTTTTTCACGGCCCTACCGCTTCCGAACATCTGACAAACACCAAAGAGTAAAATTGTCCGTCGGAAATGGCATAAAGCTGTATGTTTCAACCTTTCGCACGGGGCACAGCACAAGTAGCTGCGAGAAGCTAGGCCAGGCCCTGAATTGGACTGTAAGCGCCAAAATATTTATTTATATTTTCGCGATTTAACGCGATAACGATATAGTGACTAGTCGTATAAATGATGCTTTCGCCTAAAAATTTGTATTCCATCTTCTCGTGAAGCCGTCTAGACTCTATACTCTTCGGCTTGTGGTACTACCTATGACTCCAGCTAAATTATCTCTACTCCCCAGGAAGTTACAATTCGAACTAAAGTTTCCAGTTATGTGCAGATATGTAGCAATGTGCTGTGGCATTTCTACGTTGTATTCACTAGATTCTTTGCTCCAGATACAAAGACATTTTCATCTCACAGCTTCCTAGTGTTTTTCTAAGCTAAGTCGAGTTGAACTGTTTAGCGAATCGTTTCGGATTCGTCAGTTTCTACATTATTCCCACAAATTATTTTAAGGGAGAATGTGTAGAAACTAACAAAAATTGCGTAATTCTGTCGATCGCGTTTTGCTAAACATACTGTACCTGGCTGACTAGCCGTTTAGTCAATAGCAGTATTTATTTACTTTTCTTTGCCAACTGATCGTCTGATATGTTTCGTTAAATTTCTAGTATAAGAGTGTGGGTGAATCTCCACACAATGGCTCTTTTGGAAACAAATTGTCAAACGATAAACACTGGCTTTCGTCTTTTTTGATTTTGCTACAGTTTTCAGAAGTGGGATCATTGGATCCTTTAAATTAAATCGATGAAATAAGTGATAGTGTGAACTCCAAAAAAAAAAACAAGAATTGAAGTGTTTGATTTGCGTTTTTGTTAAACTCATTTTTAATATAACTCCGTTTTATCGAAGTGTCTAATCATGTCTCAAAAGTGGAACAAGTTTCTAGAAGTAGCAACAGTTGCTACTCTGAAAAGTGTCTTGCGAGCAATGAAAATGCAGACCAGCGGTACTAAGGCGGAGCTGAAGTTAAGAGTACAGGAAGCAGTCAAAGATTATGAGGATGAGGACTTTCATATGTTAATTCAGGAGAATACTCACGGAGGTAAAGAAATCTATGCTGATGGATCAATTTCTCTGGAGGAACAGTTGTCGGATGATGAGGAAGAGCCACAGGGTGAAATTGATGAGGAAAAGTAAGCTTCCCGAGCTGCAGCTGGAGGAGGCAGAAACGGGCCAGCGTCCATGTGCCTCGCACAATTTTAAAGACATCGAGCCCGTTCAATGGCGATGATAATTACCCGATAATTCGTTGGATAACACAGTTTGACGAAAATTCTGAACTTTTTGGGTTTGATGACGGTGCAAAATTCATTTTTGGAGTGGCACTGCAAAATTATTTGTTAGATCATAAAATTTTCATAATTGGTCGGAACTGAAATGTGCGCTTATTAATGAGTTCAAAAAGGTGGTAACAAAGGCCGACATATACAGTGAGCTAAAGGAAAGAAAAAACGCCGGGACGAAACCACACAACAATACGTACTTTCTATGCAGGAAATTGCTTCTCGTAACCCCATCGAAGAGGAAGATCTGATGCAGTTTATTATTAAGGGTATCCCGGATAGCGAAACTAACAAAACCATATTATACGGTGAAAACAATATCGAAGAATTGAAGCTAGCTCTGAGGAAATATGAAAAATTCAAGAACAACACTCGTGACAGTTATTTCACCATCAAGATTTCTGAGACTAGTGCACCTCAATTACTTACTCGTGGAAAACAACATAATAAAACAAATAATACAAGCATCCATCAACCTGGTGTCAAATCAAACCAACGATAATGACAGAGGTGAAAGAAAACAAATAACTTGTTTTAAGAGCAGTGGTGTCGGACATATTTCAAGGAATTGCCCAAATCGAAACTCAATACTAATGGTAAAAAGCAAATCCAACAAAAGCAATGAGAACGGCAGTAACCTTTTAAGCAACAGCAGCAGCAACAGTTTAGTTCCAGAAGATTTGGTTATCGAACGTCACAACAGCAACTTTAACCAACAAGAAGAATCGACGAGCAACGACTTTGAGAAGGAAATTCATTACCAATTTAATCATGGACATGCCGTAAGTTCATTGAACCTCAAGACTCTTTTGGACTCGGGTAGTCCATTTACTTTATACAACAGAAGTTTCTATCACCATTTATAGTCTCACCGTTGGACGACAACAATGTTTCATATTGCGGAGTCAACAACAGCCGTTTAAATATTATGGGAAGTATAGATTCATGTATTTATTTTGAAACATCTCAAATTTATATAAAATTACTTGTAGTAAAAAATAACTCGATGAATTATCCTGTTGTACTGAGCAGAGATTTTATTGAAAGAATTTGTATGGTGTTGCATTTGCCTGAGAAAAATTTGGTTAATCAAGATACTAAAGCTAACAAGAAATCATCAACGCCTCAGACTCATCATGCCCCAGATCCGCCTCTGCAAATTCCCGGATAAAATTCTCCATCGGATGAAACTGTAAGTACAATTAGTGAAGAAGTTGAATTTATTAGTCAGATCTTAAACATAAATATTAGTGATGACAAACATTATTTTAATATCAATGAAAATGTTCCTGCATTGGTTAAAGAGCGAGTAAGAGACATGCTTAAAGAAGTTTGTTGTCAGGATCAAGATAGAATTTATCGCGTAGAAAGTGATTTTAAGATGAAGATAGTGCTCTCAAAGGAAGTCCCATTTCGTTGTCCTCCAAGACGTCTGCCATATTCCCCTAAAATTGAACTGCAAAAGATTCTTAACGATCTTCTTGCTCAAGGCATAATACGCGAATCTTCCTCAGAATATGTGTCACCCATTGTCTTGGTGGAAAAGAAAAATAAGGAGCTTAGGCTTTGTGTAGACTACCGTGAATTAAATAAGCTTACTCTATGTGATAATTTTCCGCTACCCCTGATTGAAGATCAATATACCTCTTTTATTACTCCACTAAGGCAATATGAATATACAAGGATGCCTTTTGGTTTGTGAAATGCACCATCAGTTTTCGAAAGTTATATGAAGCAAGTATTCTTTTCGAACGTTATATGAAGCAATTTGATTTCGAAATCCAAAGTCCATACATATTTGGACGATATCGTAATAGCGACAGTAACGGTTGAGGAGCATTTGAATATCTTAAAAGAAGTCGTGAGCACAATTACGGAAAAGGGATTGCAACTAAGATCGGACAAATGCTTGTTCTTGCAAAATGAAATTGTATATTTAGGATATAAAATAAATGAAGCTGGGGTTAGGCCAAACGATATTAATCTCAAAGCTATTTCCAATTTCCCAATACCATATTGTACGAAGGGAGTGCATACTTTCTTAGGACTTTGCTCCTACTTTCGAAAATTTATTAACCACTTTATTAACATAGCAAAACCACTGTACGATCTTTTAAAGAAAGATGCGCCCTTTCTTTTTGGAATAAAGAAATTGTAGCTTTTGAGCTGTTAAAAAGCAAACTAACAAAATCTCCTGTCTTATCAATCTACAGTCCATTAAACGCAACTGAGTTACATTATGATGCAAGTTACATAGGCTTTGGAGCAGTGTTACTTCAAAAACAATAGGACAAGAAATTTCACCCAGTCTTTTATTTTTCTAAGCATACAATGGAGACAGAGAGCAAATATAATAGTTATGAATTAGAAAATCTGTCCATCATTTATGCTTTAAAAAGATTGCTTTAAGATTGTGACAGATTGTCAAGCTCTTGCGTTGACGTTAAACAACTCGCATATCGCGGTAAGCACTTGAATTACAATCGTATGACTATACTGTCGAACATAGAAATAGTGACCGTATGCCATATGTGAATTCTCTGAGTAGGTCTTTCAACGTACTCTACGTCGATAACGAATCGTTTGAGTTCGTACTAGCAGCAGCACCAAAACAAGATCCGGAGATTATTGCAATTGCTGCTAATTTGGAAAAAAACTGAAAGTTCTTATTTCGAAATGATAGACGGACTTATTTATCGTAAAGCTAAAGACAAAATCCTTTTCTATGTACCTTCGCACATGGTAGACCTACCCTTCGGGTAGGGGTTAGAATATACCCGAGGTAGGCATGCCTGTCGTAAGAGGCGACTAAAATCCACCCTCCGTATACCGAGTATGGCGTATACAAAAACATGCAATGAACAAAACGAAAGATATTAATACCCCAGGTGGCAGTCCAGGTACACTGGAAAATCCACCCTCTTCGGAGGTCGGCTCTACGGATTCTGGGGAGAGCCATTTATTGCGTTCATCTGACCCTTTTAAAAAAGGTACTAGGGTAGTTAGATCTCCAACATCAAGATCTACCATGAAAACGTGCGGAACTAGAAGTCCGGCGACATCGATAGTGTCGGCGCACGAACAACGGACTTCAGCGAAAATTCAAAGCCTAACGGACGAAAATATGGAACTCCGGACCAGGCTAAGTAAAATGGAACTTCTCTGCGAAGAACTAAAAGCAGAAAATAAAGCATTTAATGATACATCGAAACCTCGTAATGAGTCTGCTGCGAGTTCAATCGTCCCCGATAACACGGATTATAAAACGGATGATGAAGAACTAAGTCGGGAAACCAATTGGATTCTAAAAAAACGGCCTGTCAAAAAACGAAAAGCTGGCTCTTCGCCCGAAATGCTAACGAGGCAAGAAAACACGCAAAATAAACGAGAAGGTAAAGAACAGCCTGACAAAATAATCACGCGTGCCGAAGAAAATCCACGAAATAAGGTACGACCACCGCCACCAATATACGTGATCGGAATTGCAGACTATAATAAACTGCATTCTTTTCTCAAACCTTTGTTGCTATCCGATTTTGAAGTAACATCGCTCAACAACAACAAATGGAAAGTAAACGTAAAGGACTCAGACAGTTACCGCTCAGTATCTAATAAACTGAATACTGAAAAAATCCAGTGGTATACGTATGAAAATAAATCTGAAAGACCGATACGAGTCGTAGCTAGAGGACTTCATGCCTCATGCCGAAAGGAAGACGTTGTTCACGATTTGAAGAACAAAAACTTTAAAATCGTCGATGCGGTAAACTTAATTAAACGGGAAAAGCAAAAATTGGAAGGCGAGGAAACGATGGTTAAGCGCGAGCTTCCTCTTTTTATGCTAACCTTTGATAAGGCTGAGAGTTTAGAAAAGATTTACGAAATAAGAACAATTCTGAATGTCGTAGTCAAAATCGAACCCATGCGCAAGAATACAAGGTTGATACCTCAGTGCAAGCGATGCCAAGGATTCAACCATACGCAAACATATTGCCGAAAAGAACCGCGATGTGTCAAATGCGCCGGTAAACATCTTAGTCAAGAGTGTGGTGTAAACAAAAAAACCCCTGCAGCGTGTATTAACTGCAATGGTAAGCATCCGGCTAATTACAGAGGCTGTGAAGTAGCCAAAGAATTACAAAAAAGAAGAGATCGACTTATGAAGCCGGAAAACCCACCCTCAAAACCGGTAAATAAGGAAAAGTCGAAAACTGCTGCAAGAAAGGTGACTAGAGACAACCGAGCCGACCCTGGCGCGCCTACGTACGCTCAAGCTGCGACATCAAACACCGATCAAATTCCACACCGCGTTAAGGTAAAAGCGCCTAAAGAAAAGCCATCAGATTCTGACATGCAGACGCGTGCTCAAGCATCAACATCAATAAAAACGAACACTGATAATTCGGAAAACCCCGTATCTCACGTCTTTTCTATTATCCTTGCGAGGCTTGAGGAGCAAACAAAAACAAACACGCTAATTGTCGACAGGTTGGAGAAGCTTGAATATAAGCTTAACAATAGGGGCATTTCAAAACGAACATGACGAAACTTCTTAAAATTGTTGCATGGAACGCCAACGGTCTCATACAAAGACTAGATTCACTAGTTTGATCTGTGAAACTCACCTGACGAAACTATCGCGTGTAAACATTACTGGATACAGTACCTATCACGCTTATCACCCGTCGGAAAGAGCCAGAGGCGGATCGTCTTTAATCATAAAAGATTGCATCGAACACTCTGAAGAGATTATGATAGAGCTTGAAACAATGCAAGTGAGCACTGTACGCGTGAAAAATGGACATTACTCTTTCAATGTCTCGTCTATTTATTGTCCACTGCGTTGCAGGCTTGAAAAAAATGATTTTACAAATATTTTCAACTCTCTTGGACCGAATTTTATTATTGGCGGTGATTTTAATGCAAAACACACCTTCTGGGGTTCAAGATGTGTCTCACAAAAAGGCAGAGCACTTTACAACGCCTGCATGCAACACAGATGCGATTTTCACTCGACTGGTAAACCAACATATTGGCCGACTGATAACAACAAAATACCCGATCTGATCGATTTCTTTGTTGTAAAAGGAATACCAGACAAATGTATTAAAATTGATGAAAGTTTTGATCTCTCTTCCGATCATTCCCCTATCATTCTAACGATGACCGAATGCCTAATTAAAAAAAATGTACCTGCTAGACTAACTAGCAGAAAAACTGATTGGGAAGGCTTTAAAAAAGACGTTGAAGAACATACCGAACTGAGAGTATCACTTAGGACGTTTTCTGACCTCGAAATCGAAATTGATCGTTTTGTTGAAGTTCTGCAGCGCGCAGCGTGGAAAAATACTCCCTATCAAAGGAAAACGCCAATCAATCATGGCCAAAAATATCCACCGGAAATAAAAGAAATGGTAAGGGAGAAGAGAAAAGCGCGTAAAAAAATGGCAACAAACTCGTGCTCCGCAACATAAATCGCATTTGAATCGCTTGTGTAACTTGCTAAGAAAGGCCATTATTGATTTTAAAAACCGGACAATACAAACCAGCATTGAAAGCTTAACAGCGGACAAAGATTCCAATTATTCGCTCTGGAAAGCTATAAAAGGCATTAAAAAACCGAAAATACAAGCGGCCCCAATCAAGAAAAATGACAACGAATGGGCCAAGAATGATAAAGACAAAGCAGAAGTCTTTGCCGCCCATTTAGAAGAAACATTTAAACCATTTGATGGGCAAGCGCTTGCTGAAAATGATAATGCGTCGGATATAGCATTTCACAATTACACAGTAAGAAATGCAAGGCTGACCGAACTTCAACAAGAAATAAAGAAACTGAAACCGAATAAAGCTCCTGGATACGACCTAATCACAGGAGAGCTTCTTAAATCGTTACCTAGAAAAGCGTTAGTCAAGTTTCTTTACATTATAAACGCAGCGATAAGATTAGAATATGTTCCGAGTCAATGGAAAGTCGCGGAAGTAATAATGATTCTGAAGCCAGGAAAACCACCGAATGATAAAAAATCGTATAGACCTATTTCGCTGCTGCCGATTATGTCTAAAGTTTTCGAAAGAATAGTACTTAAGCGATTACAGCCGGTTATAGAAGAAGGATCTCTTATTCCCAATCACCAGTTTGGGTTTAGAACCAAGCACTCAACAATAGACCAAGTGTATAGAATAACTGATTTAATTGAAAAAGCTTACGAAGAAAGAAAGATTTGCTCGAGCATATTCCTTGATGTTTCTCAAGCTTTTGACAAGGTCTGGCATGAAGGCTTGAAATATAAATTACGACAAGTTCTGCCGGAACACTTATATAATATTCTAGAAAAATACTTGACGAATCGACTTTTCCGAGTCAAACACGGAAACGAATATTCGGAATTTAAAGAAATAAGGGATGGGGTGCCGCAGGGAAGTGTCCTTGGACCGCTTTTGTACCTATTATATACTCGCGATATACCGCAAGAAGAAGGCACCGTCTTAGCTACATTTGCCGATGACACTGCCATCCTGGCAACGGGTAAAACGATCGAAGAATCGACTGAAAAATTGCAAGAAGCATTGAATAAAGTAAATGAATGGACAAAGATTTGGCGACTAGCTTTAAACGAAAACAAATCTGTTCATGTCAATTTTACTTATAAGAAAATAAATACTTTACCCATCTTTTCAAACTCGGTTCAAATTCCGTTTGCAAACGAGGCTAAGTATCTTGGAATGACACTTGATGCTAAGCTGAAGTGGAAATCGCACGTGAAGAAAAAACGTAAAGAACTTGAAACCAAATACAGAGAAATGTACTGGTTACTTGGAAAACATTCCAAGCTTAATGTAGAGAACAAACTGCTTTTATACAAGCAAGTGCTAAAGCCGATATGGACATATGGAATACAACTTTGGGGTTGTACCAAAATAAGCAATGTCAATATTTTACAAACTTTTGAAAATAAAGTGCTAAGATCAATAGTTAATGCACCGTGGTTTATTAGAAATAGCGATATCCATAGAGATTTAGGAATTGCGACAGTCGAATATGAAATCAAAAACTTCGCGCGTAAGCATAAAGACAGATTACAAGGACACGTTAACAATGAAGTCCTTCGAATTCTAGATGAGAGGAATCTACTGCGTCGTCTACAAAGGACTAAACCTTTCGATTTAACGCGATAGCCTAATTTGCGGAACAAGCAGGAACTTTCAATGGAAAGGGACCTGCCAAACGATCTCAATACGTGAAAGAAAAACTGCTGGATAAGTCAAAACTTAGTTGTAGTATGTAATCAAAGAAATTTATTACGAAGGGAGGTTTTTTTAGTGAGTAAAAATCTCACACTACTATGAGCACGCGCTACCGATCCTCATAGTGTCTTCATGAAGATTTTTTACCTACCCTCGGTAAAAAAAAAAAAAAAAAACATGGTAGACCAAGTGATTAAAACACACCATGAAAATCTTTGCCATGTAGGTGTCGAAAAATGTTTTGAACATTTGTCTAACATTTACTGGTTTCCAAAAATGAAACACAAAATAAGAAATTTTATTAAAACATGTTTGAAATGTATCTATTTTTCACCACCGTCAGGAAAATCCGAAGGAACATTACATCCCATACCCAAGGGTAATTGTCTATTTGATACTCTGCATATTGACCATCTCATTGACCATCATATTTTTGTCGTTATTGATGGATTTTCCAAATTCACAAAATTATATCCAGTTAGAAGTACACAAAGTAAAAGCTGTCTTTCAAAATTATTCCAGGCCAAATAGAATAATATCTGATCGTGGTTCTTGCTTCACTTCTAGAGAATTCGCAGAATTTCTAGAAGAAAATAATATCGACCATGTGAAGGTCGCCACCCACTCACCCCAATCTAATGGGCAAGTGGAGCGACTAAATCGACTTTTAATACCCATGTTGGCCAAGGAATGCGAGGCAGATACAACCGGCAATTGGGAAAAGCATTTAGTTAACTATAAATAACACGATAAATCGAAGTACTGGTTTTACCCTTAGTATGCTATTGTTTGGTACTGATTTGCACTGATTTCGATAAAATTAGAAAAGAAGCTGAAAGAAACATTAATAAGGGACAGATATTAAATAAAGCTCATTATGATAGTCGGCACAAGAGCCCTAAATAGTACAACAAAGGTGACCATGTGATGATTAAAAACGTCATCACAACTGCAGGTGTTAATAAAAAGCTGTTAGCTAAATACAGTGGCCCATATAAAGTAAAACAGATTTTGCCAAATGCCCGTTATGTTGTGAGTGACATAGAAGGTTTACAACTAAATAGGTTACCATATAAAGGAATTTGTTCCCCAAGTAATATGAGACCATACGAAGTATTGCCAAGGGACCTAAAAACCGATGAGGATGATGATGAGGGGAGCGAGGAGGATACAAAAGGCAGAAATGATGAGAGCGTGGACGAGGTGAAGGAAGAGATGGATGATATCAAACAGTAATTTAAAATTGCATACACCATTACCAATGCTTTCATGAATTTAAGCCTAGAAATTTATAAAACGAAACAATATCCGAGTAGATAAAAAACTAAAAAAAAATGCGATTTAAAATTATCAACGTAATACATATGTATAGATTAAAGTATTTATTTTTCTATAAAAATGAAATAAATTATCGAACCACGCATTATGATAAAGCTTTGTCATGTTAATATGTTATCTGAAAGAAAAATCAAATTACTTCTAAATTGGAGATCTAAATTGTAATCTTAAAGTATATAATAATATAATATTATGTAATATATACAGTGGTGGTCATTGAAATAGAGCCACCTCTCTGCTCCTAGGAAAAGCCAATATTTTCCGAATTTCGCTTTAGTTTATGATGTCGTTATCTATCGGAGAGAATCCTTATATTGTTCGCAAGTTAGACTATCTCTCAATTATCAAAACAAATTAATTTTCAAGTCGAAGTGTGTGTTTTCCCTGGTCAGAATAATAGAGGCAGTAGTGATTTAACATCTTTTCTTAGCGCGGAGTGTTTTAAAAAAATATCACATCGAGTTATTTCAAAAGGTAGCTATAAAATATACTTCAGCAATTTAAACTTGCTTTAATTGCATAAACATTTTTAATAGCTATGGGTCAAGGAATTCATTGCACTTATACTGAGCGAGTATAGATCCTGCCCTTGCGAAATGAAGGCAAATTGCAACGGAAAATTACTGAAATGATGGGACGATTGAAGAAGATGGTGGAAAATGTTTTGAAAGCAAAGGAAAATGTAGAAAATCGAGGGGCAAAACGAAAAACTTCACACAAAATCTATCGAAGAATTGTTCGTGCCGTGAAGTCAGACCCTTTTAAGTCTTCGCATAATATTAAAATCGAAGTAACCTTCGAATAAGTGAACGAACAATTCGACGAAGATTACAGGAGTCAAATCTTCATGGGAAAATTGCGAGAAAGGTTCCACTCTAAAGTAAATGGCATATAAAGGTATGTTTGCAGTTTGCAAATGACCACCTCCAATGGACAGGCACAGAAGGAATTAAAAAAAGGATAAATATTTTATGGGCTGACGAAAGAAAGATTAGCCTAATTGGGTCTTATGGCAAAAAGAGTGCGAGACATCCTCCAAATGAAGAATTCTAGCCCAAATACACACAAAAATGTGTAAAACATGGAGGTGGCAATGTTAAACTTTGAGCATCATTTTCCTGGTATGGGCTTGGTCCAATATATTAAATTAAGCAAAACATGGATCGAAACGAATATGTCAATATCCTTGAGAATATGATGCTGCCTTATACTGAGGATAACATGCCTTTGACATGAACATTTCAGAAGGATAATGATCCAAAGCATACATCGAGAGAGGCAAAAAAGTTCTTTGAGGATCACAACTTTGCAGTTCTGTCTTGGCCAGCTTAATCACCGGACTTAAATCCGATAGAAAACTTATGGAAGGAACTCAAGACATACGTAAGCAAGCATCACGTTAAAAACACACAAGAATTGTGGGAAGTTGTGCAAAAAGAATGGTCGTCCATATGCATAGAACGGTGTCAATCGTTAGTTGACTCCCATGCACAGACGTTGTGAAGCTGTGTTCAAAAACAAAGGTTTAGCAACCAAGTACTAATGCAGGTCGTTCAGTTAAATTTTAGTCTGAATATTATTCTTTACGAAGTTCAATTTACTGGCAAAAAAGTTGGCTGGCTCTATTTCATTGACCAAGAGTTTATTCATAATTTTTTCTTTGCTTATTTTTGGACCATTTTTATTCCTCTACGAGTTAATGTTTTTTTTAGGAAAGATTTAAGATTTACTCAAATAGTTTTTTTTTCATTCAGTCGCCTAAACAATTGCTTTTATATAATGTTATGGGTAACATAGAATGGCTTTATTTCAATGACCACCACTGTATATACATTTATACTGACTATTCACTACGTAATCGGATCGATTACATGATCAGGATGTTTTGCTAAACATACTGTACCTGGCTGACAAGCCGTTTTGTCAATTGCAATATTTATTTACTTTTCTTTGCCAACTGATCGTCTGATCTTCCCGCAATTTTGTCAAGCAGTACATGATATGTTTCGTTAAATTTCTAGTATAAGAGTGTGGGTGAATCTCTTTTGGAAATAAATTGTCAAACGATAAACACTGGCTTTCGTTTTTTTTGATTTCGCTACAAATGCAATGTATACATATAAATAAATCAATTCCGTTAACATAAAACAACTTCCCAGACGATCCGATAACCACACACATACAAATTGTATACTCATCTACTAAAAACTCTAATTACCTCCATCAATGGTTTCAGTTTTGTCACACTCATCAAAAGTGTCATTGTTGTCACTCCATTCATCCCCGCATGCCGAATTCATGTAAATCCCAAAACCAAAATGCACAACCATTTAATGTTCACTGCCTGTCACATTCCAAACACATCCGTTTACAGTTAAGATCACCTAATCGGCATAAATAAACAAATTACACATTCCCATATCATTTGTGATAGAATCCAACACCAGGCCTCAGAAATCTCTCTAGGGGACATTGAAGAAAACTAAAAATATATCTGAAATGAAGTTCCGGTTAACCGCACACAACCTTTTATTTTCTTTTAATAATAAAGAAACATGCACACATTCACCATTGATATCCTCAGGGAATTTAGTTTCAAATTACCCCCAAGGAACAACCACTTTATAACACTGCTTAAGGAATAAAATCCAAAGACCAGACCATCGGTACAAAGTATAAACCTCCAACCCTTCCCTGAGCCGGCAGTCCCATTCGATTCACTTGAGAAAACCACTTGACCATTCCATAGCATTTTAGATACATCATTCGACTTGTATCCCTTAACCTTTTCGGCTGGACTGAAGAAAACGTTTTGCGATAGGATGGGAGCCAGGGAATATGAATGAGATCGAAAGACTGGTCCTAGATTTTACTTACAAATTACTTACGGATAATAAATCATTCCGGTTGTCAAAATAAATGAATATTTCGCTACGGCGTGTTATTGTTTGCATAAAATGTTTGAATGGATTAACAGGGTAGAGAAAATTTTCGTCTATAATTTGGCTGATTCAAGGATATTTTTGGGTTTATACTGTTTTTTTTTTTTTTTATAATTTTCCGATTTGTAGTCAGGGCAGGATAATGTATACGACACCAAACACTATACGATTGTCTGGCATTAGACAATCATTCATTTGTATCTGTAATCGAGTTCGTAGACACAATGATTGATGACGTTTGTAGGTTTGTCTTTTTTATCCTTTTTTTTGCTAAATTGGCAATATAGCTATCACCGGTGGGAATATATAGAACTCGGGCGTAGCAGTCAATCCTATACCTATACTTTTAACTATTCTTTCCGCTGGGAAATATGTCTTTTTTTTCAGGGCTTATTAGAAATTTGAATATTTTTAGAACTAAATTACTCCTGTAGAAAAACTGCAGTGCTTGATGATGACTGCGTGACTTGCGGTGTGAGTTATCATTTGTAGTGGGACAAGGACTCTCTACTAATAGAGATGAAAAAGCTCGCCTTGAAGTGATATATAGATGTTGCAAAGGTCTCGCGAAGAAGAAGTGCGCACAATTTCAAGCAAAAAGTATGGAAGGCCTCTATCGGGAGTTAGAAGAAATATCGTCTTCGGCGTCTGATAGAAACCAGGCTATCCAGGAGCTTCGACAAAACAACTTGAATAAGTTAGCAACTATCTTTAAAATAGCCGCCCAGAGAAGAAGAAATGCTCAGGAGATTCGTTCCCCAAAGTTCATTAACAATGCTCAAGGCCAGCTTCTTATGGAAAACGACAAAATTCTCCACAGATGGCGGCAGTATTGTGAAAGACTTCTGAACGAACAGTTTACCCGGGTATACTTTCCAAGAGCCGCTCCTAACCATGACGAAATATCCGACATTACTGTCGAAGAAGTTAGGAATGCCGTCAAATACTCCAAAACAAGAAAAACGGTTGGGCCAGACGAGATACCCTCTGAGTTCTGGAAAAAGATGGGAGACATCGGGTCCAGATGGCTCATGATTCTTATCTCCAATCTCATGAGCGGTGATCCAATGCCTAACCAGTGGAGGAAAAGTTATCTTCTTCCTCTGCACAAGCGAAACTGCGATAACTACCGTTCTGTCAAGCTGATGTCACACACCATGAAGATCGTTGAGCGGGTTAGTCGGATGGCCGACTACGGAAAATAATACGGCTATCTGATGACCAGTGCTGGTTTGTCTCGAATAAATCAACAACAGATGCAATCGAAAGTATAAGGATCATGATGGAAAAACATCGTGATTCCTTAAAGGACTTGCATATGGTTTTGGTTGATTTTGAAAAAGCCTTTGATAGACAACCAAGAAATCTCTTATGGGTGGCGCTAAGACAACGAGGAGTTCCAGAAACCTACGTGCGCATGACCATAATGCCCCGAGGCAATAAAATGTCCCGCAGGAGTCACCGAAGAGTTCCCAATCAAAGGGCATCAGTTATTCTTTGCTGACGACGGAAGATCAATTGGCCATGCAACGAGCACTTGATGTATGGGTGGATGTTTTGGAGGGAAGTGGGTACCGTATTAGTTCAAAAAAGACAGAGTATCTGTGCTGCCCGTTTTCTGATCCACACCGGCCTATTCCAGACATTTCCTTAAATGGAAAAGTGCTTCCCAAGTGCGAAAAGTTCAAATATCTGGGATCTATGATCAATAGCGAAGCAACTTGTGATGGTGACATCAACCATCGCGTAAGCGTAGGGTGGATGAACTGGCGGGAAAACTCTGCTATCTTTTGTGATCGAAAAATGCCCCCTAAGCTTAAAGGAAGGCTCTACACTGCAGTTGTATGCCCGGCGCTCACATACGGTTCACATTGCTGGACGATGTACAGAAAGTATGAGGGCAAATTAACGGCAGCTGAGATGAAGATGTTTCGCATGATAGCAGGAGTAACAAAGCTTTATAGAATAAGAAGTGTGAAGATTCGAGGAAGCTTTCATGTAAAAGAATCCATCACAAGCAAGATAGAGCACGACCGGATCAGTTGGTATTGTCATGTTCAAAGGGGAGATCCTTCGAACCCTTTCAAAAAGGCAATAACAATCAACGTTCCAACACAATAGCGCAAAGAAAGGCAGACCAAAAAACAACTGGATCACACAAATGCAAAAACATCAGCATTCGATTGGCCTCAGTGACGAAGTGATCCGAAACCGGGAAGCCTGCCGGTACTTCCTGAGGTCAAACCGGCAAACCCCACAGGCGGACCAGTAGGGATGCAGTAAAGTGGGAGGGTTGTGATCCTTCTACTCTGGATCATAACTTCGCCGTAAGAAGAAGAAGAAGGACTCTCTTATAAGATTATTGTGCCATCAAAGGCGAATGGAGGAAAATTGTTAGGAATTTCGAAGTTCAAGGAGAATCTTTTTCAGCCCATCTACGAGTGCCAATAGTAACAAGTGTGAAAATATGTAAGTAAAGAGATCAGAAGATAGCCAAGTACTCTGTCAAAGCTTAAGTGGAAAAACAGTTTTAAAGCACAAAATGAACGCAATTTGAAATATCAGGACACAACAGGCGGACATAGAACAGATGTGTGAAAACATACAGCAAATTATCAAAGATTCAGTTTTGTATCATATCCGACGACATTCTGTGTAAAAAATATTCACACAATGGTTTGGTTTGGAATATCGCAAATTGAGGAAAACCTATTTTTGTTTCCTAAACTTGTTAAGGATCACCATTGCCTAAATCTCCAAAGCAAAAATAATGGTTTTTAATCGAAGTCCTCGAATACGACCTGAAACTGAGAGGTGGAAATTGAACAATGGAATCCTGGAAGTGTTAGCAAATCTAAGCTGTGCAGCAGCCACGATAGTATGACGGAATCCTGCGACTAATGCTGCCACAAGGAGTTTATGTGATCTCCGTGGTTACTGTGGCCAAACACATCCACAAGATAGAGTCTGCCATGGATGAAACAGTCTCCAAGATCAAAAATTGGCTAGAGCTACCCACAAGACCGAGGCTATCCTAATAATCAGCCGAAAGACTGTGGAATACGAAAACAAATACAGGCGGCGCTTTCCTGTGCGCTGCCAAACATCGGTGGGCCTGGATACGCCAGGAGGATTCTGCTATCCAGAGCGGTAAGTTTAATCCTTCTATATGCTGCTCCGGTCTGGGGAGGGGCACTGACAATGAAGGAAAAAAGAAGGAAGCTCTCGTCTGCATACAGGCTCTGCGCAATCAGAACTAGAAGGTGTTTCCGAACAATTTCGGACAAAGCAGCCTGTGTTATAGCCGGTATGATCCCCATCGACATTCTCGTCAACGAGATGCAAAGGATTTACCTTAAGAGAATGGCGAATCGTCAAGAAGCTAGCGTTACTAGGTACTCTCCTGGACGAGAAGAAACGGAATCGGTAGCACTGTGACAAGCCAGTTGGGATAACACGGCAAAAGGCAGATGGAGATAACTTGATCCCCACAGGGACTGCAACTAACACATTATGATTTTCCCAGAATGCCCATATGAAGAGGAAGACGCGGATCATGCGGTGTTGTACTGCAGGTGCTTTACAGAGGAAAAATGAACCATCCAAGTCCAAAGCTTCTAATAAGTCATCTGACGAGGTCAGAGGACGACTGTCTGGAGACCTGCACCTTCACAACGAGCATACAGAACGAGCAGAGAAGAGTCGAAAGTCTAAGAAAAGCCGGAACGGCAAATGGAGATGATATAGCATAAGTTGACTCCTAACGACAATCCCGCGGGGAGAGTAGTAGAAGTGTGCAGAGTGTGGATTAGTACTTACGAATAGGTGCACTCCTGGCATCGATTACTCGGGTTTGCGACTCGTGCATTATGGAGATGTCCAAGGAACCCCTGTGGAGCTCTCGCGGAAACGTTGTAGTACTTAACGCCATCGTCGGTAAGGTAAGCACCTGGGACCCTAGTTGTGGACTTGGTGTTAATCTCAGTAAAACCTAGCTGATGCTATTTACCCCTAAAACTAAAATACCGGCCTTTACGCCTCCACGGCTAAACAACTAAATACTTTCTTTATCCTCCAGTGTCAGGTACCTTGGAGTGATACTCGACCTTAGCTGGAAAGTTAACATAGAGTATCGAGTCAGGAAGGCTTACATAGTTTTCTACGCATGTAGTAAAACTTTTGGTAATAGGTGGTGACTTACCAAGGGATAAGGCTAAAAATGGTCTTATGAATATATCGTATGTACCCTTACTTATGGGTCACTGGTTTGGTGGCCTGTCTTGAGTAAGGACTACAACATTAGAAAATTAAGTACAGATCATCAGCAATAGGCACAACGGGTGTCATGCGATCCTATCCGATTGAAGCTCTGAACATATTTCTGCACCTTCTACCCCTTGGCATTCACATCAAAAACATCGCGTCGCACAACGCAGCAAGACTCAGAGATTCGGGGTTTTGGTGGGCAAGCCCTTCGATCATGGTAAAATTCTGGATTTGTTACCAGGGAATCGAGGAATGACTCCTACGGATTGCACTGAACCCAAACTGAAATTCAAGAAAGATTTCGCCGTAGCTTTTCTGTTCAGGGCGAATTAGGAAAAAGGCGACGTGATGAGGAAGTTCGAAACATGAATTTTCACCGACAATTCGAAGATGGAATATGGAATTGGTGCGGGAATCTTTTCGGGATAACTGCAAATTTCTGAGTCTTACCGCCTCGCGGACTTATCCAGTGTATTCCAGGCGGAATTGCCTGAAGGAAACAACCCAACATCCGAGCGTAATTTTCGTTGATAGCTAGACTGCTATCAAAGTCTTAAATTCGGCTACATTATCCTCCAAACTGCTAGATCTGTCGAGCCGTCGGTTCAAGTTCAGTTTCCTCTGGATTCAAGGCCATAGTAGCATAGAGAGGAATGAGTGGCCTGACGAACTGGTAAGGGGGAAATCCACGCTCCGCTGGGATCTGTCAAGAGAGAAGTCTTCTCGCACTTTCTATCAAAGGTCGATTATAGATGGGGCAGGCTGCCTAACTGCATAATATCTAGGATGATATGGCCCAACTGTAATTGAGTCAAGACACAAGAGCTTCTAAACAGGACTCGCTCGGACATCGCCAGGATTGTGACGATCAGCACGGGTCACTGGCCAAAAAGGGATACATGTGGCCAGGCTCGGCATCCCTTTTAAAATACACTGCCGCAGTTGTGGGAGCATTAGCGAGAAGGCGACTCTCTTCCACTTCATCTGCGGAAGCTCGGCCAAGCTTCGCTCGTTTTTTGAATAAAGAAGCGATGTGACTTGTAATATTCAATAAGTGACTTTCGGGTAAATGGAATCAATTGGCACGCAATCATGACATTACATTAGATTGAACGTAAGATGTTAAGGAATAGTTTGATATATTCTACAGACTTATTGCTACTGTAGATGATGAGAAATATCGGGAAAATCTAGGTATGGCATCTTCATCCATTATAAGAATGATATTTAAACATCTGAACTATAAACTGGAAGGTCGCAATTATTTTACCGATAAGCTGAGTGTTGAAAAATGTGTTTCTTGAGAGACAAGCCCGAACGGAGATACTGACCTAAACTAGAGTTCAGCACAGTTGCTGATAGTGAAGTAAGTGTGCTTTTTGGAAGGTTTTACTCATACTGTTCTATACACTTACTTCGCTACCAGCAACTGTGTCGTTTGCTGAATGAAGTCTTCTTATTTCATTCACACACTATAGATGAAATCCTAAAAGGTACAAAAGTATGGGATAGCCTGGCAAAGCAATGTAAGCAAGCCCTCTGTTACCAAAACAGCTTTGGATAAGATTTTGAAAGAGATTATGTAAATTAGGTGATATTAAGATTGATAATAGGAAAAGACTTCTGTCCTTAAATAGGAAACGCATCAGTATAATAATAGGAGCCCCAACGGGTCATTGCTTGATAGGTAGACGTGTTATTAGAATGGGTATCACCTCCAACAATTTCTGTAGAAGCTGTAAAGACGTGGAGGAGGAGGTAGCTATTACTCACCTTTTGTACACCTGTCCTACCTTATCAATGTTGGGAAAATAAACTCTATTAAATCCTAACGACTTGGCCAGGCTTGATATTTACAAAATAGTGAGTTTTGTCTATAGATCTAGATGGTTCTGCACATACACCGCAATGGTTACTTATTCGTATCTTCCTTTAGGAAGTCACGAAGAGTTCCTGGTGTCGGAAATCCGTACAATGAACCTATGCTTGCTTTAAGTGTGTCCTGCCTGAGAGCGGACAGCCACCTAACCTAACCTAACCTAAGATTGATAATTTAATTGTGAGACTACTTAATAGCACAAGCCTACAACAACTGATTACAGGTTGTTAGGTGTGCCTTCCCTTCTAAATATTATAAATTTCAATGCTGAATCAGGGCGTTGCATTTTTTTTTTTATAATTTCTGGGCGCCAAAGGGGATACCCTTAAATTATTTCAGGGCAGGGGCATTTGTAGAAAGAGAGAGAGAGAGAGAGAAAGAAAAATTGGTGTAGTGGGTGTGAAACTCAGGTCGTATTAAGTTTGAGTAAACTCCAAGGGTGGCGTCCAGATATCTGGGGAGCATTTTTGTTTTGTTATTATTGTCATTGCTTATGATTCACAGTATTTTCTTCAGTCCTCCTGATGTCATCATCACGGTCAAGTTACATATGACCACCCCACTGCCAGTTTTATGCTTTGCAGTAAGGTTGACATGAGCTTCGCAATTGATACGCATGCTGCGTATTAGTAAAATTATTGCACCTTTTAGCCGCATGATAAACTTATAATTTATGTTTCGATTCTTTGGATATTTGTGCATGGATTAGTCTTATGGCAATTTCTTTAAGTATATACTGCTCGATTTCAGCATAATACTATTGCAAATCCTGATAGTGCAGATAAGGGCCGATAACAACGAGTGACAAAGGGTGCTCAGAGTGTATAAATCATCAACGCAGTGAACATAAAGATGCACACACTCATCTATTAATGGGCTATTGACACGAGATTGCTTGTGCTTTCTTTGGCAAGAAATAACATTTGCTACCTACCTTGGTTCTAAAAAGCACAGATTACTGATTAATATCTCACACTCATCACAAATCTCTTAAATTATGTTCAAAGATTGAAGTTAGGTGCATCCAAATTAACACGAAATTTGTTTTAAAGTACATAAAAGGGTTTAAAGCCAAAAAAAATAATGGTTCTGGATTTATCTGGATTGATATAAAATATGTTGGGATAACGTTAGTTTCTAATAGCGGATAGCCCCAAAATATGTGTTCTGAAATACAGATATAAGTATGTATGTAGAAGAAGAAGATAGAATATTTAAATATTTAAAATTTATCGTATTTAAGAAACTTTCTCGTTGTTAAAGCACTACTTCCCTATTATACGATGGATAAAAAAAGGAATTCATACAAACAAGGGAATTTCTATATTTTTCCCAGCCTTTTCGTTGTGGTCCAACCTCTACCTTGGAAAATGGCAACTAAAATATGGTGTTTGGCTATGGCTACTAACTTTACAAAATAACGTGCAGGTAAGAATTATTTAACATGGAATTGTCTACAATTTTAACGGTAAACCATTTCTTAATTTGTCTTATCCTGGAGTCTTAAAATGCCTTAAGACTTTTATTTCATACTGATAATATCATGCATGTAAGTCTATTACGTATTACGTGGGCGTCGTGGAGTAGTGGTTAGTATGTCGGATCACTACGCAAGAGGTTTCAAGTTCGAATCTCAAAAAACACCAAAAAGTTTTTTCACGATCAAACCTCTCGCGAACGTCTGACAAACATCCGAGAGTATTGTTGTCACGAGAAAGCTTCTCAAAACAAATTGCCGTTCGGATATAGTAAACTGTAGGTCCCTTCCATTCGTGTGAAAAATATAACGCACACAACACGAGTGGTTGCGAGAAGCTAGGCCCTGGCACTTAAATAGAGCTGTTGCGCCAAATATTTATTTATTTATAAGTCTATTACGAGGGCAAGGTGAAAAGTTATTGGCCTGACGCAGAGATGGCGTTCCAATCAGCAAACATTTATGTTTCCTGCCTGTGTGCACTTCTCATTAGTTCGTATGACAAGTTTCAACTTGTTCTCTCAAGTACATAATTTCTTTACACGAATTTTTGCAGTAGTCGTCTTACGAGTTTTTCTGGATAGGTTAACTCCTAAGGAAATTCATCCAAAGTTGACAAAAGTTTACGGGGACTCTGCCCCTTCCATGTCAACCGTTAAAACGTGCGCAGCTGAATTTAAAAGTGGTCGCACGTCCCTTGAAGATGACCCACGTGAAGGACGGTCAAAAACCGCAACCACACCCGAAACCATCGAAAAAGTGCATGATATCGTGTTGGACGATAGGCGAGTGAAGGTGAGGGAGATAGCTGAGGCTGTGTGTATATCGGAAGAGAGGGTGCGAAACATCTTGCGCAAAAACTTAGAGATGCGAAAGCTCTAAGGATGATGGGTGCCGTATTTGCTGAATGCCGATCAAAAGCAAATGCGCAAATGATTTTCGCGGCAATCTTTGGACCGATTCAATATGGATCCGACCGATTTTGTGCGGCGATTTGTCACAATGGATGAGACATGGGTCCACCAATACACGCCAGAAACGAAACAGCAGTCGAAGCAGTGGATGGAAGCCGGTGGTTCAGCGCCAAAGAAAGCGAAGTCGATCGCATCTGCCGGAAAGGTCATGGCCAGTGTGTTTTGGGATGCGACAGGGATCCTGTTAATTGATTACCTTGAGAAAGGCAGAACAATCACAGGCGAATATTACTCCAACCTTCTTGACCAGCTGGATGCCAAAATTCGCGAGAAGAGGCCTGGCTTGAAGAAAAAAAAAATCATCTTCGGGATTTGGGAAGTTGAGAGGGCCGTAGATGAATATTTTCACAGCCTTCTAGACTTTCACTTCCGAGAAGGAATACTGATGTTGGAGAAAAGCTGGACCAAGTGTGTTGAAGTCAAGGGAAATTATGTAGTAAAATAAAATCTTTTTTGGATTTTGTTATAAATGTATTATGTATTATGTATTCAATGCCATTAATAATGAAAAATAATGTCGGCCAAATGGCCACCTCTAACACTGGCACAAACACGTGAACTTTCAATCACATTTTTCATCACCTTCTGCAGCAAGTAATCCGGAAAATCTGCAATTGCGTTGCGTATAATATCTATCAATTGTTGCAATGTTGTTGGGTTGGTCGCGTACACCTTCAAGTAACCCCAGAGAAAGAAGTCTGGGGTGTTAAATCTGCTGATATCCCCAAATTTCGGCATGACCGTGCTCGGAAACTCCTATTTCATAATTTCCATTGTTGATCCGTCTGTATGGCATGTGGCACCGTCTTGTTGAAACCACACATTTCGGAGACGAAGCCGAGCACCATCAAGTAAAAAAAAAATCTTCTAACATGGTACGCCATCACCACCGTCATTTTCGAAAAAAAAAATTGGCCCAATTATCCCACCAGCCCAAATAGCACACCAAACAGTCAATCTGCGAGGATGAAGAGGTCGTTCATTAATTGCTCGTGGGTTTTTTGCTAACCATATCCGGCTAGTCTGTTTACTTACAGCTCCACGTCACTCATAATCAATTTTTGAAAAAGTTCATGGTCATCTCTATTCAATTTGTAAATTTTTACACTCCAGTCCCACTGTCCCGGTCATTTTCTTGAAGTTCTTGAGTTACTGAGAAATGCAAATCGCGATCCATAATTCTCCATATACATTATACGTTGTTGACCATGACGGCGAACCGAAGTTTCCAGACTTTCACTCACATTGTCCATCACTACATTAATGTTTTGTTGTGTACGCGCTGTACGACGTGGTCCAGGCTTCGGTCACTCATTTAATGTGTAAAGGTTCTCAAAATTGTCGACTAAAAAAGTCTCTACAACGCAATATTTGTTGCAATAATTGATCTCCATGATGAAATGGCATTGACAGCTGAACACTACTGCCAACTTTCACATAATAAAACTATCTCTGTGAGAAATGGCGCCAATTTTAAATCGGCCGCAGTCCCAAAAACACACCCTGTATTAATAGTGAGTGACTTAAACCAAAATAGTCACATAAAAAGTTTTTTTTTTTTCCTGGAATATAAAAACCTTTAATTGTAATTTTTTTTTTTTAAATAACGATTGGACATGTCAAATTTATTGTGCTGTGAATGATAATAACTATTCGAGGAGCATTATCGCTTGGCGAAGAGGTTGGAGTAGGCAATTTTCAGCTTAATAGCCGAGAAGTATGCTTAATCTCTATCTATTTATCTATTCATAATATCTACCGATTCTAGACTTACTTACTTAGGTGGCGCTACAGTCCGGGGTGGACCTGGGCCTCAACCAACAAACATATCCAGCCAGCCCGGTTATGAGCCAGCTGCCTCCAGTTGCGCACGCCAAGTTGGCTGAGGCTCCCCTCCACTTGTTTGCGCCATCTACCACGTGGTCGTCCTCTACTGCGCCGTCCGTCCGGGGTGGATTCGAAGACTTTCTTGCATGGAACGTTGGACTCCATCCGCTCTACATGACCCAGCCATCTTAGTCGTTGTAGGTGAACTCTTCTGGCTAAGTCGATGTCATTATAAAGGCCGTATAATTCGGCGTTGTATCTTCTCCTCCACTCACCGTCTATGCAGACGGGACGAAAGATCACTCGAAGAACTTTTCTCTTGAAGTAACCAAGGGCATCCTCTTCCGATTTTGACAAGGTCCATGCCTCTGCGCCATACAGCAGGACTGGGATGACTAATGTCTTATAAACAGTTACCTTAGTAGTTCGAGATAGGGCCTTGTTACTCAATTGCCTTCTTAACCCATAGAAACACCGATAGGCAAGAGTAATTCTTCGTTTGATCTCCCCACTGGTGTCATTTGCGGAACTCACCATAGAGCCTAGGTAGACAAAGACCTTTACTACCTCAAAATTATATCTGTCTATTGTGGCGTTTTGTCCAAGACGCCGATGTTGGGCGCCCTTTTATGTTGACAGCATATATTTTGTTTTGCTTTCATTGACCTCTAAACCCCTCTTTGCTCTCTCGATCTGAATACTCGAAAACGCCCCACTGACGGCCAGCTGAGTTCTTCCGACTATGTCAATGTCATCGGCGTAAGCGAGATTGTACCTCCGATGTTGGCTTGTGAGTTTCATACAACTCTTTCAAGTACTATGTTAAAGAGATCGCATGATAGCGCGTCACCTTGTCTAAGAGCTTTCCTGACATCGAACGGATCGGTGGTGTTGTTTCCGACTTTGATGGAGCAGCGAGAGTTCTCCATTGTCATCCTGCACAAACGGACGAGCTTGGCAGGGATGCCAAGACTATACATGGCTCTGTATAACTCGTCTCTATACACGCTATCATAGCCAACTCTAAAATCAATGAAAAGGTGCTGCGTAGCAATTTTATATTCATGGGTTTTTTCCAAAATCTGCCGTAGTGTGAATATTTAATCAATGGTGGACTTATCAGGCCTGAAACCGCACTAATAAGGACCTATCAGGCTGTTGACGATCGGTTTTAGGCGTTCCCATAATACGGCAGACAGGATCTTATAAGCGATGTGGAGAAGACTTATGCCTCTGTAGTTGGCGCAGTTCAGAGGGTCTCATTTTTTCAGGCTCGGGCAAACGATGCTGAGGTTCCATTCATCAGGCATACTTTCGTCCGACCAGATTTTACTAATGAGTTGGTGCATGCTCCTTACCAACTCATCTCCACCTGCCTTGAAAAGTTCGGCGGCAAGGCCGTCGGCTCCGGCAGCTTTGTTGGCTTTAAGCTTAGATATCGCTATCGTCACTTCATGCTGATCGGGTTGACGAGAATCTTTACTATCATCGTCACTGTTGAATGGTTCATTCTGCCTGCCAGCGGAGTATTGGTCATCATCGCCGTTTAGCAGTCTGCAGAAGTGTTCCTTCCATATCCTCAGCACCAACTGCGGTTCTGATACTATGTTTTCGTCCCTGCAGGCTTCTGTTCTGGCTTTGAAACCCTGGCATGTTCTTTTTACCTTTTGGTACAATTTTCGAACATCATTCCTGCAATAAAGCCTCTCAATCTCCTCGATCGAGCGCTTCTCATGCTCCTTTTTCTTCTTTCTGAGAAGTCGGTGTTCCTCTTTTCTCCTCCGCTCGTAGAGCTCGCGAGCAGCTCTAGTCCTTCTATGCAGCGCCGCTTTATACGCCTCTAGTTTTGCTGAATGTGCTTGCCGGCATTCATCATTAAACCAAGGGTTTCGTTGTGGTGGTCGAGAGAAACTCAATACAGCAGAGGCGGCATCTCGATGGCTTGTTGGCAACGCTGCCACTGGTCTTCCGCATTTGCTGCTGGTGGCATAGGACTTAGATTGAGATTAAAGGAGACTCGATCGGCAAAGGCTCTAGCGGTCTCTTGCGATTGTAGCCGTCCGACGTCAAATTTTCTCACAGTACTTCGTTGATTTCACTCCGTTCTGGACATCCGCATCCGTACCTAGGCTACAACTAGGTAGTGATCCGAATCCACGTTGGCTCCTCGGAAAGTCTGGACACGCAGAATACTGGAAGAGTGCCTTGCGTCGATCGCAATGTGATCGATTTGGTTGACGGTTTTTTGATCAAAAGATAGCCATGTCCCCTTGTGGATATCAAGACGTGGGAACCGCGTACTAGCTACGACAACATTTCGCAACGCCGCGAAGTCGACTAGCCTGAATCCGTTGTCAGATGTGATGTCGTGTAGGCTGTTCTTTCCAACCACGCTACTAAATTGCTCATGGATTGCTCATACGTTTTGTCCAAGAGCTGGTAGAACATCCTCCGTCGCGTCGTCTATCTTTTCGTGAGGGGCGTGAGCGCATATTAGACTAATGTTGGCGAATTTAGCCTTGATGCGGATTGTCATGAGGCGCTCGTTCACATGCACGAAACTCAAGACTTCTTGCCTAAGTCTGCCTCCAATGACGAATCCGCACCCGAATAGACGCTGACCTTGTTTTCTGTAGCAATCGCCGTAGTAGATGTAGTAGTTTTTCATCCTCCTTTTGCCCGGCCCATCCCATCGCACTTCTTGGATGGCGGCAATGTCTGCTTTACAGCAGTCTACGGCCTCCGCAAGTTGTTCGGCTGCACGTGGTTTGTAGAGGGACCTAACATTCCACGTGCAGACACGAAGATCGTTGTCCTTTTTCCGTTTACTTGGGTTGTCAACAGTAGAATCCTCCGTATCCGAGGCTATTGGTTGTTTCGTAACCGAAAGTTTTTTACATGGTAGGGAAGTTAACCCGACGGCATAACCCCCAACGTGGAGGGCCAGTTCCTTTTGTAACCCCTAGGACGTGGGGCCGGGTACACCGGTGCCAGTAGTCCACTACGGGAGTATGAGCGCTGCCGTTGGCCCATTAAGGGCTCCTGCGCCACCATCTCTATCCCAAGGTCCTGACTAACCTTGGAAATTCCTTACTGACCTGTGATCCGAATATGTCGGAGCAGCTCGTGCTAAGTATTCACTAAGCTCAACCTAACTGAAACTGTAGACGCCACCATTGACTCCATTTAGGGAATTCCTCCGCTGCCGTCTGGAACAAGAAGAAGTACTCTAGCGAGAGAGCACTCTTCCCCCACTCTCATCTGCTGCCGCCAAAGATTCTCCAAACGGGGTTGGTTACCGCTTCTTGGAACAAGGTACTAGGCACCAAGCGGTCACCTTGTGGAGGTTGAGAGTAGGAGTCGGTAGGCCTCAGCTGAGAGAAAACGCTTGTGTTTTCATATATTACGCATACACTATCGTTTGACCACGTACTGAAATAACTAGTTCCCCGCAATCTATAGTTTCTGCAGTAGGTTTTTCTACTATCTTTCGATATTTAATTTCTTTATGCAACGATCCTTTGAATTTTATTCGAAATTTCATAATTATTTATTTAAGTCATTAAATTGACCTTAACAGTCCTAAAAACAAAGGCTAATATGTTTCCTTCCAACCGACACATGGAACCAGCCAATGGTTAATGGAATGATGGTAATACAAATATCAAAAGTGCTCCAAACTATCATAAATAATATAATCAACAATCACCACAAGACCACAAAAAAAAACGAGTCAGAGGTAATTTCACACGGTGCTCCTGCTTCCTTAATCTTCGCTTCCATTAAGTGGCAAAGAGGACAATTGAATGTAGTAAAATTGCCCCATTATTCATTTTATGATCTAACACAGGTCATGCATTAGATGCTTCATTGTGGATCGTACAAGGCTGGATAAATTGTTTTTGAAAGAAGAAAATTTTGATCATTAAAGATCCCTAACTGATTGAAAATTATACAAATTTTCTTAGAATGTCTACAGATTGGTATCTGTAATAAAGTGAACATTATGGTGACCTTTCCCGTCAGCGTTATTTGAATTGAGAAATCATTTTTCGGATTACTCAACTTTGACAGGACAATTTTTCGAAAATTTGCTTTTCATGATAATTTGTAAGGAAAATTGAGTTTTACGAGTTTTTTTTTTCATTAGTTCATGGTCATTGACCACAGTCGTATGTTGTGTGTTTGTTTGGAACATTTGACAGTAAAAATGAGAAGAAAAGAGTGAACATTAAGTGGAGTTCCATTTTTGATATACAAGTGTAATAATTTCAATATAGACGAGCCTCTTAGTGTAGACATTTACGGCATCTTAATAAAAATTGGTTTAATTGCTTTGCATTTGTATGATACTGGCCGGTTTAAGATTTTCGAGTGATTTGTCAATACTCGTAGATACCGTGAGTTTTATAAATACGAGTATTTGTAGAACCGAGTGCCAAACAGTGCAATGAGCAAATTTGTAGTACCACATGGTTTTTTTTTTATAGGTACTCGTATCTATGATGAAGTAGCGAAAACAGGGATAGGTCTATTAGTCCTCTTTTAATCTAGTACTGGTTACAGTATTATGGTGGTATTCCAATGGTCTAGATGCTTCCATCTATGGTTGGCCCTGTATAGGGTGACCTGATAAGAAGGATAGGAAAAGAAATTTAAATAAAACAACAACGGTATGAGATATCAGACTGATTCTGGCTTTATTTTGAAGCTACATTCATGCCATTATGTATGGAATAGCAAGTCACTGCCTCGGCTTTGCTAGCAGTGCTTCAAGCGATCGATCCAACTTTTAATGACTCGGTCCAATATGTGTGGCGTTATTCCGGCAATAGCGTCTCGAATGTTGGCTACGAGCTCGCCCAATGTGGTTGGCTTATTAGCGGAGACTAAAAACTTGACGTAGCCCCAGAGAAAATAATCGAGAGGTGTCAAGTCGCATGATCGAGGCGGCCAATTGATGAATACTCGCCGTGAGATGACCCAGTCGCCAAATTTCTCCTTCACCACTACTAACGAGCGTTGCATCGCTTGAATGCCATGTAGCGCCGTCTTGTTGGAACCACAGCTCGGATATATCGATGTTGTCGAGCTCTGGCTACAGAAAGTCGATTAACATCTTTCTATAACGAGAACCATTAACGGTAATGGTGTCTCCTTCCTCATTTCGAAAGAAATAAGGTCCGATGATGCCGCCGTGCCACAAACCGCACCAAACAGTCAATCTTTGTGCATGCATTGAAGTTTGGTCGAATACTTGTGGATTGTAGTCGCTCCAATAATGGCAATTTTGCTTGTTGTCATAGCCACTGAGCCAAAAATGTGCCTCGTCCAAGAAGATGATTTTTTGGTCAAAATCCGGATCTCCGGCCAACATTTCCAGGGCCCAATTAGCGAACTCACGGCATTGTCTATGGTCGTTCGGCTTCAATTCTTGCGTCAGCATAATCTTATATAGATGTAGGCCCAAATCCAACCGCAAAATGAGCCTGGTTGACTCTCTGGCGATGCCCAATTCAGCTGATCGGCGCTGTATCGACATTTCTGGGTCTTCTTCGTTATTGGCCGCTACGGCGGCTTTGTTTTCTCCACTACGCACCGATCTCTGTCTGGTTGGTGGCTTAAGGTCCAAAAAAGTGTACTCATGCTCTAACTTTTCCACGGTGCGAAGAATTGCCTGCGCACTGAAGCCATGATGACAACCGACAACTGAGCCGGAATTGTTCACTGCCTTAGATCTTATAGTTTTTTTTTTTTAATTGTAATTCGCGCCCGCCAAAGGGATATGAATACTCTTATATTATTACAGGACACGGGAGTTGTGTAGATAGACAGAGACAGAAAGAAATAAAGGTTGGTGTAGTGGTTTGAAACTCAGGTGGTATTAAGTTTCTGTAAACTCCAAGGGTAGCGTCCAAATAACTGGGGAGAATTATACATTTATGGTCAGAAAAATATAGACGATCGGCTACCCGCCAATTAGTTACTGTAAGGTTGTCAAAATTGGTCTTGAGTGTTATGTCCAAGACTTCCTCCCAACCTCTGAAATTATCCGAACTCGGAAAGACAAAAGTTGGTTTGTTACCCACATTACAGACAGAAATGTTGGACATCACAAGGAAATCGAATAAAGACTCACCGCGTTTGTTGATTTCCGAGCTGCCCCATAGCGTATGTCTTGCATTCGTATCGCAGCCTAGAATCAGTTTGCCATTTTTCTCCGCGATCGCTGATGTCAACTGTCGCACCTCCTCAGGCGGTGATGGTCTGTCACGATCCATATAAGCCGATGAAATAAAAAGAGTGTCAGTTGCAACCTCCAATTTAACTACAGTTAAATCGGCAGAGCTAAAATTAGGACATAGAAATACATTTATATGTTTTTTAGCTAGGATGCAGGTCCAGGGCTCCTGAATAAGGCAAATGTCGATGTCTTCCTCGCCTTGCAAAACACGCAGATTATCTGACGCACTCTTCGAGTGGTGCAGATTAATCTGTGCGATCTTCAACATTCGGGATGATGGTGTTGATGATGGCGTCGACAACCATGTCCTCCGACAATTTGTCGGTGCCATCAATTTCCCCTGTCTCATTGTCAGGACCAGAGGGGCGGAAAACTTTGATTTTGGCATTCCTTATACCAAAATGCAGCTTATGGTCGGCTTCTATGAGTGCCACCTTCTATTTGGCAACCAGATGTGGGCCCTGGGTCTCCTGGGGATATCCTTTGCAGGGATAAGCTTGAGCTTCAAGCCCTCCCAGGCATCACTAACCTCAGTGATACACTCTCCAAGAAAATTCTTAGAGAATTCGTCCTTACATCTGATGACCCGATATCCCCTGACCAAGTCGGCGGAGTCGAAACGTGGCTCGTTCTTGAACTTCACCACGATAAAAAAGTAAACCTTGGCTAACGTTTCCATATTGTAAGATCATAAAAGAAGTCTAAGTGTGCGTTTGTATTAAAATGCAAAATTGTTATGTCTCTATTGGAAAACCCTTTACATGCAAAAAAGAAAAATTAAAAGATATCGCAAAAATTTTTTTTCTCACAAAGAATCTCAAAATGTCCATCTTATTGCTGACAGTATTTCCATTCATTTTTATTTTTTACTTAACTAAGATTAATGACACTTATTAATCTCCAACATTATACCCTTCCACTTTGTTAAACAACACAGAGATCTTTTTCATCAAAATTACGCAACAATAAGGTCCATCTTATGGTCATCAATAAACATCAAAGGGGTGAGAAAAACTCGGACTTGATTTTTGTCATCCATTGACTACTTTTCTTTTGGATATTTCTTGCTATTTGTACTTAAAACTTGTTACTTGTTGTCTTCAGATAAATCAAATCCAAAAGGGTTTCACATCCGATCACGGATGATTCTTCTGCGCATTATTACTGTCTGGCAGATAACAAATCGGTTTTTGGTCTCTTTATACGGAGATATGAATCTTAAAAAGCGTAAAACGAATTACGTATTTTTAAAGAGTATTTTCAAGTACCGAAACTAATTCAAGTTTCCGACAATGCATCTTTGACATTGTTATGTGAAAAATAATTGTAGATCATTTATATTACTTAATGATAGTTTGCATATCATAAGTCATCATTTGGAGGGGAATAAATTCATCGAGGAGAGTCTAATGTTGAAATGTTGTATGTGAACAAGTTTTTTTAGAACGTGTACGAATATTTGAACTTAAAATTGGAATAAAAATTAATACATTCTTGTATTTTTTTCAGGATAATGTGAAACACAGATGAGTAACTTAGCAAATGTACACTTGCATGCAAATGAAAGCCGCACTCGAGTAAAACAGAAAATTTCGACTTTGACCTACTCTGTCCACTGTGGTGTTGAAAGGGTGGAGATATGTCGATTTTATTTTTTACAGGTAGGTCAATCTTAAGTGATCTAACCAGAAAAACCAACACTTACTTAGGTGGCGCTACAGTCCGGGGTGGACCTGGGCCTCAACCAACAAACTCCTCCAGCCAGCCCGGTTAGTTATAAGCCAGCTGCCTCCAGTTGCAGACGCCAAGTTGGTTGAAGTCCCCCTCCACTTGTTTGTGCCACCTAATGCGAGGTCGTCCTCTACTGCGCCGTCCGTCCGGGGTGGATTCTGGAACGTTGGACTCCATCCGCTCTACATGACCCAGCCATCTTAGTCGTTGTATGTGAACTCTTCTGGCTAAGTCGATGTCATTATAAAGGCCGTATAATTCGGCAATGTATCTTCTCCTCCACTCGCCGTCTATGCAGACGGGACCAAAGATCACTCGAAGAACTTTTCTCTCGAAGTAGCCAAGGGCATCCTCTTCCGATTTTGACAAGGTCCATGCCTCTGCGCCATACAGCAGGACTGGGATGACTAATGTCTTATAAACAGTTACCTTAGTAGTTCGAGTAGGGCCTTGTTACTCAATTGCCTTCTTAACCCATAGAAACACCGATAGGCAAGAGTAATTCTTCGTTTGATCGGACACTGTTATTATTTGCGGAGCTCACCATACAGTCTAGGTAGACAAAGTCATTTACTACCTCAAAATTATATCAGTCTATTGTGGTGTTCTGTCTAAGACGCCGATGTTGGGTGTCCTTTTTTGTAGACAGCATATATTTTGTTTTGCCTTCATTGACCGCTAAACCCGTCTTTGCTGCCTCGATCTCAATACTCTCAAATGCAACACTGACGGCCCGCTGAGTTCTTCCGACTATGCCAATGTCGTCGGCGTAAGTGAGTAGTTGTATTGACTTGTAAAAGATTGTACCTTAGGTGTTGATTTGTGAGTTTCGTACAATTCTTTCAAGTACTATGTTAAAGAGATCGCATGATAGCGCGTCACCTTGCCTAAAACCTTTCCTGACATCGAACGGATCGGTGGTGTTGTTTCCGACTTTGATGGAGCAGCGAGAGTTCTCCATTGTCATTCTGCACAAACGGACGAGCTTGGCAGGGATGCCAAGACTAGACATGCAACTTTAAAATCGATGAAAAGGTGATGCGTATCGATGTTTTATTCGTGAGTTTCTTCGAAGATCTGCCGTAGTGTGAATATTTGGTCAATGGTGGACTTGCCGGGTCTGAAACTGCACTGATAAGGACCTATCAGGTTGCTGACGATTGGTTTTAGGCGTTCACATAATACGGCAGACAGGATTTTATATGCGATGTTGAGAAGACTTATACCATCTCACTTATCGGAAAGCTTTCAAGTTAAGACAACAAAAACACCTAAGTTCTGTTTTCACTCGCAAAGGACTCGTCTACGCACGTCAAACTCCAAATGAGAAAGCTTTTTTGTTTGATTGCCCCCAAAGTGTGGATCATTTTGCGGCTGCAATACATGCTATTAATTATCAAAATGTATAAACCAACTTTAAACAGTAAGCTCTTTTTTAATTGTTTTTAAATGCTTATTTTTATTCAATTTCTTTAATATTTGATTCATCATTATTATTTTTTTTCTTGTTATAATTTTACTAGGTAAAGATTTAGTTCTTAAATTGATCAAATTGCGTGGTATTCATTTTTGTCGATTGTTGCAATGCTTCTTTTTTATTTATTTATTTTTGTTCCTTATATTATCTTTTAATGACTACGACCGTGGATAGCAATGCACCGGGCGGCAGAAATGATGATAACTTGCGCATGATGATAAATATTTTATGTAAACAAAAGAACGGCTTTAGTGTTTGTCGCATTAACGCACAGAGTTTGCTTCCAAAGATAGACGAATTTCGGTGTACATTCTTTGGGTCGACCGTTGACGTTATATGTATATCGGAGACCTGGTATCAAAAGCATGTTAGAGATGAAGTGTATGGCTTGAGTGGCTACAGAATCTTTCGGGCTGATAGGCATGATAGGATTGGTGGCGGAGCTGCCTTATAGGTATCGTCTATCGTCCAGGTAGAGGCATTGATCTTGAGCCTTTTTATTCGGTGATGGAGAGTGTTTCATCAACATTTGCTGAAATTATCATCTGTGGGGACTTTAATTGTAACCTTTTATGCAATGTAGGTGCAGAAGCATTTGTTGCTAACATAAAAACATTCAATTTAAATCCTATTAACAATAAAGTTCCCACACACTTCATTGGTGCATCAAGTAGACTGCTAGACTTGTTTCTGGTTAATGATAATATTGAAACTCTCTTATACGATCAATTCTCCTGCTCCTGCTTTTTCGAAACACGACTTCATTTTCGCGATCTTTAATAAAACTAAGTCTAGTCAGGCACAAACCTACTCATACAGAGACTTCAATAATATCAATCATGACCAATTGGAGGAAGATATTTTAAGAGTAAATTGGCAGCAATTAGTTATCTGCAAATTCAAATTAAAACTTTGTTCGACACTCATGTTCCACTTATCACTAAATACATTAAAAACCACAATATTTCCTGGTTTACTGCAGAGATTTCACATCCAAAAAATAGGCGTGACTTAGCCTTCAATAGGTGGAAGCGTTTCAAATTGCCGGACTTGTATGAAACTTTTCGTGCCTTACGTAATGAAGTCAATTCTAAAATAAAACAAGCTAAAAGACGGTACTATTCAAATGGGTTCATCACAAGTTTGCCTACGAAAAAATTATGGAATAATTTGCGTGAAATGGGTATTGGCCGGAAAAATGAAGATGATTTGGATAACTTGAACCCACATCAACTAAACAATAATTTTTTACAAATTCACTCCACTCCGGCTCCGTTTTCGATCTTGAATTATAATGAGATAAATGGAAATATATTGCATAGTTTCGAATTCTTCTGTGTTGAACAAACTGACGTTGTCAAAGCTGTATTGAATGTTAAGTCAAAAGCTGTTGGCTTTGATGAAATACATCCTACTTTTGTGAAAATTATTTTAGTTCATTTACTCCCAGCTCTTACACATGTTTGTAATACAATAATTCTAACTTCCTCTTACCCGTATTTATACTTACTTACTTACTTACTTATGTCCTGTATCCCCTTGTGGGTCCTAGGGCCTCTACAACGCCTACGCGCCATCGTGTGCGATTTCTGGAAATGTGCCTCAGCTCTCCCCAACTCTTTCCCAGTTGCCGTGCTTCCTTCTCAACTGTTCTGCGCCACGTACTCCTAGGACCGCCGCGTATCCTGCCATCCTGGGTAAGCGGGTTCCATTGCATCGCTTGGTTAGCTATGGACCTGTCACCCTTTCGGAGAGTGTGACCGATCCACTGCCACTTTCGTCGTCGTATGGTTGTGCCTATAGGTTCATGGCCCGTTCTCTGATAAAGCTTTTCGTTAGAGATACGGTTTGGCCAGAATATCCTTAAGATGTTTCGTAGACACCTATTGACAAACGTTTGCAGCTTCCTCGTGATAGTAGCGGTCACTCTCCAGGTACCACATCCATATAGCAGCACGGATTCAACGTTGGAACGGAACAGTCGTAGCTTGGTGTTTAAGCTAATTGCATTACTTCGCCAAACTATGGATAGCATCCCAAACGCAGATTTTGCTTTAACTATTCGGCTGGCTATATCCAGTTCGGTTCCCATCATATTTAGCCTTGATAATTGCTATTAATTTATCAGGAATGCCTCTCCTGCGCCAGGCACGCCAAATAAATTCCCAATTGACACTATCAAACACCTTTTCAAAATCGATGAACAACAGGTGAAGTGGTGATCGATATTTAACTCACTGCTCGATGATGATCCGCAGGGTGTTGATGTGGTCGACACGGGAGGATCCAGAGCGGAAACCTGCTTGTTCGGCGTCGAGTGCGTCTTCAAGGTGTTCTTTGATTCGCTCCAGGATGAGTCCAGCTATTGTCTTGGCCACAGCAGGCAGCACGCAAAAACCTCTCCAGTTTTCGCACTGCATTAGGTTGCCTTTTTTGCCTTTTTAGGGAGCTTGACGATCATTTCCTTTTTCCACTCATCCGGAAACTCTCGGCTTCCCATGTTCTCCCGACAAGTAGGAACAGCAGCTCTGCCGATGCTGTTGGCGCAGCTTGAAAAAGCTCCGCGGGTATGCCGTCAGGTCCTACCGCCTTCTTAGTTTTCTGTGCTTTGATTGCAGTAATAATCTCCTCCTTACTGGGGGTTGTGGTGCGAGTTTGGGAATTTCTTTCTACGGACACTTTAGTCTGATTTGGGTGCATATTGCTGGCTAATACTCGGTTTAGAACCGAAGCAAAATGCTGCTTCCGTCTCGTCAGTTAATCCTCATCCGATATTAGCAACGAACCGTCTAAGCCTTTCACTGGGTGTTGAGTAGAGCTTCGGCCACCTATAAGCTCTTTAGTGATTCTATAAACGGTTCTGCTGTCGCACCTCGCTGCTGCTTCTTCTGCTTCCGTAGCCAGCGCATTGATGTAATTGCGCTTGTCACGTCTCACGCTACGCTGTACTTCTCTCATCTTCATGCGATATAGGGACTCAAGCACGATCCTCCGTGCTGCTGGAGTTGCTGCAATTTGAGCTCTTAGGTGTTTTCGTTCGTTGATCCTTCTCCAGGTATCCTCGGAAAGCCACGCCCTATGGTTTCCCTGTGATCGACCGAGAATACTTTCAGCACCTGATGTGAAAACAGTTTTCACAGCGCACCAATGGTCTTGGATGGTGGCGGGCAGGGAGCTGCTGATTGTTTCCACTCCACGTGAGAGATGGTCCCTTAATTCTTGGCGCACTGTGGGAACTCTCAGTCGGTCTACATTGAACCTAGGTATTCTTGTGTCGTTAGATCTACGAACGGCAGCAGTGCGTAGTCGGAGAGTAGTTATCATAAGATGGTGATCTCGTACCAACCCCATGTCGGCATCTCGCCTGTTTCGGACGTCTAGGAGACTACTTCTAAAACGGCGACTGATGGCAAAATGGTCAATTTGGTTGGAGGTTGCTTGCCTGTCAGTTGACACCCAACTGATTTTATGGCAGGCTTTGTGCTCAAACATGGTGCCATAGGTGGCAAGACGATTTGCGTTGCAAAAGTCAACAAATCTTTCGCCGTTGTCATTCCGATTGCCTAGTCCGTGCCGTCCCATAACATGTTTGAGCCCTTCGTTGTCGCAGCCTACCTTGGCATTCAGGTCCCCCATCACAATGACAATGTCGCCATTGGGTGTTGCATTATGAACAGCTCCCAACTGGTTGTAGAAGTTCTCCTTTTCTTCCTCAGACGAACCATCCGTGGGGGCGTAACACTGTATGATGGTGACGCGACGTACTCTCGTCCGGAATCTGGCCGTTAAAATCCTATCACCGTGCGGTTGCCAGGTAATTAGGCCTCTGCGTGCTGTTGGCGTTAGCAGCAGTCCAACTCCATATCCACGGGGGTTTCCGGTTGGTCTTCCGGAGTAGAGTAATACAGTATTACGCGTTGGGGATTGGTACTCACCCGCATCTAACCATCTTATCTCGCTTACTCCCAATATGTCCAGCCTATATCGCATGAACTCATGCTCCAATTGAAGGAATCTGGCGTTCTGAGGTCCTTCACTCTGAGAGTCAAGGAGCGTCTTCACATTCCAGAAACCAATCTTAGTCCGGGTACGATAGCCAAAGGTCGTCAACGTATTATCAGTCCTTATCCGAGGCATTGTGTCGGTTTCCATAGCTATTGTAGTTTCGGTAACGCGGGTTGCTGGCCCAGGTTACCTAGCCTAGGCATAAGACCCTAGACAATCTCGCACTTGCAATTTTGGCCTATATGTATAAGGATTTATACATGCAGTTGCCCGGGGACCACCACGAGGAGGTAAAGCAAGCACTACATTACGAACTTGATTGTTGCGCTACTGGTCCAATCCATGTTTTGGACAGTCAGTAGTTTCCCGATCAATCGCCATGCAGATCCCCACCCGTACCCGTATTTATGGAAATCATCAAAGATTATTCCTATTCTTAAGAAACAGAGGTCGCGGATTTCTCCTCCTGAACCTATATCTATTTTGCCTTTTTTGTCGAAGGTCATGGAAAAATTAATTCACTTACAATTGTCTGCATATTTGCAAAACAACAAATTGCTGTATAGGAACCAATCTGGTTTTCGTCAGAAGCATAGTTGCATCACTGCTCTCTTAAAAGTTACAGATGATATTCGCGTTGCTATTGACTCAACTCATTCGTCGAAACTTGGGACATTTGTTGGAAATAGAGTCGCCGAAATACAGGAGGAAACAAAGGGTATAATCTGGAGACACGTCCCGACACTCGAAAATCCAGCAGACATTGTATCTAGGGGATGTACAGTAGAGGAGTTGAAAAGCTCCATATGGTTTCAAGGTCCTACATACTTATTTCAAGGCGAAGAAAGTTGACCGTCGATTGTCGAACTCATTTTTTCCGCAGAAGATCTAACGCTAGAAATAAGAAAAACGGTTCTTGTTGGCAGAAAAACGGAACAAAACTTTTTGTTGGAACTAATAGAGCGCTGCAGTTCGTATATTAAAATCCTTCGAACTACAAAATCGAATGACATATGCCATGTCATTCGATTTTGTAGTCGTATACAAGGTAGGTCAAGGGACATCAGCAGTACGTTAAATCCAACGGAATTAGAAGATGCTCTTTTACGTGTGCTATCAGCAATACAAACTAGTTGTTTTTCTGAAGAAATAGAAAGTATTGAGAAGAATAGAGAGCTGAAGGGCTGTATAAAATGGCTTAATCCCTTCATTCAGAAAGTCAGCAATCTGTGCTTGCTAAGGGTAGGTGGACGACTTAAGCATGCTAACATCCCAGAGGACTCTAAACACCCTCTTCTGCTCCCACGATGTAATGGATTTAGCAAACTTCTCGACAGGCATCTGCATCGGTCGAATTATCATGCCGGGGTGAAGTCCCTTGTGGCACTGGTAAGGCCGCAATTTTGGATAATCAACGCTAGGGAGATCGCTAGGCAAGTTGTCCGACAATGCACGCATTGTGTAAAATATCGGCCAAAATTGATGGAGCAAGTGATGGGGAATTTGCCTCAGGAGAGGTTGACATCTTCACGTCCCTTTTTAGTTTGCGGAGTAGACTTCTGTGGTCCAATCAGCACTTATTTGAAGATTCGTGGCAAGGTACCCTACAAATCGTACGTGGCGGTGTTTGTGTGTTTCTCTTCGAAGGCGGTTCATTTGGAAGCGGTTACAGATCTGTCGGCGGAAGCCTTCATTGCTGCTTTAAAAAGAATGATAGGTCGTAGAGGTCTTCCGAGTGACATTCATTGCGACAACGCAACAAATATTGTAGGGGCCCAGTCAAAACTTCTCGAATTGCGCAATATGATGATGAAGAAATCTTAACAAGAAACAATCACTTATTTTTGTAGTAATCAAAGTATAAATTTTCATTTTATACCCCCCAGGGCACCTCACTTCGGAGGCATTTGGGAGGCAGCCGTAAAGGTTGCCAAAGGCCATTTGTATTACAGTTTGGGCGGAGCCAAACTGACCTTCGAGGAGCTGTCAACGGTACTTGTCGAGATCGAGGCGGTCATGAATTCGAGGCCGATAACCCAGATGGTATCAGATCCCAACGATTTTGAAGCGCTCACCCCGGGTCATCTACTCATCGGCTCTTCCCTCAAGGCCATTCCCGAGCCAACAACAGAAGTTCCTGACATCAGCTACATCCAGCGACGGCGAAGGATAAATGCCGCAAAAACACACTTCTGGCGACTATGGTTGGCGGAGTATGTCAACGAACTTCAGTGTCGTTCCAAATGGTCTTCAGCAAGTCCAAACATAGAACTGGGTAGTCTGGTCATCGTTCACGACGACAACATCCCACCTCAAAAATGGCAGATGGGCAGGATAACCAACGTCATCCAAGGCCAAGACGGGAAGGTTCGAGTGGCAGATGTGAAGACAGCGAGGGGCATCATCCGACGCCCTATCCGAAAATTTGCTTCTTTGCCAGTTTGAAAGGCAGAGCTTTCAAAGGGGGCAGAATGTTGGAGCAGAAAAGAATTCTTCCCATAAATTTTCAAATCTGGCGCCTTCCTTTAGACCAGTCGCCATAATTTTTTGAATATCTTTTTGTAACATGAAACATAAAGCTTAAATTAGAAGAAAATTGTTCAGAAAGTCATACCTATAAAAACCCCTACAAATAAAGAAAAGAAAGCTTTTTTCGGACAACCTAGTTAGTTGTTTTATTTCTCTCGTTTCGCTGACCAAAAATCTCGGTCTTTATGTAAGACCTAGTCGTTTATTCTCTCGCTAAACGATAGTCTTTTCGCTAACCAAAAAATCTCGGAGATTCGAGGTTGACAGTTGAAAAACGCTTCAATCGTTCAAGTTACATTTTTAACTTCACTTGATTTTTCCAAGGCTTTCGACAAGGTAAACCACTTACAGTTGGTATGAAAATTAGAAAGCATATACCGCTTCTCTCCTGTAGCTGTGAAACTTTTAGCTTCTTATCTCGCAGAAAGGAAACAAGCAGTAGCATTAAAAAACCAAATATCTGAATTTGCAAATGTATCAACAGGAGTGCCACAAGGGTCAATTCTAGGTGCCTTGTTGTTTTCAATTTTGATTAATGACCTTCCGCTGTCGGTTAAAAATAGTTCTGTACACATGTGTGCTGATGACGTACAAATTTATTTAAGCTGTAAGCTGGGCCTAATTGAAGATGGAACGGATAGGTTGAATGAGGACCTCAAGCAGGTATCACTTTGGGCAGAAAGAAATGCATTATAGTTGAATCCACTTAAATCAAAGTGTTTAGTAATATTTAAAAATAAACTGAATACGGATTATTTCCCAAAGCTATATCTGGGAACTTCTGAAATCGAGTACATTGACAAAGCAAAAAATTTAGGATGGTTTAACCGAACTCTCACTTGGGATAATCACATTAAGTCAAATATTTGTAAGGTGTATGGCTGTCTAAGGAACTTATCTCAATCTGAATATTTTACGCCACAAAATACAAGACTGATGCTTGCTAAGACCTTAATTCTTCCACTAATTACTTATGCGTTCCAAATATTCTGTAGCCCGAGCGCCGAAATGAAAAGAAAACTTAAAGTTGTCTTTAATAACCTTTTTCGTTATGTTTTCCTTATAAGGAGATATGACCACGTCTCCCCCTTTCGAAACAAAATTCTTGGCTGTACTTTGGAAGCTTACTTGGATTACTTAGTTATAATTTATTTGCATAAAATCATTATTACTAAACAACCACCATACCTACATGAAAAAATACATCTTTTGCGGTCATCTCGCTCTCTCTCTATTTTGCAACCTAATTTTTCAGGTCTAACTTCTGAACGTCAATTTTTCATTCATGCCGTCCGCCTGTGGAATGCATTGCCCCTAAGCACCAGAAGACTGCACAATACTGATCGGTTTGATAACTATCTACTTCTTGAACTTTAATTTTATTTGAAATTTTTTATACGAATTTGTCTGCAAATACATAAATAAGTACATTATTATATTATATATTAAAATTAACACCTTTGATTTATATGTAAATAAATTTAGTTATTGTTTCTCTGTTTTTTTCATACTCCATTAGTAATAAAATTAATTTTAATTACACTTTTATTACTTACAAAATTTGTAGATTTAACATTAATTTGTTGGTTTTGTTATATGGCATGTGACCGCCCTTGGCTTTTATAAATGCTTCAACTGCTTTTGGTGTGGAATATTAAAGGGTGATGTAGCAGGTGTCTATCTCTTTATACCAAATTTTTTCGATGTGGCTTCATAATTGCTGCAAATTTCTTGGCTTTTAGTTCCTTAAGTTTACACCCATTCAATGACAAATTTGCTGAATGGAATTCATGTCCGGACTGTTTCTGGGCCAATGGAGTCAATGTATATCCAATTCCTCTTTGTATCTCTAAACCTAGAAAAAGGATTGGATTCTGAACGTCAATTTTTCATTCATGCCGTCCGCCTGTGGAATGCATTGCCCCTAAGCACCAGAAGACTGCACAATACTGATCGGTTTGATAACTATCTACTTCTTGAACTTTAATTTTATTTGAAATTTTTTATACGAATTTGTCTGCAAATACATAAATAAGTACATTATTATATTATATATTAAAATTAACACCTTTGATTTATATGTAAATAAATTTAGTTATTGTTTCTCTGTTTTTTTCATACTCCATTAGTAATAAAATTAATTTTAATTACACTTTTATTACTTACAAAATTTGTAGATTTAACATTAATTTGTTGGTTTTGTTATATGGCATGTGACCGCCCTTGGCTTTTATAAATGCTTCAACTGCTTTTGGTGTGGAATATTAAAGGGTGATGTAGCAGGTGTCTATCTCTTTATACCAAATTTTTTCGATGTGGCTTCATAATTGCTGCAAATTTCTTGGCTTTTAGTTCCTTAAGTTTACACCCATTCAATGACAAATTTGCTGAATGGAATTCATGTCCGGACTGTTTCTGGGCCAATGGAGTCAATGTATATCCAATTCCTCTTTGTATCTCTAAACCTAGAAAAAGGATTGGATAAAATCGATTAAAAACACCATAAAGATTAATAAAATTGTCAAAATAACAGTGCAAAGTTCATGGTTTACCTACGGTCTTAGCAACACAACACCCGCAACCACTACATTTTCTATGACCTCTTTGTATTTTACAGCATTTATGGATCCATCCACTATCAAAAGAGTATCTACTCCACCGGCAGTTATAATCTCCCAAACCATGACACTTTTGGACCTTTTCGGATGAGCTGCTACAATTTTTCCTTCAACCGTTCTCCAGGTCGACGTCGAATTACGGTCTTTGCGCCTGCAAATTCCAGGTTGAATTTGGACACATCTGAGAATATGATCTTTTGCCAGTCATCTTGGGTCTAATTCTGCCTTTCACGTGCCCATTCTAGACTATTTTTTTGTTCAGATAAGTGGGTAGGCGAGGAGAGAGCGCACACCTCCCCCGACACACTCAAGTCACTACAGACCTATTGTGATACCCATTGGGGGGGATCCTGGAAGAAGTGTCGTCCGAAGAATTTATTTCTTTGACGATACGAGTAGAGGCAAAGCAAGTGGCTTCAATCCTCGTAAACTTCCTCGTCACCGCAACTCCTGCATAGGTCTTCTTCCATTATACGTAGCTTTTTCATTTGATACCGCAGAGTATTATGCTTCGTGATCACTCCTATAAGGGTAGATAGAGATTTTCTATTAATTTGCGTAAGTCTGTCGGTCCTGGCTTTGTCGTAAATAGACCATAGCTTCCTAGTGGAGACACAAGTGTCTAGAGAGGTACACCTGCTGTTTGCCTCTATTAGAGCTGTTATTCCCTGCTTCGAGCTTTAGTGTGCAAGGCGGGATGTTAATCGAGGAGCCTGATTGGCCTGTTCGTCCGCTTTCTCATTCCCTGGTATGCCTTCTTGTCCAAGCACCCAACAGAGTTTTACCTTGTGTTCTGTGTTCCAGGAAACTTGAGCTCTTCTCGACAGCGCTTCACAAACTTCGATTATATTTCTGTAGCAGTAATCGCTTTTATTGCCACATGGCTGTCGATGAAAAAGGCAATATCGTCTTGTAGTATTGCTCTCATCTCTCACGGGCGGCCATTGTCACTGTGAAGACGTCGGCCTTGAAAAGGCTGCTGGGGTTCGGAAGACGGACTGACTTTGATATACCCAGTGGCTTGGAGTCGATACCGGCCGGTAGATACTGGTTTCCAGCCAGTTTAAATTTTTGTAAGATTCGTGATGTCGTTATCACACGTTTGTAGGTCCGAAGTATAAAGTAGGTAGAGGAGGGGACCAAGGACACTTCCTTGTGGTACGCCAGCGTTAAAAAAAAAATATATTTGGCACAAAAGCTCTTTAAGTGCCAGGGCCTAGCTTCTCGCAACCACTCGTGTTGTGTGCGTTATATTTTTCAGACGAATGGAAGGGACCTACAGTTTAGTGCCGTATCCGAACGGCAATTTATTTTGAGAAGCTTTCTCGTGATAACAATACTCTCGGATGTTTGTCAGACGTTCGCGAGAGGTGGGATCGTGAAAAAACTTTTTGGTGTTTTCTGGGAATCGAACTTGGTACCTCTTGCGTAGTAATCCGACACACTAACCACTACGCCACGAAGCCCACGTACGCCAGCGTTAATGGGATATATTTTCCACTTAAAACTTCTATATTAGACAACAAATTTCCGATTCTCAAGATAACTTGTGAGGACAGGATGCAAGTTTGATGGCAAGAACTTTTTGATTTTGCACAGAAGACTTTCAACGTCTAGGAAAATAGCCGAACAGTATTCCTTTTCTTCAAAAAGCCTTCCATATGTGGGAAACGAACCTGTGAACTTGTTCAATTGTACCATAGTTTTTCTTGAAGCCAAAGTGGTGATCTGGTATGATGCACTCGCTCTCTAGTACTTTTGCATTTTTGTAGTGAGGAGTTTTTCAAATAATTTAAATAGACTAATTGGTCTATAAGAAGAGGTTAAGGTAAGTACCAGGCTTGGGTACCATAATGATCTCGGAAAGCTTCCACTTTTCTGGATAGTAACTAGGACGAGGTGAGGGTGGTGTTCCTGCTGAAACCCCGGGAAAGATTTGGCGACAGCAAAGGGCTATAGACCTATTAGCCTAACGTCCTTCTTACTAAAATCAATGGAGAGAATCTGTGATAACTACATCAGAACACAGATTACAAATCCGCGGCTATGTCCTAATCAACACGCATACCTCGAAGAAAAATCAGTTGAGACGGCACTACAACATGTTGTATCCACAATAGAAGATGCTTTTGAAACCAAGGAATCAGTCGCAGGCGTTCTTCTAGATATCGAAGGGGCATTTAACAATGTGAAAACTCAACAAATTGTGGAGGCACTCTCGATATACTGTAATAACCAAATAATAAACAATTGGCTAGAACACATGCTTACAAACCGCATTGTCACAGCTTCACTGGGAGACGACACAAGAAGGGGAACAGTCCGTACGGGAACACCACAGGGGGGGATAATATCTCCTTTTCTGTGGGTGCTCACAATGGACAACCTTTTAAAAGCACTGGATGGAACCTGTGCGAAATGTGTAGCGTACGGAGATGACCTAGCCGTTCTGATAAGAGGTAGGCACCTGAACATCATAGGAGAGCTTATGCAAAACACCCTTCGAATCATAAAAGAATGGGCGGAGGAGAGTGGACTACAACTCCGCGACAGCGTGTGTTCCAAGCAGAAGTCTATGCAATTATGAAGGCAACTGAAATACTCGCAGAAGACACCAGCTAAAGGAGGCAAATCGACATCTGCTCGGACAGTAAAGCCGCAATTAGCGCGATTATAAACCCCATGTCGAAATCACAACTAGTAAGGGAGTGCGAAACTAAATTGAACTTATTTGCCAGACGGAATAGAGTCCGTCTCACATGGGTACCGGGGCACGAAGGTGTACCGGATAATGAAAAGGCAGACGAACTAGCAAAGAAAGGAGCAGGCAACACAGAACTGAACCCGGATAATACAATAGGGGTTCCTCTGACAACTATTAAAACAATAATCAATGAAAAGATACGACAGGAGTTCAATAACTACTGGACGAATCTAGACACGTGCAAAGTGGCTAGATCTGTAATAACTAAACCGAGTAACAACACAACAAAAAGAGCTTTTAACTCAAGCAGGGCACATCAATCTCAACAAATATTCGTTCAGACTCGGGATAGCTGATACAACAATCTGTGCCAACTGTGAGGAGGAGGAATATAGAACACTTCCTCTACCACTGCCCTGCTACAGCGAGGTAAAGACTAAAAATTCTGGGATCTCCAAGGATTCCGGCTTTACACACCTCAGTAAGAAAGGAATCAGGGGTATAATGGAGTTCGCCAGACTAACACTACGATTCCCCGATCACTATACGATATAGTTTCCCGTTGATACTACCCATGATCCCAAGACCTAAAACCTCTCAATACATGATTCCCAAAACACAGCACTATTCCTTACAGTTACATAGATAAGGGGAACACAACGGGCACAATGGAGGTCTAAGTGAAGAGCATAAGCTCACCCTATTAAACCAACCAACCAACCAGTACGTTGGATGCCATTACTGCAATTTGGGATAACTCTTTTATAAGTCTTCTTCTAGGATCTAAGTTATATTTTATGATTGAGTTTAAGTCTTTCAACTTAATGCAAAGAGGTTAGAAGGGACATCAGGTAGATCACTAAGATGTTTACTCACTACCGGAAGTTTCGGTGTGAATACCCTTTTTAGATGCTCTGCCTTTTTCAGCCACAGTTTTCTAAAGGACTTGGTGCTTTAGTGTTAATAGGTCGCTTTAGGTTTTTAGCGGCTTTCATTGTGGGGTTGAAATTTCATTGTTGGATTAGCACCTCTGTAAACATCTCCACAACAGAATCAATATAGCTTTTTTTAATCAATACGGTGCTCAGATTGAGATGAAAAATAATGTATTTCCTGTAGAATAGTCAGTTTGTGTGCCTGTTGGTAATGTTTTGATTCGAAGTAAAATGAAAGGATCAATCCGGATACGATAACTTAGTTCATGATTCTACTTTAAACTACTCTTTTCTAGAGCTTTTAGATACACCAAAATCACTAACGTCGGGAATTTGTTTACGGTCCTTTGACCAGTAGGTTGGTTTCCCTGTTGATAACACATCTAAGTCTTTGTTGGTAATCGCTGAGTATAAATTGTTACCTTTTGGTGAATAAAGACGAGAGCCCCAGTAGGTATATTTGGAGTTGTAATTGTGCTTAAGTACCTGATTCGTTTCTGGATTGTCAGCATAGCGATCTTTAACTGCACCTCACTCAAATAATGTCCATCGTCGTCATCGTCATATCGCAGCACTGCGGAGTACAATTAACATCACCAAAACCGCTGATTACACGATTATTGAACTTATTGCGCAAAAGATCGATTGTTGGGCGATTCATATTGCACGTAGCGCTGTCTTGCTGGAACCAGAGATCACCCAAGTTTTTTTCCCCAGTTTCTAGCCAACAAAAAAAATCGGTTATCATGCCTATGTAGCGCCCTCCGTTGACCGTAATGTTGTTGCCATCTTTAATTTCGAATAAAAATGAGCCAATAATGCCGCCATTCCACAAAACACACTAACACCACAGCAGCAACATTCTCGGCAGGGCACACAGGACGAACACGAGGATAACTTGGGTTGTCAATTAGCATGCCAATCTCATGAACTTTATTTGTAAGCTTTGCGAACAAGCAAGCACATTATTTCGACCGAAATTTCTTTTCAAAATTTGCACAGTTTCGGCAACACAACACTCACTTTGGAAATACGTTTTCAATACGAGTACTTCCCAACATTGTTCAAGCGTAAATCGATTTATTTCGTACCGCGGAGATATGATACTCGTACTGTGTTACTGTCAATTTTTTGAGCGCGAAAGAGCTGTCAGTGGCAAAATGACATGTAATTTGACAAGAAACCAGTAGATGGCGAACTCGTTATTTACTCTAAAGAGCACTTAAAATTCGGTCTTCAAAAGTAGCCACAATAAAACAATCCTTCATATTTGGACAATAACCAGCAAAACCTCAACTCAGAAGATGAAATGAAAACCAGTAATTCCCAGACCCTAAAATTGGTCCAAACCAACATTTAATGATAACTTTTTGTTCAAATACTGCAGCACTGAAAAATCAATACAAAATACATTTCCCATTAACGTGCTAATGGAAATAATGAGCTGCTAAAACCACATTGACCGCATTCAAATTATGCATCCGTAACTTGAGGTTTATTTTCATTTTTTTCATTTAGTTTCTTGCGTGGAAGTTCTTTTCGATTATTGTGTGGATTTTATGTTACAAATTAATTTTGACATTATCGAAATGATCAGTGCTTCGACTGTTATTGCATTTACACTTGAGTGACTTCAGCCTCCCATGTTAAGCTTCGAGTGCACTTTTACAACTTTGAATTGTGAATGATCCGTTCATGCACTTGTACATGCACTTGGGCATCAACTCATCCATGCATTGTGTAGTTCAGTGTCTATTCAACAAGTTCAAGTGTTTGTCTCTTTCCAAACATTTGGAAGCGCATACAACTTGAAAAGGTTTTCAATGACAGTACATATATTTTGTTCTCTGTATCAATACGGGTTCAACGGTTGTCATTTAAATGCCGTGGTAGACACAACTTGAGGATGCAAAGTGTGGGCATAGTTTCAAGAGAGCGCACGTGTTCAAATTTTTGTCCACTTCATGAGATACAGTATTCTACTCGTATCATAGACACTATTATGTATATATTATATTTTTGGGGCATCATTTGTTTTATAATATTAAACTGGGACATATGACCGAAAAGTTGCTAGTTTCTAACGTCAAGCAATTAGAGTTTCGAACCATTGCGTCCATTTTTTGAAGTCAGTACACTTCCATGCGGTCAGTCGGGCCTCGTTCGGAAACTTACGGCGAAGTTTGTAGACCAGTTTTCTCTGACCTGCTAAATATTTGTAATCATAATTACTTACTTAGGTCCTTTAACCCCTGGGGGGGCATAGGGCGTCAACCACGCCTGCGCGCCATCTTATTCGTACTTCTGCAACGCGTTTGAGCTGCCTCCAACTTATTCCTATAGAGCTCGATTCCTCCTCAACTGTTCTGCGCCATGTTTGCCTAGGGCGTCCCGCTATTCTGCCTGCTTGAGTGAGCGGATTCCACTGCATGGCGTATTTCGCAATGGAGTTGTCTTCGCGCCGTAGGGTGTGCCCAATCCACTGCCACTTTCTCCTTCGTATAGTAATGTTTATAGGTTCTTGGCCCGTTCTCATATAAAGCTGTTCGTTGGAGATCCGGTTCGGCCAAAAAATCCTTAAGATGATTCTTAAACATTTATTTACGAAGACTTGCAGCCTGCGTGTGTTAATGATGTCCACCTTCCAGATACTGCACCCATACAGCAGTACCGATTCTACATTAGAGCGGAATAGTCTTGGTTCTTAAGCTGATAACATTACTTTTCCAGATTGTGGATAGCAACCGAACGCAGCTTTAGCCTTCCCGATTCTACTGCATACGACCAGTTGAGTGCCACCGCGGTTAGCCGAGACCACACTTCCGAAATATAGAAAGTTGTCAACTTTTTCTACTTCCTGTCCGGCAATGTTAAGTTGAGCGTTAGTGTTTGAAGTGCTGAGGGCTTTTGTTTTAGCCGTGTTTATTTTGAGCCCCAATTTTTTTTTCCTCAGTTTCCAGATTATGGGCCATTAGATGAAGGTCCATTATCCGAGGTGAAAGTAGACAAACATCGTCAGCGTAGTCTAGGTAAGGTAAGATGTCATAGTCAAACGAATTCCATTGTTTCCTTCCGTCAATGCTGCACGGAGTACATCGCTGATAACCACCAAGAACAATAGTGGTGACAGAATGCATCCTTGACGTACTCCACTTTGGACACCAAATTCCTCTGACACCTTACCGTTATGTAAGACGTGACACTTACCGCCCTCGTATGTAGCCTTGATAATAGCAATAAGTTTTTCCGGGATGCCTCTCCTGCGCAAGGCCAGCCAAATAGCATCTCGATTCAAGCTGTCGAAAGCCTTCTCAAAGTCGATAAACAACAGATGTAGCGGAGACCTGTACTCAACGCATTGTTCGATTATGATCCGTAAGGTGTTTATGTGGTCGATGTAGGAGGATCCAGCGCGAAAGCCTGCCTGTTCGACGTCGAGAGTAGAATCTAAATGCTCTTCAATTCGGTCCAGAATTATTTTTGCTATTATTTTGGCTACAGCTGGAAGAACACATATACCTCTCCAGTTTCCGCATTCCATCAAGTTTCACTTTTTCGGAAGCTTAATGATCACCCCCTTTTTCACTCCCGTGAAAATTGTTCGCTATCCCAAGCTCTCTGTATTAGCGGATGCAGCAGATCTGCTGATGTGTTTGGCGTCGCTTGAAACAATTCGGCAAGGATGCCATCAATACCCACCGCTTTGTTTTTCTTGAGGGACTTGATTGCTGTCATAATTTCTGTTTTGCTGGGAGGTGCCGTGCGTATTCGGGAATTTGTTGCTTCGGAATACTCATTCGAATTTGAGATCATATCGCCATCGTCTAAGTTGTTTGGAGTTTCGACCACCAATGTGCTCCTGTTCGCTGCTTCTTCAGTCCTAGAAGCCAGTGTGTCGATATATTGACGTTTGTCACGTCTCACACTACGCCGCACTTCTTTCTTCTTCGTACGGTACTGGGTTTCTAACTCTGTTCTCTCTACTGCTGAGGCCGCTGCAATGCGAGCCTTTATTGTTGTACGCTCATCGAACCGTCCCCAGGTGTCTGTCGAAAGTCATGTGCGATGGTGTGCTTACCGACATTGGTCTGTGCCCCGCTCGCAAAAGCATTTTTCACAACATTCCAGTGATCATCCATGCTCTCCTGCATTGAGCTGCTGATTGCGTCAGCTTCTAAGGCAAGATGGTCCCTAAATTGTTGGCGCACTTGGGGGACCGTAAGCCTGTCGGTATTGAACCTGGTGATGTTCAACAAGTTTGATCGGTTGTTGTTGACGGATGCAGTACGAAGGCGTATATGAGCTAGCATAAGATGGTGATCTCGTTCTTGTCCGATATCAGCTCCACGTCAGTTACGGACGTCGAGGAGACAATTTCTAAAGCGGCGACTGATCGCAATGTGATGGGATTTTAGACCTTATTTACGTCTTACAAATTGACATTAGATGAGATCATCGAGGAATTGGAGATCGGGGAGGATATCGGACCCTGGCGACATTATTTTGTTTCCTCCTGACGATGGTATAGTTACTGACGAAGAAAGTGGAGCTGAAAACGAAGCTAATTCACTCCATCTTCCTAGTCGTATGCTTCGTTCTCGAGTAGAGCTGCAAAGTAGACCATCTGTTTCGGAAGAGGTTTATAAAGATGACCAGGAGGAAGAAAAAGAAGCTAATGTTTCTGCACCGAAGAAAAAGAAGAAAAAGGAGATTACTGTGAAAAGATGGTGCAACAACACTTCTTTCACTGCTTGTGGTAAAGGAGACTGTGATGAAGAAGTTAAAAATTAGCTGTACAGTGAAGACATTATTCAATTCATAACAGATATGAGTAACTTGTACGCTTTGCAGAGATATCACACTCTAAATGTAACAGCCGATGAAATCAGAGTGTACATTGCAATATTGATGCTCATAAGGGTAATTGTCACCTATGTATATAAGAATGTTCTGGGAAGTAAAAACTGACACGGTACAGAACAACATATCCACGGAAAACCCATTAGGTTTGGTTACAAGCTTTGGTCAGCTGCTACTCGCCACGGATAGTTGGTAAATTGTGAGCTGTATCAAGGTACATCTGGTCCAGCCCTCAAGATGCAACCAGAATGTGGCTTAGGAGCTGTAGTTATTTTGGAGCTACATTCCAGATTCCCACAAGAATTAGGACCGTACAATTTGTATTTTGATAACTTTTTCACTGGCTTACCACTACTAAAATATTTGCGAGAACGGAATGTTGTAGGAACTGGAACTATCCGGAAAAACCGTCTGGTAAATTCCAAACTGCCGAATTCCAAGGACATGAAAAAGAAGCCTAGGGATGAGCTGTGTCATCAAACGTCTAAGGAAATTATTGCAGCTAAGTGGCACGATAACAGTATCGTTGCAATTGCATCAAACTGCCACGGATTGACTCCTATCTCAAAAGTGTATCGGATTGGAGTTATATAAAAATACGGTCGAAAATTCAGGTTGACTGCCCAGCTGTTATCAAGATGTATAACAAGTATATGGGTGGAGTCGACCGATTTGACGAAAATGTTGACTCCATGAGGGTAAGTCTTCGTGGTAAAAAGTGGTGGTACCCTTTGTTTGCTTTTGGTGTAGACGCCGCTTGTCAAAATGCTTGGCTTATAAGAAAATAATCTGTAAGTAACTGGACCTATTGCGATTTTCGCAGAAATATAGTTACCACGAAAAATGTGCTCTAAGTGTAATGTTGGCTTGCATTTGAAATGTTGATATTTGTTCCACAATAAATAAATCTACTTAATTCTGTCTTTTAATTTTTTTTAAATAAAAACAAATATTTTCTAAAAAAACAGCAGATGTTTCAGGAGTAAACTGGTGCGAGAAGTACAAAATAGTGCGCAGTGTCACCTGTAGGTGGCAGCCCTTTTTTATAAAAAGTGGGCGTAAATTTAAAAAAAAAATTGTTTTTTTGGTCAACTCTTAGTATAAACATACAATTTAGTAAACAAAAATAACAGCATTTTTTATTAACATAGTTATGAGAATTAAAGGATTAAAAAATTAACTCAAAGTTTTATACACTACCCCTTCACTTAAAAAGCTTGATGTTTTTCAACTTTATAAGCATTTTAATAAGCAAATGCTTAGAGATACTTTTTCTCAAACTCGAACATTGTGTGAAATCTTTTTAACCCTGCCTTTAACTGTAGCCTCTATCGAAAGATCTTTTTCAACTTTAAAAAGAGTCCACACTTACTTAAGAAATTCCCAAAAATAAGAAAGACTCTCAGACCTGGCACTTTTATCTATCGAAAAGCACCTTCTTTTAGAAATTAAAAGTAACTCAAATTTTTATGAAAGAGTTTTAGCAGAATTCGTAAAAAAGAATCTTAGGATAGCTGTAGAGTACAAATAGGTAGTACATAATTGTAATTGATAATTTTTTTATATTTAACAACGCTCCGAGTTATCAATAACTTATATAGATTAATTTGCCCAAAACGCCGTCTTTCGAAGCCATCTTTTTTTATGCGATGAGCTCATTGTCTACGTAAATTCCAATGACTTAAAGTATAACAAAGGTGGCTTAGATTGCATATCTTAAGTCTGTGTTTCGAATAAGAACGAAAATGGTAGGCCTTGAATAAAACATTTTACTTAAACTTTTTTCGGCTTCCCTCTCTTAAAATTTCACCCCACGATTAATATTTTTAATATTTTTGAATCGACTTCTCTGCTGATTTCGTGGTTTTTCGACTTTTTAGATCCTAAATTAACAGACAGACAGAAATAAGAACAATTTTCTTTAATTTATGTATGTAACCCCCACACACTCCATTTGAATCAAAAACAATTCAGTGTATTTGCATGATAGCCAGCAATCAAAATACAAATCAAGGATTATTATCTACTATTTTTTCTGTTCATTATCTTATGTAGCAACCAGGAATAATAATCTACCTCTCTTGTCTACTGACTTTTAAACTGGTGTAAGCCAGGTGGCTCCGCTTCATTAAATATGTCTAATTTAGAATTGTATAATTATGCAATTACCAATTACCAATAGATGCAGCGGCAATTCGGAAAGGAGAAAAGGTAAAAGAAAATAGGCCCATCATTAGGTAGCAAGGCGACGGTGATGGCGACAATGGCGGTCAGTGTTCCAGACACTGTACCACACACTAGTGTTGTAAGAAGCAGTCGCCAGCCAACAAGTGTTCTGACCGCAATTAAGTACCATTATGAAGAATCATCATCATCGGAAAATTTAACAGAAACATTTGAAAGTGATTTTCTTCAAATTTTCTGATGTACGAGTACCTATTACTATCATCGGTTTTTGTCGGATTTATATTAAATAAAATGTTTTTGTTGGTCCCGAACATGTCCCGAAGTTTATAAAAGAAAAAAAAAGACTGTACAGTTGGGATTGGACTAATGATGTTATCATCACCTTTCAGGCAGGTCTAGTTTTATTGACGCACCCAAACAGTGAATTGAGACGCTTCTTATGGGCATGACTTTCGGAGGTTGTTGCTAGATATGATGCCGTAAAAAAATCAACTGTTTGATCATTCTGCTTTCCCCAAATTTGATGAATTCAAGCAGAATAGGCTGCAAACCTCGTCGCTTAATCTATGCAGAGGGAGATTTAACTCTATTTACTAAAAAAAAAAAAAATTTAATTACTTTAAAAAGCTTACAGACTGGGACAGCCTGACTCCAACATTTTCCCGGCCTATGAAAACGGGGAGGAAAACCCCAAGTACTTCTCATAGCAACGCACTGCATTAGGGGCCCTAATTAATAAATACGATGAAATTTGAAAGTCGTCTTCTGTCCAGGCTGAAATTCCTTAGACTTGTATAGCTTCAGCCTTAAGAAATTCCTGCAATTCACGCGGCATATAGGTCGTCGTATACATACGAGTAGATCACTGAAAGTATCCAATTGTCCATCCCCTACAACTTGCCTTTTTGGTAACTAAGGACAAGCAATGACGCACATATTCTGGGCTGAGCTTAGGCTACTGTGGGGATCAGCAAGTGGAGGATCGCTGAACGGCCTGTGATGTACAGGTTAGCTGTGAATAACAAATAAGCAGCCCCCGACCGAAAGCGGCAGAGAAGGGAGGGTGAGGCTGAAAACGTCTCAGAAACCCTATGAACTCTCTGTGATAGGACGAGTCGGTGCCGTCCACAAATAGTTGCCCCCCACTTTAAGGAGTGGCAACGGGGGAACCATCCAAACACTATAACAACACGAGAAGTACTGCATATTAAGCCTATATGCTAGGCATTAAGACCGAGCCCGGTAAGGTCTTAATTACGGTATACCGGACCACCGAGTGGTCTTGATTGCTGTGGGCTGACGGTTGTAGGTATTAGTTACCTTAGTAAGTTAGAGTGAAATCTGAGTGAAACGGCCCAAACTACCATATCGCTATGCGTTCTTTTCATGTGGCGCTGCTACAATTTTTCACAACAAAAATTACCTCACGTCACTGGAATATAGACCGAAGGAATCATATCGGCCTATTTCCCTTTTTGCCGGTTATTTCTAAAATATTCGAAAAACTACTTTCAAAACGACTACAACCCGTAATCAACGAAAGACGTCTCATTCCTGACCATCAGTTTCGATTTAGAATCAAACATTCTACAATCGACCAAGTCCACAAAATAACTGACGTGATTGAGAAAACTCTCGAAGAAAAAAAGATTTGTTGTTGTTTCTTGACGTCTCACAAGCTTTCGATAAGGTTTGGCACGAAGGTTTGGAGTATAAATTGCAACGACTACTGCCACATCTCATCTTACGATCGTACCTCACCGAAAGATTTTTTCGTGTTAAGAACTGAAATGATTATTCTGAATTCAAGGAGATTGCATTCGGAGTCCCACAAGGAAGTGTCCTCGGCCCGCTTATATATGTACTATACTCTACACGCGTGATATCCCGCAGGAAAGAAACTGCGTCGTCGCCACGTTTGCGGACGATACGGCGATATTGGCAACGAGTGATACAATTGAAGCAGCAACTGAAAAGCTGCAACATGCTATTAATAAAGTCCACGCTTGGACGAATTCTTGGCGTATTGTGCTGAACGAACGCAAATCTACTCACGTCAACTTTACCTACAAAAAAGTGGACAGATTTCCCGTATATTTAAACTCGGCTCAAATACCATACGCGAACGAAGCAAAATATCTAGGAATGACTCTAGATGTTTAGCTTAAATGGAAATCGCACTTAAAAAAGAAACGCGACGAGCTCGAAAACAAATACCGAAAAATGTATTGGCTACTCGGAAGACATTTGAAGTTGAGCCTACATAACAAACTGCCAGTGTGGATGTATGGTCTACAACTATGGTGTTGTACCACGAAAACCAATAGAAACATCCTAAAAACTTTTGAAAATAAAGTTCTTAGAACGATCGTTAGTGCACCGTGGTACGAACGTAACGAAGATATTTATCTTACATACTTACTTTACTTAACGGGCTCCCGATCCGTGAAGGGTCTCTGCCTGAGACACTGTAGCCTTCCATCCTCTGCGATCTCGGGCACGTTGCTTCCAGTTATCCAGACCAAGCGCTCTGGCATCCGCGATGGCTTGGTCTTTGAAACGGAGGTTCGGTCTTCCTTGCCGTCTCGAACCTGGCGGCTGGGATTCGAAGATCCTCTTAGCTGGAGCATTATTGTCCATTCGCTCGATGTGCCCGAGCTAATGTAGCCGGCGTATTTTGGCCTTTTGGACTGCATCCACATCTTGGCACAGCTCATAGAGATCGCGGTTGTATCTTCTCCTCCATTCGCCCTCCTCGCACACAGGACCAAAAATCCTCCGAAGAATTTTTCTTTCGAAGGAGCCCAGTATCAGCTCTCCCTTCCCGCTTACGTCCAGCACTCGGCGCCATAAAGCAGAACTGGCAGGATAAGAGTTCTGTAGAGCATACATTTTGTCCTTCGAGTTAGGAGTTTTGAACCCAATTGTTTTGCCAAACCGAAGTAGCAGCGGTTTCCTAGGGTAATTCTTCGCCGGATCTCCACTAGGATGTCATTTGTGGAGTTCATGTTTATTCCGAGGTAGATAAACTCCTTAACTACCTCGAAATTGTTGCACGAAATTGCACGTTGCAGCGCGTGTTTTCCAGCGTCACGCTGGATCAGTTTTGCCGGGATCCCGAGTTTGGCCATCGCCACATAAAGCTCCTGACGATGAATGCTATCATATGCGACCTTGAAGTCGATGAATAGGTGGTGAGTCTCGACTTGAAATTTATTGGTCTTTTCCAGGATTTGCCTCAGTATGAAAATTTGGTCTATAGTCGATCTGCCGGGCCGGAAGCCACACTGGTATGTGCCGATTAGTGTGTTGCAGAATGGTTTGAGACGTTCACACAGTACGTTGGATAGGATCTTGTATGCGACATTATGCAGGGATATGCCTCGATAATTCTTGCAAGACATAGGATCGCCTTTTTTGTATATGGGGCATACGGAGCTGATAGTCCAGTCATCGGGCATGCTTTCTTCAACCTATACTTGGTTGATGATTTGGTGCATGCGCCCTACCAAAACATCACCACCGTATTTGAAAAGCTCCGCTGGTAAACCATCAGAGCCGCGGCCTTGTTGCTCTTAAGCTTTTGTTATTGCTAAGCCAACTTCTTCTATACTGGGTGCTGGAACTGATTCTTCGTTAACTGGACGTGGGTTCTCTTCTTGCCCTATCACTTTCTCTACATGATGCCCATTTAGCAGCTACTGGAAGTGTTGCTTAAACACATCTACTATTCCCTGCGCTTCGGTGACTAGATTTCCTTCGCTGTTTCGAAGAGCCTGTGTTCCGGCCTTGAAGTCAGCAGCCAGTTGCTTGGCTTTCTTGTAGAACTTCCGGATGTTTCTTCGATCATGAGACTCTTCGATCTCCTTGAGCTGGGAGACTGCGTAGGCGCTCTTCTTTCTACGCAGTATTTTCTTCTCCTCCCTCCTCCTGGCTCGGTACTCTTCCCTCGCTGCCCTTGTTTTGTGCTGCAGCGTCTTTTTGTGCTGCAGCGTCTTCATATGTGCATCATCATCATACCACGGGCTCTTTCTCTGGGGTGGCTGGTACCCTAAAGTGGTTTCGGCTACCTCTTTGATGATGTCGCGATACTGGGACCACTGGATGTTGGCGTCTGTGGTAGGTGGATGCAGTGCGGAGAGCTTCTCACTCAGACGCTCTCTGTAGACTCTGGGCTACTTTAGGTGTGCTAAGGCGTCCAACGTCGAATTTCTTCTTCTGGGCGGTTCGCAGCTTCTTCTCGTTGGATAGTCGAGCTCTGAACTTAGCCGCAACAAGAAAATGATCAGAGTCGACATTTGCCCCTCGGAAAGTGTGCACGTTGAGGATGTTGGATGCGTGCCTCGGTTCGACCGTCTAGAGAGCGCCAGGTTGCTGTGTGGATCCTTAGCCTTGGAAACCTAGTGCTGCTTATCACCGTATTACGAGCTGCCGCAAAGTCAGTTAGTCGGTACCCGTTGCCTGTGGTCGATTCGTGGATTCTGTGTTTACCAACTAACCCGCCAAAGATGTTTTCCTTTCCGACTTTGGCATTGAAGTCCCCGAGCACAATTTTGACATCATACTCCGGACAGGCCTTGTACCGCGTGAGGACAGACTCAAGTTTTTGTGTAGCACCTGGGGTGTAGAGCGTCCGCACGTTCCAGGTACATACTCTTAGATCGTTGTCCGTTGACGTTCCGGGTCTGGTTGCCATTTGAGGGAAATCCTTATCCTCGTGTCTCGCTCATAACTAGTGTTTTTTTACATGGTCGGGAAGTTACCTCGACGGCACAACCTTCAACCTGGAGGGCCAGGCCCTTAACCCTAGGACAGCAGGCCGGTTATTCCGGTGCCAGTAACCCACTTTGGGATATGAGCGCTGCCCATTTAGGGTTCATCCGCCACCAACTCTTCTCCAACACCCTGGCTCGGTATTAGAAATCCCTATAGACCTGCTATCCGAATATGTCAGAGCAGCTCTATAGATATTACACTAAATAGTTCGGCCTGACTGAAACTGTAGACGCCACCGTTGGTTCCATCTAGGGAACTCCTCCGCTGCCGCCTGGAACCAGAGGAGATGCCTTAGTGAGAAAACACTCTCCTCCCCCCTCTCTCGTCCGCTGCCACCAACGACCTTCCAAAGGGGTTGGTTACCCAATCTTCAGTCGAGGTACTAGGCACCCACCAGTCACCAACGTAGAGGTGAGAGTAGGAGTTGGTAGTGAGAGGCTAGGTGAGAACGCTTGTGTTCTCATGGCATCACATCACCACCCTTTAACCGGCCAAGAAGATATTCATCGGGACCTGGGAATTCCCAGCGTCCCCGAAGAGATAACAAATTTTGCGCGTAAACACGAAGATCGTGTTCACGGCCATTGTAACAGTACCGTCATTCAACTACTTGACGCGAACAATTCAATTCGTCGTCTGCAAAGGGTGGCCGTGGTGTAGTGGTAACATCATCGCTTGTCACGCTACAGGTTCACGGTTCGAATCCTGATGTCAATAATCATCTATTTATTTCGCATGAAATAAATAAAAAGTCGATCAATTGCGAAAGCTTATGTTAACTCTACTGCGAAGGCATAACACTGGCAGTAGGGCGGTCATATGGCTAAAATGCAGCTTGATCGTGATGATGACATCAGGAGGACGGAAAAAAATACTGTGAATCATGAGCAACGACAAAAGCAAAAACAAACAAGATCCCCAGTTATCTGGACAGCCACCCTTGGAGTTCATTGAAACTTAATACCAGCTGAGTTTCAAACCAACTACACCAATCTGTCTTTCTCTCTGTCTCTTCCCCTTTCCTCAAAACGCCCGTGTCCTAAAATTAGTATAAGGGTATTCATAACCCCTTTCACACGTGCAAATTATAAAAAAAAAAAAAAACCTTTTGACCTCGCGTCATAGTATATGCCGGTAGTGAACAGCAGTAACTTTCATTGGAATTTAACCTGTCTAAAACGCTACATTCTTTTTAAATTACATACGAACATCTTTATTCCAAAAATATACGAGTCTCGTAAGCGAAAATAAAACTGCTGGATAAGCGTCGGCTTAGTTGTAGTATTAATCTTAGAGTTAAAATCTCACACTACCATAAGCACGCGCGGTCGGGCCTTATGGTGTCTTTAGAAGATTTTCACTCTCTCGGCAAAAAAGAAAAACAAAAAACCTCACTGGAGCGATTCATTTTGTCATTGAAGACTACTTGGCACAATACTAAACCGACTTACTCGCTTTAAGGCACATGACACGATTTGTATAGTAGTTTACAAAAGAATTTCAATGTACGAAGTATTAATATTTAAAACCTAAACCCAGCATCATATTCCATCCAACAAATAGGCAACTCATCTCAGAACAGAACGTCGAATATTCCATTCACCCGGAATTTGTAATAAAATCCATTAGATGACCTAAAAGTGTACGAGTACCTTTGTAATACCAAATAAAAATACTATTATGAACCTAATTTAAAATTCCGACAATCACATTATACCCACCTCTAATATTATTAGAATCCCATTAAGGCAGTTAACCCTTAAAGCGAACTTCAACCTCACAATGCATTTGAAATAAACCCAAATGATCGTCTAAAAAATGATTTATTTCTATCAAAACACTTTGGCATAATTAAATTCTATAATGTACTTAATAATTATCAGTTACGACAATGTAACTTGTAAGAAACTTCTGAACGAAATAAATTATAGTGCCCGATTCTTCGTGGGGTGCCTCTATAACTCCTAATTGTAAATTTGTCAGTCGTTAAACCGACAGCAGTTTATTAATCAAAACTGTCTGTCTGCTGTTCTTTATTTGTTCCCGTTGGGTTATTAAATCAAAGCTTCAAGTGGATCGGCTAACAATCACAACTCAACTCCCACTGCGGCATAAAAAGAACACTTGCTATACATAAGGCAAGTTATATTCGGCCCCTGAAAAAGGAAATCTTCAAGAGTGTTGTCATAGCGCACAGTATGTGGTAATTATGAAAGCATTTTTAATGCTCGTGTCTTCTTCAAAGATAGAATAAATGTGTTTCCAAAACTTAAGGCGACACATTAACGATTCTTTCGCAAGTTTTAGTTTGCTTAGAGGGAATAAAAGACATTAATGCCAACCAAAAACTATTTTGTTACATAAAGCCAAAAAAAAGCAAACAATATACATATGGCGCAGTGAAATTTTGGTGCTCATATACGTATATGAGCAAAATTTATGGTTTTCAAAACAAAATTTTTTTATCTGTGCGAGAAGCATAAAATTTGAATCAGTTACATGCGAATGCTTAAGGAGTTCCTTTATTCTCGGGTGCCAGCTGTTGTTCGCACGAAGAATTTTTCTTTCGTATTAGCTCTTCGACCCTGTTTATCGCCCAACATGCGGCATCACATACTCGTAACAACAGAAAAGTTACAATCCACCTGGAACGGATCGTAATATACTATATCTCTCATATTGTAACCTAGCCTTAACAAAGTGGCGTTGCCAAATTTTTAAAATAGATGCAATGATATCTTTCTATCATATTTCCACGATTTTTTAGAAATTTTGTCCCAAAACTGTTGATACAACATTTTTTTTAGCAGAAAGTGAGCGTGATTCCTAAAATTTGTATCCAAAGTTCACGGATTCTGATGAGATATTCACAATAAGACTTTAATTGTTTTTTTTTTTTTAAAGAAAACGCCCCCAAAAGATGGGCCTGACGAAATATAGAGAAGGTCAACTTAGGTTAGCAAAAAAAAAAGCCAACACACTTAGACCAGTAATAGGTCCATTGTGAAGCAGCCTCCAGCCTACTCGTTGAACCATTTGAAGCTCCTGATGAAGCGTAGAAGGTCCCTAACGTCTATTTTATTCTCCTAAGTGGAGTTTCCTTCTCCCCTTCTACTCCTCGTATATGCAGCTTCTGCAGAAATCATTTGAGAAGACGCCAAGCCTTGTTGCATGCTTGCCTATTAGACAGTGTCCAGTAATGACACCAATGACAGTGCTAATATGCATTCTATTGATAGAAATCAGATTCTTAGAGCGCGTCAGTTTGAGCTTAGGGCAAACCTATTTGTCACTAGACAAGTTGTACCACTTGTTCACCTAAAATTTGTCTTTTCAATAGCATCCAGCTTTAATTTAAGTTTGCATGTAGCGATATGCATACCCAGTGACCTGGAAGGATGGGTATTGTTGTTCCATGTCTGGCAAGTTTGTCAGCCTTACAATTACCTGGAATGTCCCTGTGTCCCGGCACCCAAATTTAGAATTTATTGAGGCTGATTCCAAGGATTTGATTGGTGCTTGGCTGTCTGAAAAGATGCGGATATCAACGGTCGATATCACGTTTTCCTTTAGCCAAGACAAGACTTCCCTTATTGCCATTATCTCCATCTGGAACACACTTCAATGGTTTGAGAGACGAAAGGAGAGGTTTAGATTAAGTCTATCAGAGAAAACACCACCACCAACCCCGTCGTTAATTTTTGAATGCTCGGTGTACAAATGTACCGATTTATCTTCCGTAAAACCACCTTCTTCCCAAAATGCTCTTGAAGGGATGGTGCGAGTTATAGTCACTTGTTTAAGATGGAGGCGTGGCCATATACCTAGAATACTGTGAAGTATCTTTAAGGCGAAACAGAGTGTCCATTGCTGCAGAAGGTGTCGTTCGTAGTGCTCCGTTAATGCACAGACAAGCTGAACGTTGGACTTTACTTACTTTCTTCTGCTTTATTGCCGTGTCGAAGGAAATCCACTAGGTCTGATGATCGAGATATAGAGCCAGTGAGTTAATCTGGGTTGTAAGCCCCATTTGTTCCCAATGGCTTTTCTGCAACAGAAGAATGCGACAGTAGCTTTCTTTACTTTTTCTTGTATGTTAGGTTTCCAGGTAAGTTTTCTATTCAAAATAAGACCCAAATATTTCACGAAAATAACAGGACTAGTTCCTTATTGTGGGGATTCGCTCCTAGACCACACGGAGCTGTCTGTTTAGATAGCTGATTCAAAACGTTTTGTAGCAGCTCTTTTAAGGTAATGAGGTGTTAACCAGAGACTGCTATAGCAACGTTGTCCGCATAGGCGATAACTTCACAACCCTCAGCCTCCAGGATTTTCAATAATTCATCCCCTACTGACATATGTCTCACCCAGCTTTGAGTTGTTAATCAGACTATTAAGCAGTAAATTAATAAACTCGTCAAGTGAGCTATCTACCTTCAGAATTGACAGTGTTTTCGTTATCGCAGATGAGTAGATGTTGTTAAAAGCGCCTTCATTATCAAGGAAAGCTACCATAGTATACTTCTTATGATACAAATTACTTAGACAATATTTGTCAGTTTTTAGTAAAAATATTGAGAAACATTAAGTTTTTCTAAAAGTGGTCAGATTTTAAAAATTTTTACAATTGTACTGATTCAAGTTATACAGGTTTTGAAATTTCATGTTTCTAGCTCGAATTTTAACGTGACATACTCGTACGGACAGACGGACATGGCTAGTTCGACATAATTTTTAATGTTGATCGCAAATATAAATACTTTTGTGGTCTATCCTTACACTATGTACCAAAAGTAATATACCCTGGATAGGGTATAGAAACTGCCACGAACTTTAATAGAATATCAGTTGTATGCTTGGAAGCAAGAATACCTTCAAATTTAAGACCAATTGTGAGAAACCGCCAAGGGTCGGCAATAAGTTTACTGCCATATAAGTGAAGTCCTTAATTTCTTCTTAGCTTATAGCTGGCGGCAGTTATGGTTAGTCTTTGACAGTGAACAGATACTTCAATTGTAGATGAGAACTTGGTTTTTACTATTTGAACTTTAGGACTAACTGTTTTCACCTGATCTTCAATTCGAGTCTGACCTGAAAATAAAATCGGTCGAAGAACTTAACACAATGAACACTACAGTTTGTCGTTTGTAAAAGGACCGAATGGTACTCTTCTGGAGAAACCCTGGTGATTATGATGAACATCCGTTTTCCAGGGTGCAAAAATGGCTACTGGAACGCTCAGGGTCAGTAGCCTTCATCATGGAATGAACTAAAATCACTAATAACAGAACAAAAATCTCGTGGGCTATTACCAGTTTCTCCCCAATAAATCAGCCGGTCTTGACGGCATTTTGCCCATTATGCTGAAGAAAACTTGAGTAGTATCGATTTTAAGAAGCTGTATAATTAAGTCCCCCTTTAAGTGGAGACGCGTTCGAGTGGTTTTTATTCTGAAAGTTGGAAAGCATGGACATGAATCCGCGAAGGATTTCCGACTCATTAGCTTAACTGCTTTCTTGCTTAAGACGCTAAGCCTTAGATGTTCACATAAAAATGACTTCCGAGACATCTTCACTATCCAAATCTCAGCACGCGTACACTAAGGGTAGATCCGTAGTAATGGCTCTCCATGTGTGGTGCAAACGATTGAAAAAACCATTCACTACAAATAATATACCCTAGTTACCTTCTTAGACATTGAAGGCACGTTTAATGACGTCCTAACTGAAGTGATTCAGGAAGTTATCACCGAATTGGGTGTTGGTGATTTTATTAGTCACTGGATAGTATCTACGTTAAAAATCAGAATCTTTCCGTCAGGTAATTTATTTCTTACCACATTTGTAGACAGAGCAACACCTCAAGGTGTTTGAGCCACTAGTTGTGGACTAAGCGTTAATCCAAAGAAAACTGAACTGATGCTCTTTACCACCAGAACTAAAATACCAACTTTTACGCCTCCACTGTTAAAGAACCAATTACTTCTTTTATTCTCCAGCGCTAGGTTTTTAGGAGTAATGCTAGACCCAAAGATCAACTGGAAGATAACCATTAAGCAAGAAGAGTGAAATAAAAAACGTGCATAGCTTTCATTAGTTTAGTCCTGCCCTAAGTAAAAACTACAACACTAAACTAATAAGCAAAGCGCTAAGAACGGACGCCATAGATACTACGGATTCAGCATGCAGCGCGGTCAGATTCAGAAAATCAGGGTGCTGGTCTGCTAGACCTTACGGGCACAGTAAGATTCTAGATTTGTTACCAGGAGAACTGAGGAAAACTCTGACCGACTACACTATGCCCAAGCTAAATTTTCAAGATAATTTCACAGCCGATTTTCAATCCAGAGCAGTCTGGGAAAGAGGTGAAGTCATAAAGCAATTTATACCGACGGTTCAAAGATGGATTGTAGGGTCGGCATGCTTTCGCCTTGCCAATTCATCCAGTGCCTTTCAGGCGGAGGTTCTGGCAATACGTGAAACGTGTCGGATAATAAAACACAAGTCAATACCCATTGATAATATAGCTATTTTCGTTGATTGAGTCAGGCAGCTATCAATGCCCTGATTTTAACAGCATCATCTTCCCAGCTGGTGGAGCAGTGTAGGGAAGAGCTCTCGTTGGTAGGTTGACGGACCAAATTCAGTCTTCTCTGGGTGCCAGGTCATAGCAACATAGAGAGCAACGAACGAGCCGACGAGGTGATGAAAAGTGGTCTGCCCTTGACAGTGGTAGTCCTCTTTTAGATGGAAACCGTCAAGAGCGAAATCAAGAGCGAACAGTTTCCAAAGTTGTATCATTTCTAGACAGTTTTGCAACAACTGGGCCAGAACACAGAAACATGTCTCTAGACTAGGCATCCCTTTTAACACACACTGTCGCAATTGAAAAAAAAATATAAGTCGAACTCTAGGCAGTGCAGATTTTTCGACAACCTTGAAGGAATTTCAGAGAAAAGTTCCATGGAGTTGATCAGTTTCCTAAATGCCAAAGGATGGATTTGAAACTGTTTTCTTTCAACACCATCCAACAGACTAGATCACGTGAGTTGTACTACTCAAAATGGCGCACCAAAATGTTGTTTAACGGTGCCATCCCTTCCGAACGTCTGACAAATATCCGAGAGTAAAATTGTCAAAAAAAAAGTTCCTCAATTACAGCTTTCTATTCGTGCGAAAATAAACAGGATGTTATGTACGAGTAAGTGGTCAATCCACCGAGGGATCATTCTTTAGGTCAAGATAAAAACGGAATTGTAATGCGCTGGAAACGGGTGCAGTTAATCATCTCTTACCCCTTTAAAGCAAATTGAAGGTAAGAAAATTGGATTGTGAAAACTCCCAATCCGATGCACTGTGACAATCTAGCATTAGCTTGAGCAACGTGTCCTTTCACTCAAGCTAGTGTGACTACATTTTGAGTTTTACACTTGTTGAACTTCTGGACACTGTCATTCCCCAGTCATGGTTGATTGCTCATGGTTATTTTATTTGATACCTCTCGGTAACTGGTATAGTATTCACTCCATTAATAGGTATCAAATTTTCAAGAATTTCAGTTCATTAATGGTACCGCAGAAGTAAGCATACTTGTATTGATCGAAGAACTTTGGCTAACAACCTCGTTGGTGGACTCAAAACTCCCGGATACTATTCCTTATATGTCAAGGATAAAGGTAAAAATAGATCGGTAAAAAGTAGCCTTAAGGTAATTTTACTTCCTAATTACAGTGGCCGGGATTTAACCATAGCGTTGCTAGAAATAAACAAGTGCTGCTACTACCTAGCATCGCCTTATCTCCCCCATGTCATCATTGACCTTCTTACTGGACCCAGTATGGTAAAACTGGTCGCAAACGCAGTATGATGCAAAACTGAATTCAGAGTTGGTTGTGATGCTAACGTTGGTTGTGATGCTAATGCTTGGGGTAGCACTGACATCAACGAAAGGGGTGAGTTACTTTTTGACTACATTCTAAAAACTAACCTCATTTTGTGTAACATTGGTAACAAACCTACATTTATAACTAGAAACCGATAGGAGGTTCTATATATAACCCTTGTCTCCGACATTATTAATCAAATGATCAAGAACTGCAAGGTATCTGGTGAACACTCTTTTTCTGACCACCGATACCTTCAATTTAGTCTTGGCGACGATCCTTCAGGCCAATTGGTTTACAAAAATATCCGTAAATCTAACTAGATCAAATATAGGGAAACTTTAATGAAATTATTAGGTGCGCAACTAAGTTCTCTTTTGATGAAAATGCAACTTTATTGTGAAAAAATGGTAACAAAGGAATCATTCAAAGTATTGCCCATCGCTAGCTATAACTTTTTCCCAGCTCTCTGGCAGACCTCGAATACCGTTACGGTAAAAGTGTTCATCTTTTGAAACTATCCACGAAGCCATTTTTTGATGTCTACATATGAGCGGAACTGCTGATCAGCCAGACCATGTGCTATCGAACGGAACAAGTAATAATCGGATGGCGCAATATCTGGGGAATATGGCGGGTCGGGTAGGACTTCCCATTAGAGCATTTCCAGGTAGGTTTTAACGGGTTTGGCAATGTGAGGCCGAGCGTCGTCATGCTGCAGAATCACTTTTTCGTGCCTCTGCTCGTATTGTGGCCGTTTTTCGCACAGTGCTAGGCTCAATCGCATCAATTGAAGTCGATACCATTCCCTAGTGATGGTTTCGTTAGGTTTCAACAGTTCATGATAAATGACACCGTCAACGTCCCTTGGCTTCAAATCATAAAGAACCCAAGTTCCTTGTTCTTGAATCATTCCAAACGCATGCAATCGCTTAGAAATGGCTTGACGATCCTCATCGATCTTCATCGAGCAATGCCTCCAATTCAACGTCTTCGAAGAATTTTGGCCTTCCTTCACGCGGTCGTCAACATCGAGTGACGGAACCAATCACGGCACGATGTTTCAAGTTTAGAGCAGCATCTCCGTAAACCGTTTTCTTCGAATGAAAGAAGAAAATCAACACTTCCCGCAAATGACGATTATTTGGCACAAAAGCAGACATTTTCTCACAACCAAAAGTATATGACGCCAGAACAAAATCACTAATGTGTCAAAACAGTTTGTTTACCATATGCCTAAGCTCGGTTCATGGCGTTTTGGATATGTCAAAATCGACCAGCACTTACTGCTGGAGCCATCTATTGAAAAACAGCGAGAACTTAGTTGCGCACCTAATACGACCTCTGATTCTCTAAAGTCCCCGAGCAATCCTCAAGAGCTTGATTGTATTATTAAGGACCTTACCTCAATAAAGCGTTGTCTTCCTCTTGTCTTGTAGTTAGGGTTAGGGAAAAGAAAAACCACACTGGTGGACCTCTGATCTTGGTCCACTCAGGAATACTTACAGAAAATTTTTAACAAAGGAAAAAGTACAAGAGATGCATCTGACTGGGACTCGTACAAAGAATCCCTAAAAACATAAAAAAAAGAATTGAAGAAAGCCAAACGTAATTCTTAGAGACTCCTCTGTGGCAAAATAGAAGAATCTTCTGAGGCGTTCTCGACAAATCCTTCAATGCCCAGCTGTTTATTAAAAACAGATGGGTCTCGGACAACTTCCAGTGTTAAATTTACTTATTGATACACACTTCCCAAGTAATTCCCTGACTGCCAACAATATTGACTCTATCAAGTCAAATTCTCAAAAAACCAACCTCTCAAGTCTGATTGCGCAGGACAAACTCCTTTGGGCGCTACATAGCTTCAGACTATATAAATCCGCTGGACCAGATGGCATAACACCTGCTGAACTACAAATGTCATCTGACATTATCCTGCCAACTCTAATTCTCATATTTCAGAGTTGCCTTGATCTGGCATATATTCCGCAACTATGGAGAGAAGTTAATGTGGTTTCCAGACAAAGCTAGAAAATATTCACACGCTAATCCAAGAGACCTCAGACCCATAAGTCTGTCATCATTCCTTCTAAAAATACTAGAACGACTGATTGGTAATCCATTTACGTGACAGTATTGACACACAACAATTGTCCGCGGCTCAACATGCATACTGTAAGGGTAAATCATTTGAAACTGCATTGCATACGTTAATCAATAAGATCAAGTACTCCCTGTATCATAAGGAGTATACTATGGTAGCTTTAGTAGTTACAGGCGACGCTTTTAAGAACGTCTATTCATCTGCGGTAACGAAAGCACTGTCAATTCTGAAGGTAGATAGCTCACTTGGCGAGTTGATTAATTTACTGCTTAGTAGTCAGATTATCAACTCAAAGCTGGGTGGGACATCTGTCAGTAGGGGAACCCCACAAGGGGGCGTCCTATCACCACTTCTTTGGAATTTGGTAGTTAATGAATTATTGATAATCCTGGAGGCTGAGGGTTGTGAAGTTATCGCCTATGTGGACGACGTTGTTATATCAGTCTCCGGTAAACACTTCACTACCTTAAAAGAGGTCTACAAAACGCTTTGAATAAGCTATCTGGATGGACAGCTCGGTGTAGTCTAGGAGTGAATCCCCACAAAATCGCACTTGTCATCTTCTCAAGGAAATATAAAATCCCTCCTATTGACCCTCCATCCCTTAATGGAACAAGTTTAACTTTCTCCAACGAAGCAAAATATCTGGGTCTTATTTTGGATAGGAAACTGAGCTGGAAACCTAATATACAAGAAAGAGTTCAGAAAGAAAATGTCGCATTCTTCTCTTGCAGAAAAGCCATTGGGAACAAATGGGGCTTACAACCCAGATTAACTCACTGGCTCTATATCTCGGTCATCAGACCTATCCTTATCTACGGGGTAGTTGTCTGGTAGATTGCCTTGGATAAGGCGATAAACCAGAAGTTATTAAGAAAAGTCCAAAGTTCAGCTTGTCTGTGCATTAGCGGAGCACTACGAAAGACACTTTCTGCAGCAATGGACACTCTGTTTCATTTAACACCCCTCGACAGTTTTTCGCCTTAAAGATACTCGTACTTTACAGTGTTCTATGTATATGGCCAGCGGAGCCGAGGTAGACAAAGTCCCTAACAATTTTGAGGTAGTTGGGGACTTTGTCTACCTCGGCTCCGCTGTACACTCTAATAATGACACCTCAGCAGAAATCAAGAGAAGAATTACACTTGCCAACCGCTGTTTCTTTGGCCTAAGACGGCAATTGATTAGTAAGGCCTTGTCAAGAAACACTAAGGAGACTCTATATAAGACCCTTATCATCCCTGTCCTACTCTATGGCGAAGCAAATGGACCCTAGCAAAAGCGGATGAAGATCTTCTTGGTCGTTTCGAATGCAAAATTCTTCGAGTCCCGTTTCTTCTTGGTCCCGTTTGCGTTGACGGGCTTGGAGAAGAAGATTTAATAGCAAACTCTACGAGCTGTACAGCGACATCGACCTGGTCAGAAAAGTGAGCATCAGCTCCGGCCCGAAGAGTCTTCGATTCCAACCCGGAGGGACAACGCAGTAGAGGAAGACCTCGCCTTAGGTGGCGCGCACAAGTGGAAGGGGACCTCAACCATCTTGGAGTGCGCAACTGGAGGCAGTTAGCCAAAGATCGCGCTAACTGGGGAGGCGTATTGGTTGAGGCCCAGGTCCACCCCGGACTGTAGCGCCACCTAAAGTAAGTAAGTAAGGTATATGGCCACGCCTCCATCTTAAACAAGTTTAATATCTTCCCTGAAGACATTGACTACACCATACCCAAGTTAAATTTTTGACAAAAACTTCCAAGTTACCGTCCCTTCCAGATCATTCTGGGAAGAAGGTGGTTTTACGGAAGGTAAGTGGTATATTGGTATACAGACGGTTCAAAAATTAACGACGGGGTTGGTGGTGGTGTCTTCTCTGATAGGCTTAATTTAAACCTCTCCTTTCGTCTCCCAAACCACTGTAGCGTGGTCCAGGCGGAGATAATGGCAATAAGGGAAGTCTTGTCTTGGTTTCTTTTCAGACCAAGCACCAATCAAATCCTTTGAATTATTCTCAATAAATTCTTTAATAGCTCTACACTGTCGATCATCTCTTATAGAGTTGGTGGAGCAGTTTAATTTTCACCTAATTTGGGTGCCGGGACACAGGGACATTCCAGGAAATTGTAAGGCTGACAAACTTGCCAGACATGGAACAACAATACCCATCCTTCTGGGTATAACGATCGCTACATGCAAACTTAAATTAAAGCTGGATGCTATTGAAGGGACTAATTCTAGGTGGACTAGTGGTACAACTTGTCTAGCTACAAAACAAATTTGGCCTAAGCTGGATCTGAAATGCTCTAAGTATTTGATTTTTCTCAATAGACTGCATATCAGAGCTGTTATTGGTGTCATTACTGGACACTGTCTAATAGGCACATCGCTAATCACAGCTTCGTGCAGCTTTGTTGACGGGAAATGGAGGAATTCGATGGACTCTTACATCCCAACTTAAACATCTTGACTACGCTGACGTCGTATGCTTACTTTCTCATAGAATTATGGACCTCCACCAAATGACAGCAGATGTGGAGAGGGAGTCTGGCGTGCGTCGTTGGGCTGAAAATTAATACCGCAAAAACTAAAATTATCAGTCTTGGAACGAACTCATCGGCTCAAATATGCATTGCTGGACAACCAGAAGAGAGAGTAGAGGATAGCAAACCATGCTATGCAATGGAACCCCTTAACTCAGGATGGCAGAAGACCTGGTGGTCCAAGGAGAACATGGCGCAGAGCAGTCGAGAAGGAAGCACGGCAGTTGGGGAAAAGCTGGGGAGAGCTGAGACACATTGCCAGAAACGGTACACGATGGCGCGTAGGCGTAGTCGAGGCCCTAGGACCCACAAGGGGATATAGGACATAAGTAAGTAAGTACTGTCTAATAGGCAAGCATGCAACAAGGCTTGGCGTCTTCTCAAATTATTTCTGCAGAAGCTGCATATACGAGGAGGAGGAGGAGGAGACAATTCTTCACCTTCTTTGCACCTGACCAGCTCTTTCCCAGAGAAGGAAACTCCACTTAGGAGAATAAAATATACGTTAGGGACCTTCTGCGCTTCATCAGGAGCTCCAAATGGTTCAACGAGTAGGTTATAGGCCGCTTCCCAAACCTATGTAGTATCACAATGGACCTATTACTGGTCTAAGTGTAACCAACCTAACTTAACCTAAGCATACTTGTTTCTTTTACGACTTCTTTGCGATTGACAATAATCTTGACCCATGGTACTAAAAAAAACAAAGACTTTTCCAGATTTTTAGAATAATGTACAAACAATACTCGTACCTATGGAGTATTAGAGTCAAAACCTTTTGTGGTTTTCACGAAAACAAATAAAAGTAATCGACTTCTATTTCAGTTGAGTGATTTTCATTTTGAATATGTAAAGACCAATTCCTTGCAGGCATTTGCCCCACCCCTCTACGTTATCCCATTTCCTGCATTTACCAAGCAATTGAAATGGATAACACAAACCAAACCGCACCATGAGCAGTCAAGTGACATTCGAAGACAGGAAAATATTTTTATTGTACACTTTCCATGAATATGTAATTGGGCGTCTGCAATAAGCGTATCAGTGCGAAGGTTTTAAAATCTCTTCGAGCGTGAAAAATCAGTGCCCTATTTGCATAATTTGATTTCGCTGTTTCAAATAGGAAATTCCATATTTTTCCATCTAGCCCAGAGAGGATACCTCTGGATGTATGAAAAATATCCACACACACATGGAAAAGATTCAATTTGGCGAAAAGTTTCGAAAGTTGCTCTTATCCTTTTGAAATCGGGGAAAATTATGAGGATTTTTATTGCCACAAGGATAATTTATTTCCAATCTTTATTATTATGTTTTTATGATGTTTTTTTCTTTCTTTTTGTATTTGTCAGTTAAATTGTTTTGTGGAGAACATGCCTTCGAGTGCGATTTTAAGGAAGCTATTTCTGTTTGTATTTATCTCTGCATGAGTTATGACATTCGAGCTCTTTGATTTTTATTGTACTAGCAGGAATAATAAATTGAGCCAAGCATGAAAAATAATTGGCTATTACGTGGACCTGCAATGGAGGCGATGGCAAGTGCAATAAAAACAGTAAAGCAATTTAAATAAAAGTAATAAGAAGATAAAATGGAAAACCAGATGAAATAGTCATCAAACAGGATTCAAAGGAAGTACCACTTTATTCTAAATGTGTATCTATCCATACATCTGAGATATTTTAAAACAATTTCTCTGACACCATCAATTCATCTTTAAAATTTCTTTATTCACATAAAATGCACATAAATATCAAACAAGAGTAAAATCATAAAAATCAAATAAAATGATTAACGCAGCCTAATTGAGACCAAGATGAATTGGTACTTGTCCAAGGCAACACAAAATGTTTGGTATGTAAACATTTGTTAAGGAATACGAGTATGCTCTGCGTGATTAAATAACAACGGGGGGATCCAATTAGATTTTGGTTGAAAACGTATCCGAAAATAGAATTGTGCACCCCAAAAAATTTGTGCCGGCATTGGGCACAAAGCAATATGTCATTCCACGCATTTTGGAATATCGCGTGAGATGAAGCAACAGTCAACAATGCATTCAAGGGATACCGACAAAAACGTGATAAGACAAAATTATACGGAGGGACTGTCGTCGCCATCTGAAAGGTAATTTTTTCATTTATTGTATCACATATGCAGTGGATAACATGCATATTCATATGATAGATGAATGTAGGTATGTACTACTTAATTTTTTATGAGGTAACAAACTGCAGTCTCATTGACCTCTCTTGGGCATTGAGAGTTAATTTTAAATGCAATCAATTTCATTGCTTTTATATTGTCTCCAATTTTGGGTATTTTAGGGTAGTTTAAACTAAGCCGATGTAATAAAATTAATAAATGGGCAACAGGATTAGGTTAGGTTAGGTTTTATGGGTTGACGTAGAGTGTGAACAAACTACGCCACACTTAGATCAGTATAGATCCATTGTGGTGCCCAAGGAGTGAAGCTTCCCCACTCGTGAACTCTATGGGTTCTTAAACCAACCCGATGCATTTATAAATTTGGTAATCTTATTTACCGATACATTTGAAAGTTCTTCTAAGTCTTTGAAGAAATATTTCCCTAGTATTCTGAATCTAAGGTGGTAGAGTCCTCGACAATGGCACAGGAAGTGAGGTGTATCTTCGTGTACGTCCTCATTGCCATAGCCTCTACATATATCTTCTTCGCTAATTCCCAATTTCTTTGTGTAATAACGTAAAAAGTTGTGTCCAGTTAACATCCCCACTAAACCAGATAAGATATATCTGTTGAAGTGTAGGATTTGCTCTGTACGATTTTTATCGTAGAGCGGCCAGAGTTTTCTTGTAATTATACAGGATTCTAATGATCTCCATCTACTATTTGCTATGGCAATAATTTTATTTCTAACTTCTAGGTTCAGGTTGCAGGGTGGTATCTTAATTGACGAGTCAGCTCGTTCAGGATTTAGAGCTTAACCCTCCCCTGCCAGCTCGTCAGCCTTCTCATTTCCTGAAACGCCATTATGTCCGGGTACCCAGCAAAGCTTTACATTGTGTTGCGTACCAAGAACTCGCAGATCTTCGCGACAGCAGCGCACAAGCTTCGATTTTATTTGCGTGCTTTTATCGCTGCCTGGCTGTCAATGAAAAATGTTATATCATCTGGTGGTATAGCTTTCATAGCAGCGTCCCGGGCAGCAGTTGCCACCGCCAAGACCTCCGCTTGAAACACACTGCTATAGTCTGGAAGCCGAATTGACTTGTTCAAATTGAGTTTTCCAGAATTACTTCAGGATTACTTCAGTTCTATTATGAAAATTAAAGAATTTTTGAGTGAACTGTCCTGGCATTGGTTAAACATAGGTTAAATAATGGGTGTTTTTTTAAGAGCTATAGGATTTGAAATTCAAATAAAATACACACAAGTTGAACAAAGAGCGAAAGTTTACTTTATTCGATAGATAATTTTATGGCATTAATTACGAAAAATTATTTTGGGCATATGTCCACTACGAGAGCATCTCAGGAACTGCATCTTGGAGCTCCAATTTTCGACCACTTTTCGAGCATTTGAGGCCGTATCTAACGAATGGTGCGCTCGATGTTGGCTTCCAAGGCTTGCCCGCATAGACGAAAACTACCCCACAGACAATAGTTCAGCGGCATCAAATCACACGATCTCGGAGGCAAGGCCGCAGGTCCATTTCTGGAGATAATGTTGTCATCGAACACTTATTTCAACTCGATGGTTTCGCCGGCAGTATAACATGTGGTGGTTGGATGTTTAGCCGGCAGTATGACATGTGGTGGTTGGATGTTGTGTGAATAGGGATGGGCATCTGATTGGCATCAACCTGGCGATGTCTAGTGTCGCAACTATCTCACACTCATCAATTGTGCTTATTTTATCTCCCCGTGGTCACCACCGGGTATTGGTCTATGTCCATCCGGACTTGACTTGCTGAACTTATAAGTGCGAGGTTGATAAAGCAGAAAATAAAGCAACACTATAATGCTCTGTCGGAGTTGACTGTCTGCTCGAGTCTCAGAAGTCTAACATGAGCCCCTCAGAAAGAGGACGTACGGCGGATGAATTCACATGGTTGAATCAACGGTGGCGTCAACAGTTAACATGGCAGATACCTCAATGAGCTACTTCAACGTATTTGGAGCTGAGGTCATTGAGGATTTTCAACACTAGGCAGGGTGTTGAAATAGAGATGGTGGCGGAAGAGCCCTTAATGGGTCAACGACAGCTCTCACATCCCCGCAGCGGGTTACTGATTCCGGAATATTCCGGGTCCTTTTGTCCAAGGGGTCGCAGCAAGGGCCTAGTCCTCCAGGTTGGGTTGTTACGAAGCGACCAATAGCCTCGGATAACGATGAATTTAGTGTTGACGACCCGGCTAAACGAAATAAGGACAATGACGTTCGGATCTGCATGTGGAATGTTCGAACCCTGAATAGACCGCGTGTAGCCGAACAACTAGCGGAGGCCCTAGACTGCTACAAAGTAGATATCACCGCCATCCAGGAAGTGCGGTGGGATGGGCGTGGCAAAAGGAAGATGAAAAACTGTGATATCTACTACGGTGATTGCTACAGGGAACAGAAGCAGCGTCTATTTGGATGCGGATTCGTTGTAAGCGGCAGACTTAGGCAAGAAGTCTTGAGCTTTCGACACGTAAGTGAACGCCTTGTAACTATCCGCATCAAGGCTAAATTCGCCAACATCAGCCTTATATGCGCTCACGCCCCCACAGAAGATAAAGACGATGCTACCAAAGATTGTTTCTATGAGCTCCTCGATAAAACATATGAGCAAGGTCCTAAATATGACGTTAAAATCGTCTTAGGTGATTTCAACGCCATAATAGGAAAGGAGGACCCCTTTGGTAGCACAATCGGAAAGCACAGCCTACACGACACCACGTCTGGAAACGGATTGATTTTGCTGCGGGACGTAATGTTACCATAGCTAGTTAACGGCTTCCTCAGCTTAATATCCACAAAGGAACATGGCGGCCACCAGATCATCAAACCGTCAACCAAATTGATCATGTTGCGATCGACGCAAGGCACTCCTCCAGTATTATAGATGTCCGAACTTACCGAGCGGCCAACATTGACTCGGACCACTACCTTGTTGTAGCCAAGGTACGGATGCGGATATCCCGGACGCCAAAACAACGAGAAAATACTGTGAGAAGATTTAACGTTGGACGGCTACAAATGCAACAAACCGCCAGAACCTTTGCCGATCGCGTATCCTTAAACCTCTCGAGAAGTCCTATGCTGCCAAGAAGCCATCAAAAACGCCGCAACTGATGTGCTCGGTTTTACCAGTCCACCCCCACGAAACCCCTGGTTTGCCGAAGAGTGTCGGCAAGCACATGCAGCAAAACAAAGTGCCTACGAAGCGTCACTGCATAGAAGGACGAGAGCAGCTTGTCAGCTCTACGAGCAAAAAGGGAGGGAAGAACATCGGCTCCTCCGGAGAAAAAAGAGAGAGCATGAGAAGCGCGCGATCGAGGATATAGAGAGGTGCTACTCCAGGAATAATATCCGGAAGTTTTACCAAAAGGTGAAAAGAACGTGTCATGCCAAAAAGACCCGAACAGACACCTGTTGAGACGAACAAGGAAACCTTGTAGTAGAGTCACAGTCGGTGCTGAGGACATGGAAAAACCATTTCTGCAGACTGCTAAACGGCGAAGACGACACAAATTCTGCTGTCAGGCAGAATTCAACCTGGATGATGAAAGCCAAGATTTCCGTCCACCTGACCAAAATGAAGTGAGGATAGCAATATCTAAGCTTAAATCCAACAAGGCTGCTGGACCGGACGGCTTAACTGCCGAGCTGTTGAAGGCGGCAGGAGTTGACCTGGTGGAGAGCATACACCAACTCGTCTCCAAGATTTGGTCAGAAGAAAGTATGCCTGATGAATGGAACCTCAGCATCGTTTGCCCGATCCACAAGAAAGGAGACCCTCTAAACTGCGCCAACTATAGAGTCATCAATCTCCTGAATATTACATATAAGATCATGTCTGCTGTACTGTGTGAATGCCTAAAACTATTCGTCAACGATCTGGTAGGTCCCTATCAGTGCGGTTTTAGGCCCAGTAAGTCCACGATCGATCAAATATTCACGCTACGGCAGATCCTGGAGAAAACCCAAGAAGTCCAGATCGATACTCATCATCTTTTTATTGATTTTATGGCCGCAAATGACAGCATTTATAGAGACGAGCTATACAGAGCCATGTCTATTTTTGGCATCCCTGCCAAACTTGTCCGATTGTGCAGAATGACGATGGAGAACGCTCGCTGCTCCATAAAGGTTGGAAACAATCTCACCGAGACCTTTGATGTCAAAAAAGGATTTAGACAAGGTGACCCGCTGTCATGTGACTTCTTCAACACCATTCTTGAGAAAATTGTGCGAAACTCGCAAGCCAACACCAGGTGCATAATTTTCCAAAAGTCTGTGCAACTTCTTGCATACGCTGATGACATTGACATTATTGGCAGAACACAGCGAGCTGTCACTGGTGCGTTTGCAAGTATTAGTGCAGGAGCGGCAAAAATGGGTTTGGTGGTGAATGAGGGTAAAACAAAATATATGCTGTCAACAAGAAGGGACACACAACATCGACGAATCGGACAGAACGTCACGATAGACAGCTAAAATTTTTAGGTAGTTAGGGACTTTGTCTACCTCGGCTTCGCTGTAAACTCTGATAATGACACCTCAGCAGAAATCTAGGGAAGAATTACACTTGCCAACCGCTGTTTCTATGGCCTAAGATGGCAATTGATTAGTAAGACCTTGTCAAGAAACACTAAGGAGACTCTTTATAAGACCCTTATCATCCCTGTAATGCTCTATGTGCGCAGAAGCATGGACCCTAACAAAAGCGGATGAAGATCTTCTTGGTCGTTTCGAACGCAAAATTCTTCGAGTGATTTTTGGTCCCGTTTGCGTTGACGGGCTTTGGAGGAGAAGATTTAACAGCGAACTCTACGAGCTGTACAGCGACATCGACCTGGTCAGAAAAGTGCTCATCAGTCGTCTAAGATGGCTAGGACATGTAGAGCGAATGGACACCAACGCTCCGGCCCGAAGAGTCTTCGATTCCAACCCGGAGGGACAACGCAGTAGAGGAAGACCTCGCCTTAGGTGGCGCGCATAAGTGGAAGGGGACCTCAACCTACTTGGAGTGCGCAACTGGAGGCAGTTAGCCAAAGATCGCGCTAACTGGAGAGGCGTATTGGTTGAGGCCCAGGTCCACCCCGGACTGTAGCGCCACCTAAAGTAAGTAAGAATAGGATCAATCAATAATACAGGGTGAATGGTCAGAAGATAACTCAGTTAATGATTCGATTTTAAATTGTTCTCTTCTAAAGTTTTTACACACCCCAAAATTAGATTTGGAGTTTCCCTCAGAATATAATTCCTTCAGCCGGAGAAAAGACGCAGCACAGACAACAGATTACAACAACAACAAATTTTTTAATAAACAAAAAAAAAAAACCTCTCGGGAACGTGAAATAAATCAAGTGGAATTTAGCGAAGAAGTGTTTTCTTTTATTCGCCTGTGGGTTTTCTTGTTTTTTTTCCGATTCACTCTTGCTTATTCTTCCCTCTTCTAGCTACAGCCCGGGGTCGTCATCGATACCCCCCTCCAGAAGTGTGACACTGTAAATGGTTTAGAAATCTTACTAACCGGTTGTCTCTCTGACTCTGGACTTTTCCAAGTAAGTGGCATTCGTAATAACTTGAATAGGCAACTTGACCTAATTTTCTCTTCCGACGCCTATAATTCCGCGGTCTCTGAGAGCAATCATTTTCTCTCGACTTTGAATCACTTTCATCCCCCCCCTAACCTAATCTTTTCTTACAACGCTAATTCTAACCCAGTTTGGGAACATTCTTATTGCTTTAATTTCCTTAAAGCTGATTTCCACAAATTCAATAGCTTACTGCTTAATATAAGTCCCGTCTCTACACTCTTACCCATCGACAATGCCCTCGCGATCTTCTACTCTGATATCTTTGCCTGTTTTGTCCAATCGGTACCATACCTTCCTAATAAAAATAGCACGTCTTCTCCACCTTGGTATAACAAGGAGTTACGCTCACTTAGCAACAAAAAAAAATAAACTGTGGCAATCTTATCTTAAATCCAAATCTGACTCTGACTTTTTTGAGGACTTTCGCGTATACACCCAATTCTCTGAGCTCTGCGAAAGGCTTTATCTTAAATACCTCGACCGTATTAATGTCAGACGTAAATCTGACGGCTTTCCTTCAACCTTCACCTTTTCGGATTCTTCCTCAGCCTCAGACCCTAAAATAATTGCCAACTCATTCGCTCACTTCTTCAGCCTGTCATTCGCTGACCACATCCTAGAACCTGACCTTGATTATTTCCGCTTCTTGAACAACTCTGCTCAAACCTCCTTCGTTTCCGTGGATATAACACCGTCAATGATAGTTAATAAGATTAATCAACTTAAAGACGACTACTCTCCTGGTCCTGACGGTATTCCTGCCATAGTATTAAAAGAATGTGTGAATCATTCGACACAACCCCTCACTGCCCTTCTTCAAGTCTCAATCTCCCAAGGCATTTTTTCCTCAATTATGGAAGGACGCTTATATTACACCTATCCACAAAAAAGGTTGCAGAAGTGAAATTTCTAATTATCGGCCTATTGCTAAGCTCTCATGTATACCTAAACTCTTCGAGGGCATTGTATATGATGCGATGTTCTTTCACTGTAAGCCAATCTTCTCCATAAAGCAACACGGATTTCTTAAAGGTAGGTCAACAACTACCAACTTAGACGAATTCGTGTCCGATACACTGAACGCTTTGCAAGATGGCAACGAAGTTGATGTTGTAGCCACTGATTTTAGTAAGGCCCTCGACAAAATTTCTCACCAACTCATTCTCTTCAAATTAGAAGTCCTTGGTTTCCAACCGCGGTTCATATCATGGATCAAATCATACCTAGTGGACCGCCAATACAAAGTCCGTTTAAGATCGTCAATATCGGACCCTATTATAGCAACTTTGGAGGTTCCTCAAGGTAGCCATTTTGGACCTCTGACATTTATCCTTACGATAAACGATGCCGAACACATCATTCAGAACTCCAACCTTCTGGTCTACACTGATGATATGAAAATCTTTAGACGTATTTCATCTCCCGTTGATTCTCGCCTTCTACAGGATGACCTGAATAGTTTCTCCATCTGGTGTAACAAAAATTTTTTAGAGCTTAATGTCGATAAATGTCATTCCATTACCTACTCCCGCAAACGTCTGCCACCACCTCCTAGGGTCTACTTTATTCGCGGCGAGCCTGTACCCTTAGTCACATCAGCATGCGACTTAGGTGTCATCTGTGATAGTGGACTCAACTTTCTTTCACACATCAAAAGTATCATTAATAGAGCTAACTCAGCACTTGGCTCTGTCAAACGCTGGTCAAAGGAGTTTTCTGACCCATATGTAACTAAATCCCTCTATATTACCTTCGTATGCCAGCCATACTCCTCGAGTATGCCAGCCAAGTATGGTCGCCCCATTATGCTGCCCATACCATGAAAATTGAGGCAGTGCAGCGCAGGTTTATGCGCTTCGCCTTACGCGGTTTCGGTTGGGCTGACAACGTTAACCTTGCACCTATGCCGATCGTCTTAGATTGATTAATCTCGAATCATTGGGAAAACGTCGGGATGTCGCCGACATACTTTTCATCCATCAGTTATTATCTGGTTACATTGATTGTCCTGCCCTGCTTCAAGCGATCTCTCTCAATATCAATCCCCGCAACCTTTGGTCTGTTCCCCTATTCCTCATCGCACTAATTATGGTTATTACGAACCAATTTCAATAATGCTGCGGAAATCAAATGATGCGACACACATTTTTGACTTTAATAGCAGCAAAAGCACTCTCCGTAATGCCTTTCTCCACTTCGAATCCTCTTAACAAGTCCCCATACTTCCCTTAAGTGTTAGTTTTAGTTTAAGAATAATTGTGTGGGCCCAAGGACCCGGTCAATAAGCATAAAATAAAAAAAAAAAAGTTAAAAATAGGTTAAGGTAAACATAGATTAAGTTATCTTGTAAGTTATAGCTTGTATTAAGCTTCAATAAATAAAACATCAATAAATAACTTGCTTAGTGTCAAGCTTTGCTTTTAGGTATTCAAAATGTTCGATAGAGTCTTTTATATACAAAGATGATCCGGGCGCTTGCCTTTTTCGATGGATGATAAGCGTGATAATCACTAAAGCCTCTTATCTTTGCACGCAATTCCTTTTTAACAATTATTACCGATCTTAACTAACCTCTGAAAATGAGTTTATTGATTTTACTATGCTCCTCAAATTTCTCAAGAATAACAGAGAAAACATGAAATACAGGGTCCGCTGAACTTTTGGTTCTTCCATTCTCTGATACAGTGGCTTGATTGTATTTTTTTGGTTCAGTGATTCTAAATGGCACAATCATTCATTTTTCTGACGAGGTAAAATATCTAGGAATTGTCCTGGATAAGAAACTTAACTGGAACTCCAATGTTAAGCATAAAATTGCCAAAGCAATCACTGCCATGTGGATCTGTCGCCGTATGTATGGCAAAACCTGGGTCTGTCCCCCAAGGTCATATTCTGGTTATATACCACGGTGGTAAGACCCATCCTTACATACGCGTCCGTTGTCTGTTGGATCAAAACCAAGGAGGTCACAACCATCAGCAAACTCAAGAAACTTCAAAGATTATCTTGCCTCAGAATTACAGGTACTATGCACACCTGTTCCACAACAGCCAAAGAAGCCATAATCGGACTTACTCCGTTACAAATTTTCATAAAAAAGTGGCAATTCGCAGTGGCGTTAATCTTCGAAAGTCGGATGTTAACAGTACATGGGATCATGCGGATCTCATGGATCTATTAACCGACTTCCCCGGTTTCTGACTTTACACTTTGAGATTGAGATCCCAAACCGTAATTTAGGGAATAATGGCGGACCGTTGCTTGTTCCAAAAGGAATCGTTTGGTATACTGATGGATCAAAACTGGATTCAAGAGTTGGCGCCGGTGTGTATGGACCCAATTATAAAATTTCGAAATCACTTGGAAAGAGTCCTAGTGCTTTCCAGGCCGAGCTTTATGCTATCGAGACCTGTGCTAATATAAACTTGCACAAGCGGCGCTTAAAGCACTGATCTCCCACCTGATCAGTTCAAAATCAGTTCTAAGCCACTTCGACAGTTTACAAAATTTGGCCCGATACAATAAAATGAAATTATGGTCATGTAAGTGTTGAAGGCAATGAAACTGCAGGTCTACTAGCCAGAAAAGTTGTCCTGAAGCTTTTTGGGGAATATCTGATTCTGCCTTTAAGCTGATCCTAAACAGTTGGGAACGCAATATGTGCATTTCCCCCTGGAATAACTCCCAAGGCCTTAGACAAGCTAAAAGAGCTGTCCAACATTTCCAAAAAAAGGCAGCTGATATCCTAAAATACAGCAGATCACTGGCAATTACTCTACCACCTAAATAAAATGAGAATTTCAGAGGATATCACCTGCCGCCTCTGCCTAGAAGAGGACGAAATTGCAGAACACATACTATGTGAGTGTGTAGCTCTGTGTAGGAGAAAATTCTTTCTTAAGGAGATAATATCTCCATTAGAAGGAAAGTTGAAGTTAAATAGTGGTCTCTGGCACAATAGGTCTCTCTGGTCGCAGTGCCTACATGTCATTTGGGCGTGGCCACACTCCTGTTAAAAAAAAAGTGTGATTCCTTGAAGTCAGTCATCGGGAGGTTTTTTAGATGATTAAAGTCCCTCACTATTGTAGAAGGCTCCCTCTTGTATACACCCATACCTCGGTTAGCGGCCTAGATACGTTCCACAAAATCAGGCCGTAAAGCGAAATGCCGTATAACGAGTCATTTTTTTTTTTTGTTGTTGTAACGAAAAATATTGGCCGTAAAACGGAAACAAAGTTATAAAAAAAAGGCCCTTATAGCGGAAGGCCGTATAAAGAGCGGCCGTATAGCGAGGTATGAGTGTATTCCTTCTGCAATGTTTTTTGATGGTTTTTCTTTCAAGCGAACCTCCAAATAAATATAAAAAATATAGGAGACCAGATAAGAACGGTAGGAAAATAAATTTAAGTAAAACAACAACTATATGAGACATCAAATCGATTCTGACTCTATTTTTAAGCCACATTCATGCCATTATGTATGGAATAGCACATCATTTAAATGGCCACCTGGGCTTCGGCACTGCTTCAAGCGGTCGGTCCAATTTTTGATGACTCGGTCCAATATGTGCGGCGTTGTTTCGGCAATAGCGTCTCGAATGTTGGCCTCGAGGTCGTCCAAAGTGGTTGGCTTGTTAGTGTAGACTAAGAACTTGACGTAGCCCCAGAGAAAGTAATCGGGTGGTGTCAAGTCGCATGATCGCGGCGGCCAATTGATGAACGCTCGCCGTGAGATGACCCAGTCGTCAAATTTCTCTTTCACCACTTTGTTGCGTCGCTTGTATTGCATGTAGGAACCACAGCTCGGATATATCGATGTTGTCGAGCTCTGGCCACAGAAAGTCGGTTAACTTCGCTCTACACAGAGGACTATTGACAGTAACGGTGTCTCTTTCCTCATTTCGAAAGAAATAAGGTCCGATGATGCCCCCGTGCCATAAACCGCACCAAAGAGTCAATCTTTGTAGATGCATTGATGCTTGGTCGAACACTTGTGGATTTTGGTCGCTCCAATAACGCCAATTTTGCTTGTTGACACAGCCGCTGAGTCAAGAATGGGCCTCGTCCGAGTAGATGATTTTTGGCCAAAACCCGGATCTCCGGCCAACATTTCCAGCGCCCACTTCTTAAGTGGATTTCAAGCTATTTGAGAAACAGAAAACAAATAGTTAAAATTGGTGATATTCAACCGAAATCTATAAATGTCCTATCTGGAGTTCCACAAGGCAGCCACCTTTGTCCTTTGTTATTTAATATTTTTGTTAACGAGATTCCATCTTTAGTACATTTTGCAAAATGTTTAATGTACGCAGATGATTTGAAGATTTTTGCATGCGTAAAAATGTAAATGGCTGCGTGAATATACAAAAAGTCTTGAATAATATTGTTAAATGGTGCCAAGATAATTTTTTACCTCTCAATGTTAACAAATGCAAATTATTTTCTTTCCATCGTATATTAATACCTTCAGTATATACATACATATACTATTTCTGGTGTAAGCCTAATTAGGCAATTTGAAGTAAAAGATCTTGGAGTTATTTTTGATACAAAGTCCAAATGCTTGGATTTCTTAAGAGAAACTGCAAGGATTTCTCGAATCCCTTTGATATTAAATCTGTTTACATGTCTCTTGTGCGTCCCTTTTTAGAATATGCTTCGATAATATGGGAACCAGTTTATGAAGTTCAGAAAAACCGTATTGAAAAAGTCCAAGAAGCATTTACTAGATTTTTAATACGACAACTTAATTGGAACCTGGATGAAATGCCTTCATATTCCACCAGATATGCACTGTATGGTCTGGATATGCTTCAAAAACGACGTATTGTTCATTGTGTAATGTTTGTTTACGATGTTTTCGCGTATCGTGTTAAATGTCCTGAAATTCTTGAGTTAATTAACATTTATGCGCCAGAGAGAATAATTCGATCTCGACAGTTTTTTTTTTTTACTAAAAGGCATATCTCGGATGTGGGCCCAAATCCAACAGCAAAGTAAGCCTGGCGATGCCCGAATCGACATTTCTGGGTTTTCTTCAATACTGGTCTCTACGGCGGCTATGTTTTCTTCATTTCGCACCAATCTCTGTCTGGTTGGTGGCTTAAGGTCCAAATGAGTGTACTCACGCTCAAACTTTTCCACGGTGCGACGAATTGCCTGCGCACTGAAGCCATAATGACGACCGACCTCACAACGAAATTTACGTTGCGTATTTACAGCCGGAATTTCGATAATATTTTTTAATATTTTCCATACGTTCGGGAAACGTCAAACGATGCAAGATGAAATGGCAAACCTTACTGAATATTTTGACAGCTGGATATTATTGGTAACTTTGACACCCGCTGAAACATAACAATTGGAAAAACAATCATTGCTATCTGGTCAGCCTTTATCAAGTGTCCTTAAACAAGTGAGATGTAGTGAATAATTTTCGTTCTGTAAAATGTGTCCGCTTCTAAGAGGTGTCTGTTAGTAGAGAACACACTGTATTATATTCTATATCAACAGCAGTCAGAAAATATCAAAGAGAGCTACCTAAACATTACGAAAAAGTTGGCCAAAGGTCAGAAATGAGTCACCCTCGGTGTCATGAGAAATCTTTACCTTTATTTTTGTACCCCAAACACGTCCATCCATAGATGTTTACATTTATCTTCGTTGTCTGATCGTGTGTGTGTTTTGTTATCAGTGAAGATCAGATTAGTCATCACAATATCACACATCCAAGAATAGTAGAAAAAAAAAAAGTGTAACCACCTTCATGTGCTGCTATGGCTTTGTGCATTTCCCTCGTTATTTATTTTTTCTTTGCTATTGATCTCAATTAGCTTTCTTGTGTAGATTCTTCCAAATGGTCGGCCGTTTGAGATACAATTCTGGTGCGGTATTAGATTTTCTTGTGTTGATTTTGTAATAATTGAAAATGTTTGTATAGAGGTTTGTTGCGCGTTGTTTGTGGTGCTAATTGATTTTGATTTACTCTCCTTATTTTTTCGGAAAGAATACTTTTATGACTCATGAAGGTATGGTATGGAGCAACTTTTTGTTATGAGTCCCTGAGTAACTTTCATATACGAGTACCCTTTTCCCCGTACATACATATGTACTCCATATATTTTCACCTCAGAAGATATTTTGATGAATTTAACTTGAAGAAAGTGCATTTTAAATTTCAATTATTTATTCATCCTATAGATACATACATATACGAGTATGATATGGCGGAGACACCCTAAATTGATGCTTGCCTAGTAACTTTGGTAGCCAATTAATAATATTCTTGTTAGCTTAGATCGTCCTGAATTATCACGATAATTGAGTTTAGATAGATGAATGACAAAGTGCATAAGCATATAGACCTCTCTAATGCAATCGGGCGTCGTTAAATATGAAAGGATGTGGAAATTACAGACATGGTTGCCTTCTATTCCTGGCTAAAGTGCAATAAATTGAGGCTGAGCGTCATTAATCATCACCTGCCATTTTAGCTCATATCCGAACACAAGGAGGCAATAATAATTTGATAAATATGCATGTACACATAAGCGAACATACAAATATGATGCAGTTATGCATATGAAATCACATAAGGAGGCAATTTGAAGAATGAGGAAGCTTCTGGTGACCAGCACAACCCTTCGTCGATATATTGACGTAAATAAGTTACTTGACGGGGATGGGTCGATGCCAACGCCAAAGGGCCATTGCGTACCGGAGGTGAGAGATTAGTATTTAAATTACTTTGACACATGAGTGAATCGACAAATTATAAATGACCATGGCCACAATCAAATAAAGTGAATGTAATCAGCTTTGCCTGATAATATTGGAAATATGGCCGAGGTATAAATTATCCTTGAACAGCTAATCCAATAACACAAAAGGACAAGGGCTTATGACTAAAGATGTGGAAAGGTTATTGATTGAAGAATTTGGATGGTAATGAAAAAAAAAAACTTGAAAGAAAGGTTTTTGGTAGATACTCGTACCTCATGATAAAGAATACTGTGTCCAGTAAAAGAATATTTCCGCGCAGAACTTTAATTGAAACATACTCGTAGAAGTTGTCAACACAACGTTAGCACTACCCTAGCCGTCCAGAGAACCCATCACAAGCAAGATAGAGCACGACCGGCTCAGTTGGTATTGTCATGTTCATGTTCAAAGGAGAGATCCTTCAATCAATGTTCCTACACAATCGCGCAAAATAGGCAGACCAAAAAACAACTGGATCATTGGCCTCAGTGATGAAGTGATCCGAAACCGGGAAGTCTGCCGGTACATCCTGATGTCAAACCGGCAAACCCCACATGCGGACCAGTATAGGGATGCACTTTCTTTTTTTTTTTTTGGATTGCCCCAGGGATGTGTAACCTTCATAGATACTAATAGCCCGAGTGCTACTAGCATGCACGATGCGCAAACCTGAGTAATCGATGCCAGGAATACGCCTACGTACTAAACACACACCCTACACACTTCAACCACTCTCCCCGCGGGACTGCCGTAAACTACTCGCGAGGCTAGTTAGCAGTTTATGCTATGCTTCTTGTGTCAGCTTCTTCCGCTGCTTCAGTTGCTATTCTTAGCTTTTCTATTCTCCGCAGCTCTTTTTATAGGGTTGTTACGAAGGAACATATCGCCATCCAATTCTCTTTCGACCGTAACATGGTCGAGGAGTAATGACGGACTTGGCAGAGTAATTCTCCATGCCGTGAAACGTGTGCAGTAAAACACTGCGTGCTCCGTATCTTCATCTTCACTTAGGCATTCCGGGCAGGATGGTGAGTTGTCGTGTGCAAATCGGTGTAGATATTTGCGGTAGCCACCGTGGCCAGACAGGAACTGCGTTAGATGGTAGTTGCAGTCTCCATGCTTTCGACTTATCCAATCTTGGATTGTCGGTATAAAATTGTATGTCCATCTGCCTTTTGTTGTATTAGCCAAACGAGCTTGCCACATAGCTACTGACGCTGCCCTTTCTTCAATTTTTATTACCTTGATTACCTGCAGCTTCGTAGCGCACAGAGTCTGTATGATGACGATAGTCTCCTTTTAGTCTCCTTCGTCCTCAGTGCCTCCACCCAGACTGGGGCGGCATATAACAGAACTGAGGTGATAACTCTACAGAGTAGAATCCTTCGAGCGTATCCAGGTCCACCGATGTTAGGCATGATACGCAAGAGAGCTCCCTGCATTTGCGATGCTTTTTTGGTAACAAAATCAATATGCGTTTTAAACCGTAGCCTGTTTTCCAGCATTACTCCAAGGTATTTAACTGCTTCTTTCGACCTGATGGTTTGGTTACCAACCTGAAAGTTGGCAAATTCGACGGTTTTCCGGCTGGTTATAAGAACAGCTTCTGTTTTATGGTCAGCTAGTTCTAGTCCGGCGGATATTAGCCAATCTTTTATCCGGGCTATTGCTTCATTTGTAGCTGATTCTACTGCATGGATCTGTTTAGCTCCTGTCACGACTGCAATGTCATCGGCGAATCCAATTATCGTTTTTCCCCCAGGTAGCGCTAATCGTAGGACTCCGTCGTACATGATGCTCCACAATAGTGGTCCTAAAACCGATCCCTGTGGAACTCCCGCAGTTACGTTGTAGTAGTTTACCCCATCATCGGTATTGTACCTCAGCTTCCTGTTGTTGAAGTAGTTTGTCACTATCCGTAGCAGGTAATATGGCGTATCCATCCTCGTAAGTGACCTTCTAATAAACGACCAGTTCGCAGAGTTAAATGCGTTTTTAATGTCCAGCGTTACTGCACAATACTCCTTTGTACCGTAGAGCCATCTTTCTCCTTCGATGGCACCTTTGACGATATCAACTACCGCTCTTATGGCATCAACAGTAGATCGTGCTCTTCTGAAGCCAAATTGGTGATTTGAGAGGGCTCCTTTCTCTTCTGCTACTGCGAATAAATTATTATAGATTATCTTCTCGAGGATCTTTCCCATGGTGTCTAATAGGCATATTGGGCGATAGGATGATTTTTCTCCTGGGGGCTTCTTTCCTTTTGGCAGTAGGACCAAATGCTGCGTTTTCCATTTTTCGGGAAAAGTTCCTTCTTTAAGGCACTTCTGCATAGTTGTTATGAAGAGGTCTGGTCTTTTTGTTACAGCTGCCTTTACTGCCTTATTCGGGATGCCGTAGGGTCCCGGCGCCTTGTTGTCACCTATCTTGCTGCATGCCCTTAGCAATTCTCATATAATACTGCACATAGCAGCAGGCCTTTGAGGGAAGAGGTGCTCTACTATGGATCTCAGCATTATCGGACATTTTATTTGAGGAGTCCTATAGCCCTTTAATTTCGTCATCACCATTCTGTATGCCGAGCCCCATGGGTTGATGTCGGCTTCTTGACAGAGACGTTTAAAGCATGCAGTTTTGCTTTCCTTAATGGATCTATTGAAGCTACGTCTCGCCAGTGTAAGGATCCAGGCATTTTTGGAAATCCGACCTCTTTCTTGATCGTTGGACTTTGCGCCGGGCTTGTAGACATTTTGCCCGAAGTTCGCCTATTTCCTCGTTCCACCTGTAACACGGTGATGCCTTCTTGGTGTTTGCTCTCCTAGGCATTGATGCGTCGCACGCTGTGGTGATGGTGCCTGTGAGGTGGTGCGCAAGGGTCTCCGCTGTTCCGCTTGGAGTTTGATCACCGTTCAACATCTCTCCGAATGCATCCTTATCGAAAGATCTGTCATTCGATTTTGGGCCAGTAAGTTTTGGGAGCTGGACTGGTTTTTTCCCTTTTATTTCCAGTATTATCACCTGATGGTCGCTGTGTGAATATTCCTCACTAACCCTCCACTTTATGGTTTTCAGGATGGAGTTGCTCGCAAAGGTGATGTCAATGATGGAGCCTACTCCAGCCATCCGGTAAGTATTTGCCCGGCCTTTATTAGCAATACCTATCGCTAGAGGAGCGAATGTTTCCAATAAGACCTGTCCTCTGGTGTTGGTGAGCCTGCTGCCCCATTCTGTGGCCCACGCGTTGAAGTCTCCTCCTATAACCAGCATTAGTTGGTACTCACTGGCAGTCGAACTGGGTCGGGCATAGCAGCTATAAAAATGGATCCCATTTATTTTCGCCCGCACGAAGCCGACTGTTTGGTCGTTTGTTTCTTGAAAGGCATAACGTCCACACGTCCATATCGCCGCCTGTTTTGCCTTATCGCAGATCCAATTGTTGTTCTCTTCGGGACATTTATAAGGTTCACTGATCATAATAACGTCCGCGATTTCATCCTTGACCATTTGTGCTAGGATGTCCTGGGCTATTCTACAGTGATTAAGATTTATCTGTAGAATCTTCATGGTATTTTGCTTGTAATAGCTCTCCGAAATACTGGGCATTTGCTACTGCCGGCTGCATGCTGCGCGGCGTCCGGGTGGTCTTTCTTGCAGAACATGCAGGATGGATCCTTGTTGCAATTTTTCGATATGTTGTCTTCTGTTCCACATCTCCTACATAGCTTGGAGCGGTCTGCTTCGCTTTTGCATTGCCAGGCTAGATGACCAAACTCTAAACATTTGAAACACTTTTTAAGGAGGGTTCGTTCGCGCATGCGACAGCTAACCCAGCCGATTTTAATCCTTCCTGCTTCTAACAGCTTTATTACGTCTTCTGCGGTAAAGCTGATCGTTGCTGTTTGGGTTCCTCCGTACGCACTCCGCAGGGACAAGATATCTGCCGGTGATATTTTCACTCCAAACTGGGCTTCGATTGCATTGATTACGTCGTCTATAGTCGTGACCTCATCGATGTCTTTGACCTCAAGGGTAGTACGATGCGTAAGCGAACTTACATTCGCTTGCTCTGCTAGAGCTTTTTCGTTTGTCTTATTTCCCGTCCCCTTGAATTCTATAAGGAGGTCTCCCTTCTGTGTCCTCCTGATTTTAGTTACCGCCTTTCCCAGTGTTGCCAGTTTGCGTAGTATCTCCGCGCATGAGAGGGTCCCCGTTGCTTTAATGACGATAGCGTCAGGTCTAGGTCTTTTGACCTCGTGTTGCTTCTTTTTGGTAGTATTTACCCATTCTTCTTCTCCTGCCGCTTGCTTCTTGTTTGTGGATGCAACTTTTTTCTTAGGTCTGACCACTGGGGTCTCTATGCCGGTGGTCTCATCCTTCTCCTTGGTGTTTATCAATGGAATGTGTTTTTGTTTACGCTTTGGCTCCGAGCGCATTTTGCCTGTAACATCGTTCGATGTATTTTTCTGCGTCTGTTTTGGCTCCGGTGGTTCGTTGTCTGCCGCCCCATTCGGTGGCTGTTGCTGCTTTCGTTTTGGCTCCGGGGGTTCGTCGCCTGCAACTTGCCTTCTCTTGGGCTCAGATGTTGTTTTTAGCCATGGCGAAGTTTGCGACGAGTTGTTTCGGCGAATCACTTGCTTTGCTTCCTCATCGTGTAGCTGAATCGCCGAGAGCTCGTAGAAAGCTCTGATGGTTTCAATAGCATCTCGCATCGCTTGGTGCACTAAAGTGGGAGGATTGTGATCCTTCTACTCCGTATCATAACCTCACCGTAAGGAAAGTAAGAAGAAGCGACTTCAGAATCAAGGCAACCCCAGGTTTCTCAAAATAGCGTTAAGACTACCTCAGTGCGTATCCAGAGTGGGCCCCAGCTCTCAAAGAACCTTAGACCTAATATCGAATAACTTTGAGAAAATAAATAAATGGTTTTGCCTTCAAAAAAGTCATGCAGGACAATTGAGTGGATGTAACGTAATAGAGTATCTATACATCTACTGAGTACGATACATTTATTTGCTTTGTTAAAATGTGGTCACACTGAATCACCTGACTACGATTCCAACATAAATTCAATTAATGATACCATTTCTGGCACGTCATTCAAAAAGTTCTCTTTCTCTTCAAATGTTGAAGGTAACCTTAAAAAATTGCTCAAGTCAAAAGCAAAACAAAACAAAATAGTATTAAAAGCAACTCCCTCAGTAAGGATCGTCCCAGAGTAAAGTGATGGGACAAAGTTTAATTATTGTCATTAAACCCAAACACTGTCAGTCCCACATTAAAAAATTGTTGCACGGAACAAGAATTGCCCCAACGGTAGACTGGCTATACGATGCCATAAACAATTTTGCAATCCCCTAGTGGTAGCTAAAAGCGAAACCCAAAAGAAACTAAATAGAATCGAAGAAGCAATTGCATGCCACAACAAAACTTCACTACTCTCTGCAAGGATTCGCTTCGTTTGCGCGGTGAAAATATTTTTTTAATGCTTTCATAAAATAGACAAAAAGTAATTCCATCAACGGTACTCGCTATTTTGCAATTTTTTCCCATACTCTAGGATTTTTTTTTTTTTTTTGTTAATTTTTATGAAAGTTCAGACACCTTTTCCAACGGGTGGCACATTCATAACAGCATTAACTTTGATCCTTACAGCGCGCGGCAACGAAAAGGAACAGAGCGACAACGACAACGACAACGACAACGACGAAGTGCACAATCATTTGTGAGGAGTCACATTACGATGGCAATCGTAAACATTAAGAAGAGTTAAAATAAGAAAAATGAAGTAAAAACATGATAGAGTCCTTTTTCTGGGTGGTCCCGACCCATCAAAGTCTACAACTACTCGTACATCCTAATGGTTTGACCGGTGTGTCTTCTGGTTGTTTGTTATTTCTCCTGAGTCGTGGGCGATACCAGTCAATGGACAGACAACGAAATAAATGTTTGTTTTACTGAGTTTATGAGCGGATCCTTGATTAAGGTAACTTATCTGCGACATACATTCAATGTTTATGTACACCTACCATGGATTTGACCACTTTATGCATTTCACTTAACGACCGCTTCTGGTACGCAATCAAAATCCTCGAAAGGACATTACGACAAATGCATGTGACGGTAATCTGTCGATAATGGACGAACAAAAGGAAGTGAACGCTGAGGGAATGGGGAACAAAGCAAACGTGTTGGTAACTGCACCCAAAAGCAATTAAATGCTTTTAAGGATCCTCAAGAGGAAATTAAAAACAAAACGCAAATCCTGCAAGTAATCAGTTTCAACCGTTTGGGGAGTAAGCATTACCATATGTATGTGTTCATCTTCCACCAGGGGGACAATCCTATTTGCAATTTGAGCTTATCTGATGCACCTAATCCCTGTGGTGTCACCTTTTAAATTGGCTACGTTGGGGCATTCAATGTGGATTAGAACAGATAGCTAGCGTAATACCACCCAACATGTGAAATACATACATATGTACGTACATATATGTATATCCAACATTTAATGAGTCTTTTGCATTTTTAGGAAGCGTTAATTATTGGCGCAAGATTTCTTGCGTGATGTCTGACGCTGATTTTTGGCGTGACAATCTAATTAATCCTTGACACATTTCGTCTGGAGTGGTATCTATGAATGGTTGACATTAATTTTTATTATTTTGCTGCGTGTCGATAGTGAAACAGTGATAATAACATTTATTCATTAATCTCATTATTAACACTAAAAGACGAAATCGTAGCAAGAGAATAAAGAAATGGGATAGACCCATGTTGCCTTTGGATGTATGACAATTTCGAAATATAGTTTTATCTATCTGAAGTTTAGTTTGTGTGTCGTGTAATCAGTTGGAGATGTTACTATGACACTCAGATTCTCTTAGTTTGACAGCACTGCACGATACGAAATTTTGAATATGTAGGAAGTGCATTAGCCCATTCAAAGTTTCGGTCTGTGGTACACATTTCTGTTGTTCCTTAAATCTTTCTGAGTTTCTTGATGTTGTAGCGATTACAATCAGCTACCAAACAAACCAGAATTTACATCCACCATTACAACCATCTTTGGTTGTTTGAGAGAAATGTTTTCGAGCCTGCATGCGGATGTACAGGAGAGTCTTCAATGGGAGACTATTGGATACATCTGGAGTGTCCAAAATCGATTATGACATACTGGACCATGTGCGAAATCATGAGGCTTCATTTCCCATTGGGAAAACACACATCTGTCTTCCAGGCAGAAATATATGCTATACTAATGACTGCGGACTAAATTGGTAAGAACAGGTGGAAGTGGCGAAGTATCTGCGTCTGTAGTGACAGTCTTAAGGCCTTGCTCAATCCATTAACCACTTCCAAAATAGTTCGAGAATGCAAAACATCCTTGAATTCGGTCGGAAGGCTGAACTTACTGAATCTTGTTTGGGTCCCAGGACACAAAGGGATAACAGGAAATGAGATCTCTGACGAGCTTGCTAGACATGGCTCAGAAGAGAATTTCTCTGGACCTGAACCTAAGTTGGGTTTGCCAGCGTCCTCGGTTAGGGCTTCCATTGACGATTGGGTTTTCAGTGAATACAATCGAAGGTGGCATGACTCTGCAAGATGCAGGCAGGCTAAATGAATGGTCCCCGTCGTCTGTAAGAAATCCGCGGCTTTCTTGCTATCTCTTAGCAGAAAAGACTGCAGACAACTTACTGGCGTTCTTATGGGCCACTTCGCCTTTGCCAAGCACCTAAATGTGTTAGGTTTGAGCGCTACCCCTGTCTGCGACTCCTGTGGAGTGGACGACGACACGACGGAACACTTCCTATGTGATTGTCCTGCCTTTGCTCGGATCAGGTGACAGATTTTCGGTGCTGATGTGGTGAGTGCTGATGACCTAAGCTCTTCATCACTGAAGCGTCTACTCGTCTTTTTCTAAAAGACGAAAAAAACACATTAAAATGGGGTTCTCTGCCTGGTTATACAATGGACCTCTTTTTGAGTCTGAGCGCTCCAGTAGAGTGTACCTGCCCCGACAACAAAAAATGTGCGAAATCATTTCACATTTCACATGGACCATCCGTAAGCACAAGAATAGCTAAAAGAGAATCGTTTAAAAATGTTAGAAATGTTCTGTCAATCCATAGAGAACACGAGCGATGCGGCCAGGCTACGTAAAGTCCTACCTAAAGACCCAGTGGCCCCAGGATACATTAAGCGTCCTAATGGCTCCTGGGCGGAATCTGGCCAAGAAACGTTACAAATCTTGATGGAAACCCACTTTCCAGGCAGCAGTGATCTAGAAGACTCGGAATATAGAACACCATCCGTCGATATATCCAATGAATTCAAGGAAAATGCAGATGATATTATCACAGAGCACAGAATAGCATGGGCAGTTAATTCGTTCAAATAATACAAATTCGCAGGACCAGACGAGAAAAGGTTATTTTCAAAAGCTGCTTAATGCTAAGATACACACCAGTCAGATGGAGGGGGGTGAAAGTGATATTCATACTAAGGCAGCAAAACTTACCCATTCAACCGCAAAAGATTTTAGTCTCTCCTCCATTACGGTGGTGCCGTCGGCGTCCTCAAAAAAATAAGGGCCAATCACTTTTTCACTGCAAATGCCGCCCCAAACAGTCACTTTGAGGAGATGCAATGACTCTTCGTGCATCTCATGTGGATTCGCCGTGCCCCAGAAACGCAAATTTTGTTTATTCACATAACCACTTAAGTGGAAATGGGCTTCGTTGCTTATTATGATTCTGGATACGAAATTATACTCTTCTTGCACCAGGTTTAACATAGTATGGGAGTAAGTTAACCTCACTTGACGGTCAGCAGGAAGCAATTGGTGAACGTTTGCACTTTATAAGGGAACATCTTCAGGTCTTTCACCAAAATTCGACGCAACGAACGCTGCTGCTGATGCCAAATTGTGTGCATCTTTGTCTCGTCGATGTTTGTGGACTCTCTCGGACGTTCTCAATCACAATAGACCGAAAAGTATCAATGCCTCCATATATCCAGTTTTGAACGTTTTATTTTATCTTTGCTTTCTTTAAAATTTACCGTTAGTTGAACTATTTTTTTATAACACATTTTCTGATTTTTGTACCATTTGTGTATTGGAAACTGATCTACTTTTTGTAGTAAGAAAAGTGTATTTCGTTTAAATCCCGAAAAATGTCAAAAATTCCGGCTGATTTTGAAAACTCCATCGTTTCGATGTCTGAAAATGGATTATCGTCACGTGAAATAGCAAAGGTCGACCAAGTCTCTTAACGGATAGAGATGCTCGTTAAATCTAGCGACTAATGAAAAATAAAGACCCCAAGACACCCAACGCGGCAGCAAAACACATCAACAAAGATGTTAGTGAGTGGACTGCTAGGAGAGCACTTCGTGGAATCGGGCTAGTATCTGCAGTAAAGAAGAAAAAGCCAGCTTTGTCAGAAAAAAATATAAAGCCTAGACTTAAGTTCTACAAAATACATAGACATACTGTGGAAGACTGGTTCGAAGAAACAAAAATCAATCAATTTCAGTCCGGTGAAAATGAGTACTATTGGCACCGACCACAAGAAACTATCCAAAGGCCCCAAGTTAAACAAACTATCAAACATGTTGGATGTAGCTATATAGTGTGGGGTTGCTTCACTTGATGGCATGTCGGTCCACTAGTAAAAATCGAAGGAATCATGAAGGAGGACTACCTAAACATCCTACAGACTATGAGTAATTGCCCGAGTTTATCGAAGAATGTATCTATACAAACCACGAAATACCAATAAGATGGGGACCCTAAACATACAGAAAGAATTGTAAACAACTGAATCGAAGTCCAAAACTTTCAGACAATCGAAAACTTGTGAGCTATTGTAAAAAGAAAGCTGGCTGATTCTGAAAGACCTTGGAGGAGTTGTGAATTGGAGTGCAGGCTGAATGGGCAAAAATTTCTCACGAAAATGTTAAAGAATTGGTGGAAAGCATGACAAAACGGATAACAAGAGTCATTAAAAGTAAAGGTTTATGGACAAAGTATTAAAGTTCATATAAAAATGATTTCATCGAAGCGTGCAAAACTGGATACATGGAGGCAATGACACCTTTTGGGCTGTTATGGCTTTTATATTAGGTACGAAACTAAGTTCCAATAGATGGCTCCAGCTGGTCGATTTTGACAAATCCAAAACGTCGTGGACCGAGCTTAGACATATGGTAAACAAACTGTTTTGACAAATTAGTGATTTTGTTTTGGCGTCATATACTTTTGGTTATGTGAAAATGTCTGATTTTGTGCCAAATAATCGTCATTTGCGGTAAGTGTTGATTTTCTTCTTTCATTCGAAGAAAACGGCGGCTGAAACGCATCGAGAGCTCCAAAAAGTTTACGGAGATGCTGCTCTTAGTGAAGGAATGTGCCGTGATTGATTCCGTCGCTTCAAAGAGGGTGATTTCGATGTTGACGACTGTCCGTGTAAAGGAAGGTCAAAATCCTTCAAAGACGTTGAATTGGAGGCATTGCTCGATGAGGATCCATGCCAAATGCAAGAACAACTTGCTTCAGCATTAGGAGTTACACGTCAGGCCATTTCCAAGCGATTGCATGCGTTTGGAATGATTCAAAAACAAGGAACTTGGGTTCCTTATGATTTGAAGCCAAGGGACGTTAAGCGTCGTTTTTTCGCCTGTGAACAACTGCTCCAGCGGCAAAAAAGGAAGGGTTTTCTTCAACGCATCGTGATGGGTGATGAAATATGGATTCATTACAGCAACTCAAAGAAAAGAAAGTCATGGGGACTGCCCGGTCATGCTTCTACGTCGTCGGCTCGGCCGAATATTCACACTGCGAAGATTATGCTGTGTATTTGGTGAGACCAGGTCGGTGTCATTTATTTATTGTTGAAACCCAACGAACCATCACTGGGGAACGGTATCGACTTCAATTGATGCGATTGAGCCGAGCACTGCGCGAAAAATGGCCACAATACTAGCAGAAGCACGAAAAAGTGATTTTACAGCATGACAACGCTCGGCCTCACGTTGCCAAACCCGTTAAAACCTACCAGGAAATGCACATGATCTGGGTGATCAGCAGTTCCGCTCATATGAAGACATCAAAAAATTGCTTGATTTGTGGATAGCCTCAAAAGATGAACACTTTTACCGTAACGGTATTCGAGCTCTACCAGAAAGATGGGAAAAAGTTGTAGCTAGCGATGGGTATTGCCCATTTGAATGATTCATTTGTAACCATTTTTCACAATAAGGTTGCATTTTCAGAACTCAGTTCCGCACATAATATTATTTATTATGAATAAAGTTGTACACTGAGGGCGTGGCTGAGTAGTAAAAATATCCACAAGTTTTTTTCACGGTCCCACACCCACTTCTCACAGAAGTATGACATTTCTCTCAATCGAAAAAAAAATATTTGCGGAAAGGGTATTCAAACTTAACTTAACTCGCTTAAGTTGCTAACAGTAAAGTGGCATGGTAGCCTTTAGGACTGTCCCGGACGTTACACAAGAAAAAAGTGGATGGTTCTTGGGAGCGTCGAACCGCTACTAGTCCAAAACAAGTTATAAACTCTAAATTTTAATTTCCCTCAATCTGGAAGCAGTGCTCTCAAATCTATCAAAATCAGAAACCTTCACAAATTCGAACACCCTTAATCCATCCATTTATAAACTGTCACTACTTAAGCTGCACCATAATAAAACTATGAACCTTCTCCAGATTTGGCTAATGCCGTCTTAAAATTCGACTAATTTAAATCTCCTTACTGCGTATCCCCACAAATAAGAGTGTTTGCGAATTCAAAGAATCTACCAGAGTTGATTGACGAGCACCTTCATCCCTTGATTAATTACCTCATTATCATGTGAATGCAATCTGGCGATGAATAAGAAATGAGCTCAAAATTTCCCACTCCGATTGCTTACTCAGTCAAAAGTTAAGCTTTTGTTAAAGTGCCTTTAACCCTTTATTTAAACGTTCACGGATCATCACGGCTTTCACTCCTTTGGAATGCCGAAAGGAAGTGTTGATGAGGTTGATGGAATACTGAGATTTTTGTTAGAAATTTACATTTCAATGAATAGTGATGATTAATCACGGCAATGGATTGTGCACAGCAAAATGTAGTAAAACAATTTTGACACCCACATATCCACATTGACAATGATAAGCAAAAAAAAAAGGCAACATCTAAAAAATGGAAATCGACCATTCAGATACAATGTTTTACCTCCCAAAATGTGCCAGGCATAAAAGAACACCAATCCATTGAATGACAGTGCAGGATTGTGTGGAATAATGGACACAAATTGCATTATGACAAGACCACACCCCACTGCGAAAAAAAGAAAAAGAAATTCTAACAAACGAATTTCCTTTTCTTTTGTTGTTGTTGTTTGCAAATAATAAACTATGTGCCAAAATCGATGATCCTTAAACACAAGGATGCATTAACATAACTAATGGTATTTATATCTTTTTTTTTTTTTTTTTTTTCCATGACTCTGTCGAGTCAGAAGGATAAATGTCCACACATGGACTAGCTCCCTCTGTCTACGAGGATGATTGATTGAGTAATGACTAGACAATTATTTCAACTTCCTTATGGATGAGTTGATTTCATGTCCCAGATATAAATGAATAGAGTAAGTTTTCGAGAAAAAAAAAAAAGACCTTCGAATGTCCAGGGTATCATAATTAATAAGGCTCTTGAACTGCGCACACCGAATGGGATTATGGGTGGAAAAATTCCCGCAAATCACTCGAAATAAAATTTTCTCATTAATTTAATCTGATTTGATGATCGGAATGTGTGGGTATGGCTAGCCTGTAGAATATTCACGGTATCCATATCCATTTAATGAATTATTCATAAGGCGAATAGTTAATGCATTAATCCTGGACAGGGTAGTAGGAATAAGTAAGAGAAAACTACTCTGACACCATGGATGAAGTGGTGTATTCGATTGGGGTAACATCCCCTTGTCAGATTTTGCAAAATATTACCTTAATCAATTGGCTTATAGAGATGTCAATCAAATGGAATAGAGGAGTCAATATTTTGTTTTACAGAATACCTAAACACTTCTTTTTCGTTATGGATTTCTTTGCGTAATCTCGTTAAAGATTAACTTTTTAGAACAAGGCTGAAATTTAATTTTGACCTGAAGAACTCGGTTCGGGATAGCTGGAGAAACACAGCTATCTGATAAAGTTGAATTTGATGTGGAAATTGCAGCTAGCACATTCGCTTTTGCTGGTGTGCGTGTGTGGTAGCCTTGCATTCTTAACAAATGCTGCACCGTGTATTAATACTAATCAATGAGAAGATTAGACAGGAGTTCAATAACTACTGGACGAATCTAGACACGTGTAAAAGGGCCAGATCAGTGGTAACAGAACCGAGTAATAACACAGCTAAAAGAGCTTTCAACTCAAGCAGAACATAGTTAAGAGCATGGTGGGACAGGGCACATCAACTGTGAAGAGGAGGATGAGGAACATATAAAACACTTCCTCTGACACTGCCCTGCAACAGCGAGGTTAAGACTAAAGATACTGGGATCCCCAAGGATACCGCATCTAACACACCTCAGCAAGAAAGGAATCGGTGATATACTGGAGTTCGCTAGACGAACAAAAGGATTTCCCGATCTCTACATGACATAATCTCCTTTTTAATACTCCCCATTATCCCAATACATATACCCTCTCTCATCACTTAATTCTCATATTACATTACTTTTCCTACACCTCGACGGACTAGGGTAACACAACGGGCCCAGTGGAGGCCTAAGTGAAGAGCATAAGCTCACCATTTTAAACCATCCAACCAACCAAGCTAAACGAATTAAATTATACGAGTATGTTCTGGAACAATCGGCAAGTCTGTAAGCTGATGGCGGGACACTATTCTCTGGTGATGGAAAATCTAGTTCATCAGTTCAGTTCTGGCACTCCTTGTTATTATTATTATTATATTACTTCAAGCTACATATATACAGTGGTTACAATTTTATATCTGCGAAGCCTAACGGCTTGTCTGGAGAAGATTAGTTACAAAAAGTTACATTGAATCAAGAATTTGAGTTTTGGAAATTCGGATATCACATAGATTTTAAATTTTTTTGTATTAATTAGTGTTTAAATAATACTGTGCAACTTTTTTTACGAGAATTTTAGGGCGGTTTATAGTTTGAAATTCTGTTGGCAGCTTATTGAAAATTCGTGGGACTGCTACTGCATACTGTCTTCGTCCATATTCGTTCCAAAATCGTGGGACTTTAAATCGCCCTTGCGTACTGAGCCTGATGTTAATTGCTCGTTGAGTTGGTGTCTTGTATGTGTCATCATTGGCGAATTCTGAAACAATAGCTACTTTATATAATTGTTCTATATTTAAGAGACTGAGATTATTTGGTACGTTTTGTGTCGTCAAGTTCCTTCCTTTTCTTCATAAGTAACCTGAACACCCTCGTTTGAACTGCTTGTAGCGTAGATATCCTTGGAGCATCACCCCATGCTAGAATCCCATAGCGCAAGTGGGCTTCAACTACACCAAAGTAACATTGCCTCAACACTTCAAATGGACAATATTGGCTTAGATGAAATAATGCGTAGATCGCTTTCCGCATCTTTTTTATGAGAAAAGCAATATGCTGATTCCATTTAAAGTTGTAGTCCACTATGACTCCAAGATATTTGTATGACGGTACGATGTCAATTACCGAGTTGCATCTATCATTTGTTTACAGGCGTAGATGAGACCCTGAGTTGTGTAGACAATTTGTGTCGTGAATCTTAATTACTATCTTCGTCTTCATGATATGCGGAGGTCTTATATGCATAATTTTTGTCTTGCTCGCATTCAATATGAGTCCATAATCGTGGCACCATGCATTCACTGCATCGAGTTCGAGTTGCATAATAGATTCTGCTTCCGGCAAGTCCCTGTGACTTACGTTCACCGCTGTGTCATCTGCATAAGAGAAGCCTGTACTGTTTTTGAGGATGGATAGTAATTTGTTCGCGAATATATAATAATTTCGATCCTTGTGGAACTCCGTATCTTACATCTTCCTTTTCGCTGTACTTTCCCTGTATCTTAACTTTAAACGTTCGCTTTTTCCAAATAACTTTTAAACCACCCTAACAAATGTCCACGCACACCAATTCAGAAAAAGAAAGTTTATTGTGCAACAATGTATCAAAGGCCTTTTTGAAGTCCAAGAACAGAACTAGTACGTGGTGATTTTTATTTAGACTTTTGTTTATTCTGTCTGTGAAATCTCCCAACAATCGGTTTACACTTTTATTTCTTCTGAATCCGAACTGGTTGTTGTTTAGAATGTTGTTTTTTTTCCACCAACTCATACAGCCGATTATACAAAATTTCCTCTAAAACTTTGTCTATCACTGATAATATGGAAATGGGCCTATAATTTGCTACGTCATTCTTTTTCCCGTCTTTGTATATTGGCCGCACAATCGCGGTTTTAAGCTGCTCAGGCACCGTAGATTGATCGATGGACATATTTATAAATTTTGTAATAACTGGCGTTAATATCCAGGCATTTGTCTTCAAATCTTTTGGTCTTATGCCATCTAATTTATTTTCTTTCAGACTTCTTAATATATTAAAAACTTCTATGTTAGTTGCTTCTCTCACAAACACCAAGCGTTCCATGCTATACGTTTTTCCACAGAAGGCTTTCGTGTCGCAGTCATTTACAATACGAAGGACTTCCGTGGTGATATTTTGGGCAAATTTGTTTGCTAAGGTGTTGAGGTTCGTTTCCATAGAGAAATTCTTTACTAAGGCCGGCCATTCACTACACAAAATAACTGCGCAAATTGACATTTTACGCAAGCCAGTTTGAGCCAAACACGACACAAGTAAACTCCACATTTCTCATTTTATAAAAAAAAATGCGGTATCTATATATTGCTTGCTAAAAGAAAAAAAGCAGAAGAGATGCAAAAAAAGAAAAAGTGTGTGGTCTAAAAATATGTATTTAAAAAGGCAAAAATTAGGTCAGACTGAGTTGTTGAAAGAACTAGAATATACTTCTCAAGCCGATTTTAAAAATTATGTAATGACATATAATCTTCTACCTATACTTTGTCTGTACGATGAAGTTGTGTATATATTTTTAATTTATATTTCCTGAAGTAGCAATCTATTACCTACAACACATAATCCCTGAGCGGACATTGTTAGAGAATTTTCGTCTTCAGAACACTTAGTAGTTTCTCACTACCATAAGCAAATAATAAAAGAAAATATGACGATTGGCTCAGGCAGTAGTCAATGCTGAGTAAACTTTGATTTTTGAGTTTAAAGTCTCTAAAGGTTTAAAAGTTCAAATTCAAATATACACCCCGCGCAACAACCCGCATACGGGTTTTCCATTTTTTTGCGCTAATTACCTTTAAGGGATTCGCCGAATTATATTTTATTGCTTCCGGGTTAGGTAATGCACATTTTGGAATGTGTCGGAATTCATTCTGGCAGTATTTAATAGTGTGTGCAGTTGTATTTCTTAAATAAAAGTGAAAAGAGTATATCGCGATGTCTAAAAGGATACAATTGAGTAAAGAAAATAAGGCAGTTATCGTCGCCTTATCCAAACAGAATCAGTCATTTCGTGAAATTGCTCGACAAATTGAATGCAATGAGAGTTCTGTAAGAAGATTCTGTAACAAATATCGTCGGGATCACAATCTGGACAAAAAAAATTGGCACAGGATTGAAGAGATGTACCACTGTTCGGGAGGACCGGGAACTGAAGAGGCTAAGCTTGAGAAACATGTGCATCGGAGTTAAGAGCTTACCTGCGAGAAGCTACTGGGGCTGAAGTTAGCGTCAGAACTATCCAGAATCGTCTCAACGAAATGGGTTTGCTAGCAAGGAGACCAGCGAAAAAGCCACTTCTGACCAGCAAAATGAAGAAAACGCGCCTTAGCTGGGCTAAGGAAAGGCAAAACTGGAGTGTTCAAGATTGGTCAAATGTGGTGTTCTCTGATGAGTCCAATCGGACTGGATGGGAAGCAGATAGTTCGTCGTAGAAAAGGGCAACACTACAGCGACGAATGCATAGCTCACACCGTAAAACATTCTCCTTATGTTATGGTGCGGGGATGCATCACCGCAATCGGAGTTGGATCTCTAATTATGCTCGAGGACACTGTTAACGCCATGCAGTACAAATAAATTATCTTAGATGGTGTTGTACCGAGTATGGAAATGATAACAGCAGAAACATCAAAACCAATTTTTCAAGATGATTCAGCACCTTGCCATGGGTGTTTTGAAATTCTTATGATTTCAATTTTTAAATTTCCTCCACAGATTAAAACTTTGAAAGAAGAATTAGGAATAGAATCCCTAATTTGGCCGGGAAACAGTCCAGATCTCAACCCCATCGAAAATGTCTAGGCTCTTATGGGAAAGAAGATCCAAGATAAAAAACCAAAAACCATGCAGCATCTAAAGAGCATCATTGAAGAAGTGTGGTTCAATGAAATTAATAACAATTACCTCGGTAATCTCTATGTCTTCATGCCAAACAGGGTTCATGACGTTGTTAGGGCGAAGGGTTGTGCTACGAAATACTAGAATCATTTTTTAGTATTATGAAAGTCTTAAATTATGTAAAAAGGTTTCTTAGTTAATAAAAATATGAAAAAAGAAATTTGCTTTTCAAATTGTTGCTCCTTTTTTAATTTATGTATATTGATAGTACTTGGGTAATATCTGATATTTTGTAGTCTGATCTTCATGATCATTAATTTTTTTTTCAATTAGGCTACGAAATGTATTGTCAAATTGGGGAATGTGTTAACTTAAATGTTAAACATCAAAAATACAAAGTGACTACGCAGTGATTAGTCATCATTTATTAAATTTCTTTCATTTTGTTGAAAATTACCATGTGCGGCTTTTTTTGTTGCGCGGGGTGTATATGGTGATGTAACCGAAGCCAATGAAATTGTGGAGGTAGACCTCGAACGTTGTTGGAGCAATTTCGGAACTTCAACTGTGTGGGATGTTTCTAAAGCACCCAAAGAACCGTAAAAGACAACATTTGCAATTAACTTCCGCGCAATAACCTTCTGTCCTGGCTCCATTTCCTTCAATTGACATGCTCATCCTTTGGCAATCGTATCGTCCCTGCTGCTTTCACATCGCTCCGCTTGTAGATGCTCACATGCTAATTTTATTAATCTTCTTCTTTTTTGGACGTGGCGACGCCTGTATTGGAAAATAAATTTCATTTCAATAAAAAAACAGATTGTTAGAAGTGTTACAAGTTCCTCATCATCTATTGAAGATTTACCCGGTACACAGTTTTCTTGTTCTTCGAGGAATGATAGACGAGAGTAGTACCATAATGATGGTTCATGTATATCTTCAACTCCGGCTCCAGACTTCTCATTTGCTTTAACTTTCTTAAGTTCTTTTCTGTATGCTGTACGGAAAGTGTTGATTTTTTTAACTGCTGTTTCTCTGTCAGCGTCTGGAATTTTTTCTTTTAATTTTGCAACCAACATCTCATATGCTCGATTTTTCATAATTCTATTGCTGTACTCCGTGCTTTTAATTCGCCACAGAGCCGGCAGTTCTTTGTACAGCTCAAGAAATTCGCTAAAGAATTTTTGATCGTCAGAAGCCATTACTGATGTAAAATATTCCCTGTCGATATTTCAGACAACTGATGGATTGCTCAATTTTTCGTATTCACCACACAAATTAACTGCGCCAATCTTAAAATTTGAGCAAAAATCATAATCGTTTTGATTTTTACACAGTTAACTGCACAAACAGTGCAAACACCCCGATTCACAATGCAAATGCACTGCACAAACGTCAATTTGCACAGCTACTTTGCGTAGTGAATGGCCGGCCTAAGGCTTCATCTAAATCACAACGTTTTCTTCCCAGTATTGAACTCAATATCTTCCAGGTGTTTCTAGGATTGTTTTTGGATTTTTCAAATTGTTGCTTGTAGAAGTCAGATTTTGTCTTGTATATCCTCTTTTTCATATTCTTGATTTCTCCTGTTATTTTTGTACCGTCTGTATAGCACGTCTCTATACTTGCATTTGAAATTTCGCTCGTGATCCATTGGTTCTCCGGTTTTCTTCGGTTAATCAGTTTTGCTGTTGTAGAAAGTTCGCATATTTTATTGATTTTTTCTTTGAAATATTCGTAGTATTCATTTACATCTGTTATTTTATTAAGTTCATCCCAACTGAATTCTGTTAGTTTTTGCGTCACTTTGTGACTTGAAATTACCTTTTGGTATTGGTTTTCTTCACATTTTCTTTTGATTTTTCCTAGGCCGCAAAGTAATGCATAGTGGTCAGATACACATGATTCGATTACAGCTGATACTATTGAGGTGCTACTTGATCGAATTAGGCAGTGGTCAATAAGAGTCTGTGTACCTCTCGCTATTTTTTTGTGTTGATAAGACCTTTCGAGGAAATCGTATCAAGGTACCTGTTCACAGAAGCCCTATTAGTATCTTGTATGTTCAAATTCATGTCACCCAATATAATAAGCTCTCTGCTCCTCTCAAAGTGATCAATATTTACACCAAATTCTTCAGTAAAACTATTTATATTGAGGCAGGGTGGACTATATATTGAACAATTTGTTCATTGTTTAATGTTTAATGCAATACTTTCGTAAGATGTACTCATCAAATCTACTCTTTCGTATATGATACCTTCCTTCAGGAACACAACTATTCCACTTCCTTTTTATCCAAACGTACGACCAGCCAGCCACCTTTGCCCTTGACTTTGTCAGGTACCTAAGACAAATGGACGAGACAATCAAACGAACGATGGACAGTACGATACCTCGTTATCAACACACTGACAACGCAGACATATTCCGCAATGCAACAATCGACGCACTACACCAACAAAAAAGTAGACTTCTGTCAAGACTCAAAACCTTGTACAGACAGTTTACGGACAGACAAAACTCGGAGGTTAGGACACTGAAGTCGTTGATTAAAAATCTCCAACAGTTAATTAGAGAAAATTACAGACTCTCTGTAAATCTGCATTGGAACAACAAAATTCGGGCTGTAAAATCCAACAACCCGAGTATGTTCCCGCAAATAAATAAAATTTTTCGGAGGAATAATCAAAACGACCTGCCGTGTCTTAAGATCCCTCGAACGGCGAACAACGAACAAATACTAATAACAGCGGGCATAGATCCCGGGAACGCTGTCGATGATGACAATTTTTTCATGATCGAAGATCCCCAGGAGAAAGTAGAGGCTATAGGAGCGACTTTCCAGGAAGTGTACAAGGTGAATGATAGCATTTGCCCGAACCACGACCTGGAAAGTCGAGTCCTTGTGCACAACGTCTACCTTCGAAATGATATAGAGCACTGGCGATCAGAGAACATAGGTTTTACCGAGTTCAATGACGATAACATGGCAAATAATGTCGTCGCCGATGAGGGGTTACATCCCCCGTTCATATCGAAGGTGGAGCTCCAAACGATCTTCGACTTATTGAGGAGGAAGAAATCAGTAGGTATCGATGGAATATCTAACATTGTGCTTCGACATCTCCCTCTAGAAGCGGTGGACATTTACAACACTCTGTTTAACAATGCGCTGAATAGTGCACATTATCCAGCGCATTGGAAAACAGCAGTGGTACAGCCTATTCCCAAAAGAGGTAAAGATACATCCAATCCGGCGAATCTCCGGTCGATAAGTCTCCTTCCGAACATCAGCAAGGTATTCGAAAAAGTGGTCAATAGAGCCCTGACTAAGTGGGTTGAGGACATGCATATAGTTCCGGATAACCAATTCGGTTTCAAGGCGAGTCATGAGACTGTACATGCCGCGTCTAAACTGGTATCTGATATTCAATGGAACAAAAGTAAGAAACAATGCACGGGTGCCTGCCTGGTTGACTTGGAGAAGGCGTTCGATACCGTTTGGCTAAAAGGACTCTTCTACAAGTTGAGCAGGCTGGGTATAAGTAAACCACTGCTGTACATGCTATGTAATATGCTCACAAGTAGACAGTTCATTGTGAAAAATGGCAATGTGACTTCTGCTGGGACGTTCGAAATCAAAAACGGTCTACAACAAGGTGCGGTTAATTCGCCGATCCTCTTTAACATTTACACGAGTGATCTCATAGGATCTCTTCCTCATGCTATTGCGTATGCAGACGACTTGATCGCGTATAGGTTAGGACCAAAGATCGAGGTCATTGCAATACTCTTGCAGCGTGATTTCGATAAGATCAGGATATACTGCGACGACTGGAAGCTGAAGATCAACTTCCAGAAGACAGAGACTATTCTGTTTAGAACGTCATTATCGGGGGCCTCCAGGGATACCAGAAAGAATTGGCGAAAGTTCTCAATCGTGGGACAGCACGGGCAGCCACTAGCGAGTCGAAGTGTGGTTAGATACCTTGGGATCTGGCTAGATCAATATCTATATTTCAACAAAAATGTAGATGCGGCTCTGGTCAGAGCCAGAGGTGCTTTTGCCCTTACAAAGAGACTGTTTTATAGCAGCCAACTCGATGCAAGGGTGTAGGTAATTTGCTACATGGCCCTTATTCGGCCCATGCTCGTATATGGATGTCCCGTGTGGTTCAACGTGGGAGCAAGCTGGATGGAAAGGATTCGGGTGTTTGAGAGGGCTTGCCTTAGGGCTTGTCTTCAGTTGTACAGAACACCAGAGTCCCAGTACATAAAATTCTATTCTAATGAGGTCCTTTATAACGGGGCGAACATAAACAGAGTGGATAATTTCCTGATCAAGATGATTCGAAGGCACACTGTAAGAGCAATGTCCTCGATGAATAACCTGATCTCTGGGGCATACTACCCCAATGATTTGTATCACGAGAGCGTGCGCCTTAACGGCTTCATCTCCCCAGAGGCGTTCCTATTTTTAGATAGACAAGGTCTGATACAGGATAGGGTAGCGGTGCCGCTAATCTATCATTTTGCCCGAAATGCTGCGGACAGGCGACTTAACTACGACCGACACGTCGCACATAGCACATCTACTTTCTGATCATAATAACCTAAAAGCTCAGTCTCTTCTAGTTTATTATTCATTCAAAGATTTCCTCAGAATGGTTTTGACGCATGTATACGCCACACAAGATACTTATTTTTTGTGTTCATACACGTACGTCAAAAGAACTGCACGTACGTCATTCCAATAGTAAGCACAGATGGTGGTGCTGAACAGAACACTACCTTCACACAAAACATAATAAAAGACCTTTTTATGGAATTTGTTATTTACGAAAATAATATCTTCTTGGTCCTGAGTTCACTAAAAAAATAACATCCAATTAAATAAATAAAAGTAAAATAAGATAAACAAAACAAAAATTAAAAATTAATTCATCACATTTTTAAGGAACACAAACCATCTTTTGTATTAAAAGAGTAAACTAAAATAATAATAATGTTGCACAAATGCTGATTTTGGGACGTTCAGTGAAAGGATGGCAAATAATTCCGCAGATTAAAACGACGTAGACTGCAAGTCAAAGAAAAGAAAAGAACACGCTGCTAGACTTTTTTCAATCACACTTCTTTATTCTCTACGAATTGACAGCTCTGCACAGACAGCTTTCGATAACACAAAGCTGGCGGCTCGGATGGGTTCATAAGGTTTGTCACTTAAATGGTGGTTGTAAAGTAGCGTAGCGTAACACTCCCCCCTTCTCAAACGGAAGCACCTCCGGTCGAACGATTGTTTTCCGTCTGCCAGGCATTTAAGTTGTTGCCTCTGTAAGCAGTTAATCGATCGACATGCACGATCTTCATCTTCGACCGCGGCGACTTCTGAATTTTAATGGTAACATCAGTAATAACTTCCATTACTCGATATGGTCCATCCCAGTCGGATTGAAGCTTCGGGCAAACTAGAATCCTCCTTCTTGGATTGTGGAACCAGACAAAACTTCCAACCTGAAATTTTGGGGAATGAGCGGTTAGATCATACCTGCTTTTCATCTTCTGTGTGGAATGATAAATTTGCACTCTTGCTCGGTCGTGAATCTCTTGAAGTTGGTTTTGCATTTGTTGGGCGAACTCACAATACGGCTTGGGATCCGAATGCGGCGTAGATCCGCATAGCAAGTCTTGAGGAAGACGGATATCCCTGCCGAAGAGCATGGCGAATGGAGTTTCTTTTGTTGATTCTTGTTGTGAGGAGCGGTAGGCCATGGGGAAAAGAGGGAGCAACTCATCCCAGACATCCTAGTTGTCGTCTAGGAATTTGGTGAGGTAATGCAACACAGTCCGGTTCATACGCTCCACAAAGCCATCGGACTGCGGGTGAAGTGGCGTGGTGCGGGTTTTCCGTATTCCCATAATTTCCATCACATGTTGAAACACCGTGGACTCGAAATTGCGGCCTTGATCCGAATGTAGTTCTATTGGCACTCCATAGCGGCAAGATACTTCGTGAACTAATATTCTAGCGACAGTTTCTGCGGTTTGGTCAGCTAAAGGGAAGATTTCCACCCATTTCGTGAAATAGTTCATCAGCACCAGTACGTATTTGTGGCCCTTTTTTGTTGCCGGTAAAGGTCCTAATACGTCAACAGCTACACGTTGAAATGGCTCGCCGACCAAATAAACTTGGGGGTCTCCTTTTGTTCTTCTTTGAGGCCCGCGCTTTGTCGCACACGTATCACATTGGGTACAATACCGCTCGACGTCCTTGCGAGCTCCAACCCAATAAAACCGTGACCTTATTTTGGTAAACGTTTTATTTGAACCAAAGTGTCCTCCAGCAGGTGTGTCGTGATATAATTTTATAACATCGATGAACAGCGAGTGCGGAATGATGGGGAGTAAGCGCTCCGGCTGTTGGTGTTTAGTTGGGATCCACTTCTTTAGCAAAAGGTTGTTCTGGAAGCTCAAACCGTCGAATTGTGCCCAATACGCTTTAAGCGTACTGCCCTCCTTCGAAATCTCCTTCGAAAAACCTGCGACAGAATGCTATCTGCCTCCTGTGCACGTTGGAGTTTCTCCACATCGAAGTCGCTGCCTACTAAGCGGATGGCGTTTACTAGCGGTTCCTTCTCCAACGAATGACGCTTTTCTTTTAACTCACAATGAGTGCACAGTTCATGAGCACAAGGTCGGCGAGATAAAGCATCTGCATTCAAGTGAGCTTTACCGGCTCGGTGTTTTACTCGGAAATTATACTGCTGGAGGCGCTCCATCCAACGCGCCAGCTGGCCTTCGAGGTTCTTAAAGGACAGCAACCAACTTAATGCAGCATGATCTGTCCTTACTTCGAATTCGCGACCATATAGGTACACATGGAAATGTTCAACAGCCTTTACCATCGCCAACAGCTCCTTACGGGTAGTACAGTAGTTGCGCTCTGCTTTGTTTAATGCCCTACTAAAGTAACCGATCACCCTTTCCACTCCATCTTGCCGCTGAGACAACACGGCTCCTAAACCAAAGTCGCTCGCATCTGTGTCCAGTATGAATTCTCCATCACCATGAACATGGCCAAGAATATGAAAGGAGGTTAAGTGATTCTTCAATTCGTTGAACGCTTGCGCACACTGATCAGTAATAACTTCGATTTTCGTCGGGTCCGGAGAAATGCCTTTACTACTCAGTACGTGGCCGAGGAACTGGACTTCTTTGCGAAACAAGTTGCACTTGGATGGATTCAACTTTAGGCCTGATGTTCTAAGGCGACAGAAAACAGAACGCAAATTGGTTAGCATATCCGCAAAAGTCTTACCATGGATGAGTATGTCGTCCAAATAAATTAAACACCTTTCCATTGGTAGACCTCGTAGCACTGTGGACATCAGACGCTCGAATGTGGCAGGTGCATTTGTGAGCCCAAAACTCATAACAATAAATTGCCACAAACCGTCCCTCGTCGCAAAAGCTGTCTTTTCTCGATCATCCGGGTGCACCTCCACTTGCCAGTACCCTGATAGACAATCTAATATGCTATACCACACTGATCCGGCTACAGCATCCAAGGTGTCATCAATGCGAGACAGAGGGAACGAATCTTTGATGGTGACCGAGTTCAAGCGGCGATAATCAACACAGAACCTTGTCGATCCGTCTTTTTTTCTTACCATAACGATTGGCGACGACCAGGGACTGGAACTGGGTTCGATGATGCCTTGGCGCAGCAGGTTGTCTATAATTTTCCGAGACTCCTCATGTTTAGATAGCGGCAACCGGCGAGGGGATTGCTTAATGGGTTTAGCAGACCCAACATCAATTCGATGTTGAACAACGTGGGTTCTACCCAAGTCGTCAGGTGTCGTGGAGAAAACGTCTCTAAACTCCCATAAAAGTTCCTGGACGGATTGATTTTGTTCCGGTGGAATATGTTCTTGTGACCTTAACAGGAGATCTGACACACATTCGGGAAGGGCATTATCACCAAATGTGTGTTCATCAAGACACTCAGCTTCCTCAAAAAGTGTCACAGAAGTATCTCCACATACCACCACAGAATGATCTGCAATGTTAGCAACCCGAACAAACACAGTTCCATCGTAATTTCTATTGACTGATTTGGCAATTAACAGTCCCTTCGGTAGATGATGTCCTATAGGCGTTACTATCCCTTCCGCGATAGTACTAGCAGACGTAGCGGTCGAGATCATAGCCTCAGTTCGAGGAGGAATAGGAAAATCCTGAGAGGGATGGAGGTAGATAACACGAACAGATTCTTCTGCTGGGCGCTCATCGGACGATATGGTAGCTACGTCCACACTCTCGCATGTCAATGGAATTCGTTCTCCAGCTATTCTCATTTGGCAGCACACAAAGTCTAAAATGCATTTGGTCGCTTGGAGTATATCCACGCCAAGAATGCCCTGGCATCCAGAAGGAAGAGAAATTTCGTTGACCACAAGCAGTTTCACACGGTGTTTGTATCGACCAAGTTGAATTGTTGTAGGCCAGATGTGTGTAGTTTGGAATGTGCTTCCACAAAGTGTTTGCAGTCTTACATTTCCAGAACGGAGGCGAACACTAGAAGGAACTAAGGATCGACTTACCAGTGACACTGATGAGCCGGTATCGACTAATAACTGGTATGACATCTGACCGAGAACTATTGGGACAGTAAACCCCCGGTGAAACTTCTCTGACTGGACATTATAAATTTGGGGTCCATTTAAAGATGTCAGTGTTGACCCCTCACCACTGACTTTTGGTCGTTTCCCGAATTACCCACTGTTGCCACTTCAATAGGTCTGCTTCGATACGGTCGGTTGTTATTGCGTCTAGTTGATACTGCTTCTTCACTGCTGACCTCAATAGACCGAGCTTGGTGGACAGACTGAACAGTGGCGAGACGAGCGGCTTCTATGGTTGTGGCTGCACTTACGGCCTCTGCAACTGTTTTCGGATCTGCTAGCCTCACGTGCTCTTGGATAGAACGATCGTAGATGCCATCCACAAACTGCATTATGGCGATTCGTTCCTGAGCATCTGATGGACAGTCCCCAAATACGATTCGTGTAAGCCTACGTATATCGCTGGCGAAGGCACCTAGATCTTCGTTCATTCGTTGCCGTCTGGAACGAAAAGTAGCGTGAGAGACATGTTTTTCTTGTGACATAAACCTTAGCTGTAAAGCTGCAGCCAATTTATCATAATCGGCACGGTCGGCTGGGTCCAAATCAGAAAGTACAGCTACGCTCTCCCCCCGTAGTAAGGTCGCCAGTGTCTGCGCTTTCTGTCGAGACGTCCATTCATTTGCTTCGGCTACGATGTTGAATTGAACCTTATAGTCACACCAACGCGTTATACTGCTGTCGAACGGTGGAGGGAAAAGTGCGCACATACTCGGGGATGAATTCTGAAGGCAAGGTTCTCCCGGATGGGGCGCGCCAGCTTCCTCATTGTCGCCAACAAGTTCACCACCTCCTACAACAGTGTTATTTGGAGCGCTTTTATTAGGTGTGGAGCACTCGAAAACTTTTTTCGCAAAAGTGCTCGCGCCTAATGTGCGGAGCTCCTCCGCTTGTCGTTGCTGTTCATGGGAAAGTTGTACAATAGCAGCACTCTGTTTTTCCAGACTTCCACAAAGAAGGTTAAGTTTTGCGAGCATTTTCTCGAAATTTTCTGCAAAATCTTCAGCCATATCTAACTGAGAATCCCACTTCTGACACCAATGTTGCACAAATGCTGATTTTGGGACGTTCAGTGAAAGGATGGCAAATAATTCCGCAGATTAAAACGACGTAGACTGCAAGTCAAAGAAAAGAAAAGAACACGCTGCTAGACTTTTTTCAATCACACTTCTTTATTCTCTACGAATTGACAGCTCTGCACAGACAGCTTTCGATAACACAAAGCTGGCGGCTCGGATGGGTTCATAAGGTTTGTCACTTAAATGGTGGTTGTAACGTAGCGTAGCGTAACAATATGTACCTTCTAGGTCACTAATTCACTAAGTAACATTATTAAATAGAGCCTTATAATATGCTTGGTCCTCTTGTGGCATAAAAACAAATAAGCTTTTTATGTCATCAATTTTTTCTTTTAGGATACATTTTTTTCTAGTTGTTATTATATTATATTAAGTTTTTGATTAAATAAATTCTTTGGTGTTTGTAGGCCATTCTTTGAAGCAAATTTAAATATTGAAATTATTTGATAGTCCAACTCTCTCCCATTTGTTTTTATATGCAGCGTTTGTAAATCAGTTTTATTATATTTTATGTACTTAATTTTTGTAAAGGGTATTTTTGAGAAGTTTAAATAGCCTGCTTTTACAGAATATGCTTTAAAATCCACCGGCTGCATCTGAATAACCTTAAGCTTAACCCTTTCGTATGACATGATTTTAAGAAATCTTAGAAGTGACAATGGACTAAATATCTCAAAATTTCGAAGATATTTGTCAATAGTACTGTGGACACAGTCAACCTCTTCTATAAGAGAATGTCCTGGTGGAGAAAATTTCTGAATTATACCTTTTAATTTTGATTCGGCATTGAGAAAAAATATCAGTGCAGTGGACATTACCTTGTTTCTGTTTTGTGGGACGCAAGAGTCACTCCAAAGCGTGAGAAATTCGATTTCAGGGTTATCAATTAGGATTCTTATAACCGCACTCGCGATATCGTCACCCGTGCGTCCACTATGAATCTCATTCCAAAAAGCACAATATGTAATTTTTGGCTTTAAAGCAAAGCAAACTGTAGCAGTCATATTAAAAACGTTAAGCTTTCTTTTATAATAAAATGACGACGCATTACCTTTTGGCAATGAGAAAACGCTTTGAAGATCAAAACACACAACTGCGTGCATGTAATCTGCATTCTGTCGGTCAAGATCCCGTTCTGCTTTCATTGATACTTTTTCCTCCGTATGGTTATTAAAATCGTTAATTACTTCCGTTGTTGGATTCTTTTTCGCTTTAAAAATCAAACACCGATCGCACTGGTCTTTCTTCGGTTTGTAAAAAGAAAGATTGAATTCAGTGTTAAAGATTTTTCTGTATATATTTTGTTTTATGGGATGAGGTGTTTTTTTCTTTATAAAGTTGGTGTAATTTGGCTAAATTTAAATGACTTTCTAAGTATTTTTTACCAGAGCTGGCTCTACAATAGTGAGATTCTATCGTTGGAAAACTATTTATGTGGTCATGAATAGCCTTAATTTTATCGGGGGGTGTGATTTTTTTTGTGTTTATTACTTTTGTTAAAGGTTTAGGTACACCATTTGAGGGATCATTTAAATTTTTAAAAAAGTAGTAAATCCGTTTCTCATTTATAGACAAAGTGTTAATAAAAAACTTCTTACAAACTTGGGATGTTACGCCATTAATTTGCAAAAAAAATTATATGACTGAGTCAATTACTCGTCTTCTTTTTATAGTTTCCTGCCTAACAAACTTCGAATAGAATGTGGATTTATCTGCATCCGATAATGCCCAAAACGACTGATGAATATTCTTTCTATCCTCGTTAGTAAAATTTTTGGTGCATAAATAAAAACACGTGTGCTTACAGGATTCTTTTACACTTCTCGATGCCATAGTTTTTCCGTCTATGTTGGTATATTTTTGTCCAGACTCTCTTAGTTTTTTTCTAATGTGTTGCGTCCACAGTTTTGGATTCTTCTTCCTTTTTCTGGAAGATACCGTTGGCGTACTATCGCTTTCTGTTTAAATTAAAATTAGTTAGGTACAATCTTATGAGGTTCTAGGGCATTTTACCAGAAGTATTGTATTCAGAAGGAATACTTCTTAAATTTTCGTCAACCTCTGGAATATTTAGTAGGGGTTCGCGCAATAAGCTAGGTCTTGCTTCGCTTCTTTTCACTGTGAAATCAGGGTCTTTAACGCTGTCGTCGCTGTCTTAAAATTTAAATATTCGATCTAATTTATATCTTTTGATTATTTAAGCTCATAAATACCAAAGCCGGTTTCAGACGAAGTAGAGGAATCAAGAACGGGATTAATGTTTTCCGCAAAGTCCGTTTGATTGAGTATAATTTCATCAAGTAATCTTAAAATAATAAAACTGATGTTATCCAAACTTCTTTGTATATAATAAAATATAAAATACTTACGAAAGTAGTCCCTCCGCAAGATTTGGCTCCGGCGATTCCATTCTTAATAGAGGCTCAGCAGACGACTGAACCTATTTTTCGCTGCAATCTACTTACCTTTTTACTCTTCCTTTAAATTCATCATATGCACATACGGCAAACCAAAACTAAACTTTTTGTTTTTGTCGACGCGTACGTGTATACGATGAAATACACATATTTACTTAATAACATGCACGTACGTCAAAACAATTCTGAATATACTTTTTAGTTTTCTTGTCGTACGATCGAAGTCTGTGGACAAAACAATACTAAACAAAAAAAAATGGGAATTGCATAGAAAATTTGACGTAAACCAATATTCTAACTTATTAATTTCAGTGGATATACGTCAAAACAATACTAGATATCTCAGGATTGGCTAGAGATAGGACCAAAAGACAACATTATTTGGAAAGAGCACACTCGAAAACATAAGACTGCATTTATAGTCCAAAAAGTGCATTTTGGCGTATACGTCAAACCAATTCTCAGCCGACGATATGTTTATGACACACATATGAAGATCATATATCAATGCCATAAAATGACAATTTATTTTTGACAAAATTTGATTGACATTGTACAACATTTTTGTTGTGTGTACTCTTTTAATTTTCCCTCAATTTCCCCCATCTTATATGGCTTGGCTGACATTCATAAAATGTTAATCTTATATTTTCGCCACGATCAGTAACAACCTAGCGGTACTATGCATTCTAAGACTTTATTAGATACTTCCCTCCCAAATGTCATTCGAGTATATCGTACGCACGGGGAAAATCTTCAAACTTCCTTTCCACACAGATTTTTCATTCCCAATCGTCTTCTGATCTTAAAATAGAACACCCACCCTCCCGAGGGGCCAGGGAACCGGCCAAAACATCTCCTGCTGAGATGAGACCTAAAATAATGCGCTTGTGCCTCTGCGCACACTTCCTTCAACTTGATTCCATAGATAGCATTGGTATGGCAGGGCACGGGAATCGGCGCTCGCTTGAGATGAGTGCGCTTTCGAAGACCGAAGCCAACATGTGTCACATAAAGATGCATGTTTATATATATGTGCTTCTGTACTGCAACCCGTACTAGCCACAGATAGAACTATACTACGATGTCGACGACTTAAACTGATGCTGCATACTCGTACTGTATAGCGCGATGGTGTAAACGATCTGACCTGATGCCGTTCCCGCTTGTTTATTTTTATTTTATTAGTCTTTTTTTTTTTGTTCTTCTTTTACGCTTAAAGTTGTGTCACCCTTGGTCGTGCTCCCGTCGCGTTGCGCTGGCCTCTAGAGAGTCTAGAGTTTCATGCATCAGTTCATGCAGCGCTCAGAGTGCAACGACAGCCCAACAGATTAGACACTTGTTCTTGTTGGGGCGCAACTATTTCAGTTTTAATTATGGAGAACTATGAATTTGTTGGTCTTATTAATAAATTGTTATGGGGTGTGCTTAGGGGGAAAATTATTATTATTATGGTGCAGGGTGGGTTTATGATGGATGTACTCTTTGAAATGCATTAGGAACCAGAAACAGGAGCAGGTGGTGCGCACTTGTGGTTGGTATGGATGCATTGCCTGGAAGCGCACAATTTAATGTATACAGGCTGCGTGCGCGCGAAGTTTCCACAATTGAGCTGGAGTGTAATATTAATTCCGCGTACACAACAACTCATTGGGGGTAACGCGGAGATGCGAGTAGATGCATTTTGTTTATAGCCACATGTAGATGTGGCATGACGTTTGAGAACTCAACTGCATTGTGGTGCAATGTCGAGTTTCTCGTTTGACAGATAGGTGTGTCACATTCATGGTGAATGATGTGGTCGACCACCCAATTTGTATGAACAGAAAATGAAGATTTTTAGGAATGTCATATGGATTTGGAGTGCTTACAGTTTAATCTAAAAATGGTAGCAATTTAGAATTGTAAGGGATTGAAACTAATTTCCAAGGTTACGGAATCGGTATTATTCAGTACACACTAACTTTCATGTATCTACATTCTAAGACTTACAGTTTCGGAATGCATTACCTATACAAGTGCCAGAAAATGTAGCTGAAGATCATTTCATTTGATTTAATTAATATTACCTTAACTGAATAAATTACATTCAAATCAATTGAGTTCTTCTGAAGTGCATCCTCATCGACATTGAGTGTGCTTTTGACAATATGTGCGATTCTGTTAGACAACACGACGTGGATGAACCACTACTGTTGTGCCGAATGTGTAATGGCATGAGTGAACAGGGACTGCCCGCAAGATGTCGACCTTTCTCCACTGTTATGGTGCATGGTGGCCGTGGTGCAGTGGTAACATCATCGCTTGTCACGCTGTTGATTCACGGTTCGAATCCTGAAGTCAAGAATCATCTATTTATTTCGCACGAAATAAATAAAAAGTCGATCACTTGCGAAAGCTAAGTCAACTCTACTGTGAAGGCATAACACTGGCAGTAGGGTGGTCATATGGCAAAATGCAACTTGATCGTGATGATGACCTCAGGAGGATGGAAAAACATACTGTGAATCATAAGCAACGACAATAATAGCGAAAAACAAACAAAATACTCCCCAGTTATCTGGACAGCCACCCTTGGAGTTTACAGAAACTTAATACTACCTGAGTTTCAAACCACACCACTCTGTCCTTCTCTCTGTCTCTTCCCCTTTCCATAAAAAAAACGTACGTGTTCTAAGAATTAGTATAAGGGTATTCATATCCCCTTTAACAAGTGCAAATTATAAAAAAAAAAAAAAAAAAATGGTGGTCGACTCTCTGCTAAACACTTAAACAGGTCAAACGTCTACCCTCAGTCATATGCGGATAATGTTGCATGTCCCTAGACGTGACCGATTTATGGTGCACTAGTTTAATCTTCTCAAAGCTGATGTTATTCTATTTACAAAGAGGATAAAATTGATCTATCTGACTCAGCCTGTGGCCAAAGATGTCACTATCTGAAACACAAATGACGCTAAGTATTTAGGAGTAATCCTGGATAGAAAACTTTTTTGGACAAACATGTTGAGTCGAAACAGTGCTTTTGGCACTAAAAAAAGATCCTATGGATCTATACGACAATGATTAGATCTTTCTTAGCACATTAGTCGGTTGTTTGGTGGAAAAAACTTTCGCGTAAATATGTCATTGCTCCTCTCACTAATCTCCAAAGACTAGATGCATTGTTGAACCTCCCTCCACTTGATATTTTTATCATGGGCAGCATAATAATGGCAATCTTACGCCTTAACAAGGTGGCTCCTTATACTTATCTTTCGACTCTTGTCTTATGAATACGCTGTCTGACGCAATGACACCAGAACTCTAACTGCTTCGTAAATTTAAAATCAACTTTCTTCACGCTCGGGACTGTTTTTTTTTTTTTTTTTTTTCGGAATCGTAGTCGAATTTTCTCGGATGGCTCCAAAACCAATCAAGGGTCTGGTGCTTGTGTGACGACAACATTTGAAGGACGACAACATTTGGCTTTTCTTCTCGTTGGGTAAACATGCGTCTGTCTTTCAATCACAGACTTACGCTATCCCAATGGCTACGCTTAAGATTTGTTCAGCTCTCTAAATTCGGTAGCAAGGCTGAACTTAATGCGTATTGTTGGGGTCCCAGGTCACAATAGGAATACTGAAAATGAGATCTCCAATAAAGTTGCTAGACAAGTTTCGGCCTTTCTGCGTCATCGGTCAGGACTTCCGTTTATTGTTACTTTACTTACTTATGTCCTGTATCCCCTTGTGGGTCCTAGAGCCTCTACAATGCCTACGCGCCATAGTGTGCAATTTCTGGAAATGTGTCTCAGCTCTCCCCAACTCTTTCCCAGTTGTCGTGCTTGCTTCTCAACTGTTCTGCGCCACGTACTCCTAGGACCGCCGCGAATCCTGCCATCCTGGGTAAGCGGGTTCCATTGCATCGCTTGGTTAGCTATGGACCTGTCACCCTTTCGGAGAGTGTGACCGATCCATTGCCACTTTCGTCGTCGTATGGTTATGCTCATAGGTTCATGGCCCGTTCTCTGATAAAGCTGTTCGTTAGAGATACGGTTTGGCCAGAATATTCTTAAGATGTAGCGTAAACAACTATTGACAATCGTTTGCAGCTTCCTCGTGATAGTGACGGTCACTCTCCAGGTACCACATCCATATAGCAGCACGGATTGAACGTTGGAACGGAACAGTCGTAGCTTGGTGTTTAAGCTAATTGCATTACTTTGCCAAACTATGGATAGCATCCCAAATGCATATTTTGCTTTACCTATTTGGCTGGCTACATCCAGTTCGGTTCCGCCATCGGTTGAGACAATACTCCCAAGGTATTGGAAACTCTCTACTCTCTCAACCGTTTGTCCAGCAATGCATATATAAGTTGATGAGTTTGGTCCTAGACTGATCATTTTTCTTTTTGCCGAATTAATTTTCAGCCCAACGACGTCTGCTTCCCTCTCCACATTTGATGTTATTTGGTGAAAGTCCATTATTCTGTGAGACAGTAGGCATACATCGTCGGCATAGTCGAGGTGTTTGAGTTCAGATGTGAAAGTCCATCGAATTCCTCCATTTCCTGTTGATAAGGCCGCATTCAGCACATCGCTAATCAGTATACAGCCTTGCCGAACCCCACTTTGGACTTCGAATTCCTCAGACAGCCTTCCTCTGTGTAAAACGTGACATGTGGACCCATCATATGTAGCCTAGATAATTGCTATTAATTTATCCGGAATGCCTCTACTGCGCAAGGCACGCCAAATAAATTCCCGATTGACACTATCAAACGCCTTTTCAAAATCGATGAACAACAGGTGAAGTGGTGATCGATATTCAACACATTGCTCGATGATGATCCGCAGGGTGTTGATGTGGTCGACACAGGAGGATCCAGAGTGGAAACCTGCTTGTTCGGCGTCGAGTGTGTCTTCAAGGTGTTCTTTGATTCGCTCCAGGATGATTCTAGGTATTGTCTTGGCCACAGCAGGCAGCACGCAGATACCTCTCCAGTTTTCATCATAAAAATAGTTTAAGGGTGAGTTTGTATTAAAATACAAAATTGTTATGTCCCTATTGAAAAACACTTTACATACGTTTATCGTATGGTGTAGGGTACAAACAGCCCCGAACAAGCACCGGGTATTGGATAAGTTTAGGAAATCTGCAGTTTGGGTGGGTTTCTTTTTTTTTCATCAAATTTGTTTTTATTTTTCAAGATAATAACTTTTCTACGGATGCGACGGCATCGTACGAGGAGTTCGATGAAAATCTCTGCATTTCTTTGATATGCCGCCAGGCTCTGCCATCTCCCTAATCTTAATTCAACGGTCATCCAGTATCGTTTGGTGAACTTTTTCGATGTAATCAGTGGTGGTCGCAGTAGGTAGTCGTCCCAAACGATCTTCATCAACCAAGCAGGTATGACCACGTTTAAATCCAGCTGCTCTTTTTTCGGTGGCAAATAATAGAGCAGAGTCCTCATAAACAGCGTTCAACTCAGAGTGAAACTATGCAGGCATATTGCCTTTTAAGTGAAAGATTTTAATTACGGAACGATATTCGATTTTTGATGCAAACGACTGTCAAACAACGACTGATTTTCGGACGTGTCTTTCAAAGCATTTACAATTACAGTACTAGAATAGTGTTGACGAGTAACGCCATTTTCAGGTTGAGGCTCGAAACTTTTCAAACGACCTCCGTACAGGAACATCAAACTTCAATGCACGTTATTGTTGGCAAATAGATACAAATATAAGCCTTGCTATACACGTACCAATGTACCAGATTGCCGTACATATGTATGTACATACAGGCTGCACCAAAAGTTTCTTTCCTATGATAGATATTTTTGTGTTTTTTTTTTTTCAGACATAAGGCTTGGGAGATTTCGAATGGAGCACTACACGATCGCTCAGCGAACAAAAATTGTTAAATTACTTTTTTGAAAATAGCCAGTCAATAATTTGTACTCAACATGCCTACCGGCAATTTTATGGCGTTAGAAATGTTCCAATAGCACCCACTATTCGTGCTGTGGTGGCCAAATTTGAGCAATAAGGGAACGTTGGAAATGTGAGGCATTCGGGCAGGCCTCGTTTTGGACGATCGATCGAAAACATCCAGGTCGTTAGGGAAAGTGTTGGAACCGATCCTGAAACGTCAACACGACGACGTTCAACACAGTTAGGCATACCGTTAGGCAATCCTGGTGGCCCAGAAAAACGACTGAAGTACTGCAGAACTGTCCTAAATATCGCCGAGAATGACGAAGAATTTTTGGAAAATTTTATGATGTGAACAAGGAAAATTGCAGATTTTGGGGCACACAGAATCCCAAAAATGTTCATCAACGTCCCGTACACTCACTTCGTATTACTGTTTGGTGTGAAATAACCTCGCATAAGATTTATGGGCCATATTTCTTTGAAAATGATGCGGGTGCCAGCGTTACGGTCAATGGGTGCCGCTACAGAACAATGCTTTAGAACTTCCTTTTTCAACTTGTGCCAGCAGACAACAATGCTGAGCTGATTTGGTTTCAGCAAGTCGGAGCTACCGTTCACATCGCTCGTGAGACAATGAACTTGTTCCGCGAACAATTCCCAAATCACATTATCTCAAAAAACGGTGAATTTGAATGGCCGCCGCTATCGCCTGATCTGTCGGCTCCGGATTTTTTTTTATGGGATTACCTGAAGGAAAAGGTTTACATTAACAAACCACAGACTATCCAGGAGCTGAAACTCAACATTCGTACAGAAATCGCTCAAATTATTAGTTTTTATTTTTTCATTCAAAAGTTATTCCAGATATACGTAGGAAAACGACTTTTGGGCCACCCTGTATATGCGGATCGTTTAACTTAACCAAATCAATAATTTAGTCCATCTTTCAAGGGCTTTTATATCTTACATCTTGCCTTGGCATTTCCATCCATCAAGCAATTAAGTTTGCAAACTAGCCCGTGGGGGGTCTGGACAAAGCAAAAAAGAAAACCACTGCGAAGCATCATTGTCACATTGAAAATGCAACACAATGTAAACCAACCACAATTGTGGCTTCTAAGTCAAGTACTTCCAAGAGCCGCACAAAAAAAAAAGCCAACTAAAATTGTTCTTTTATTCCAAGCAATTGGTAGTTATAAAAAAGTGTAATCATTCTATCTAAAAAGCATCATTATGCAATCCTCTCTCGCCGTTAATTGGATTCCGAAGACTTATTGCCATTGCAACCAGAAATTATCAATCGGCTACAACACGTGGGTCTTGTTCTGACCACCGCAATGCAACGGTCAGACCATGGGACAGTGCTACTACTATAAACATTCGCCTTGTTGCCGTACCCTAGTCAATAATTGCAAATAATTATTAGCACCAGTCAAGCGCAACTGTGTGTACATATGCTATCCGTTGGAATGGACTGCGAGCAGCATAGGGACAATGAATAACCTGCCACTGTCTGTCATACGCGCCGCGCCACCGCAAAGCTGCACGGCATACTGCTCGATGACGAGAGATAGACGGGTTTTAACTACGACGCAACTGATTCTTCTACTAGGCACTTCCAATGGAAATGCCAAGTAAAATCTTTATATTGGCAATCGGGAGCGTTTATTTGGTGGCACTTGCGCTCTCAAACACTCGAGCGCCCGAGGGGACTATATTATTAATTGCACTGTGACGTTCGCTCTTAAAGATACCTATTCAACTCAACAAAGTGCAAATCAAATTGTTGCCACAAGTGGGTATTCCACGAGCAATCAACGATGCCAGCTACTACGACGCTGCATAAAATTATGATTTTTCATAAATCATTAGACGGCGCAGCTGTTTTGCATTGCAGAATATATCCAGCAGGAGAGGATGTTTGATTGGGATCTAGAGTGGGTATGGCATATTCAAAATTCTAGGAAGGAGAAACTTTAATATGAGGCTTGGCTAATTATCAAACTAAAATTGATTTGCCTACAAGTTGGTCTATCTATAAGTTTGTGATAGATGTAAAGCGACATTAAAATTGTATCATGTATGAGACTTAAGGTCAGGACTAAGTAAGCGACCTCAAAAACTTCCATACATTTTCGTGTGTTTTTCAAATAAGTGACAGCTATTTTGTTTCCAGTCATTTTTACTTTGGATTTTCTGTTAGCGATCCAGGACCGTAACGAGGAATAAAAAAATAGATTCTTTCCGTTTTCGAAAATAATGTTGGATATCCAAAATTTCGGTAGAATTTAACTAAGAGGTCCAAGGTATATAGGTATGTACAGGGTGCGCCATCTTTTATGTCGGTATGTAAACATTGAATAACTAACTGACATTTATCAACCGATTGACTCGGGTAGACATGTTTATGGAACGTCAATTCAGTACAATTTTAACCATGAATCGTTCATACCGAAACAACGCACATAGAGGTATTTCATGAATCTACCCGGCCAAAAATATTTTTATTGTTTATTAGGCTTAGAGTGCCGTAAATAAAAAAAAAACAAAGCATTTAAAAAGAAAAACAGATATAATTTCATATATTGAAGAAGAGTCATAACGTGATTTTAACAAAAGAATTTATTTTATCCATCATCTCTAATTTCGTCATCCTCATCACTTTCGGCTGCTGGATATGGTTGAGCTGAGAGAAGCATCTCTATTGTTTCAGGCAAAAATGACGAAACCTTTCTTTTATGTATAGCTCTTGAGGCACTAAGTAACGGATCTGAGCTCAAGATAAGCCGGTTCAAGATATCCTTATTGCAGGATTCTCTAGAGAATTTTCTCGCAAAATCCTGTCTGTAAGCTCGAAAATGTTTATTTCGTGCCTCTGCTGCCTTTTCAGACAGTTGTCCTATAGGCAATAATGCATTTTTTATAATGTCCGAACCATGTATGAGCACTTTGTGCAGTGTAGGTGTCATTGGGTGCCAAGGGTACAGTTTTATATACAAACGAGCAGTTTCTTCAGCGTATTTGTCGTATTTGTTTGTATCTACCATGTATCCGCTTGATATAAGCTCTAAAATTACTTTGAGTCTAAAAATCAACTCGTAATCTAAACCTGTAATTTCTGAAGCTAATTTCGGATCTTCAAAGAATCTCCTGCTTGTATTTCTGTCATTTGTATTGCCGAAGTTTGTTTTAGGCATGTCTACTAATAGACCAGTTTCATTCCGAAATCTTGTCTGTATTTCTCCTTTTCCATTCTTTTTTCGTCTTCTGTTTTTCTTTCCCGATACTTTCTTACAGGCAGTTTATATGCTAAATGCTGAATGCTTTCGAAAAATCTGATTCTCGCATGTAAAATAGACAGGCCGAATTCAGTAGCTTCTTTTGAAATTTTTCTTCTGTCGTCTAATTGGTTGAAGTCTTTGGAAGTTTTCCCACAAATGTAACAACGACTAGTAGATGTTGTTCCAGTAGCTGCGTTGCAGACTTTTCCGTCAACCATTGTCATAATGAATTGGTAGTTGACAAAAAACCTTTTTCCATCAATGTCAACCTGAGTCGCGATAAGAGAATCAATGGAATTTTTCACGTAATTTATCTCTTCAATGGTGATATCATTTGTCTCTTTGACGAACCGAAATCGAATTGGACGACAAAATCGTGGAGATGAAGGTGTTGGATTTTGCCATAAAACCTTTTCATTGTTCTTGCCACAAACTAGCCGCACAGGTACAAAGCAACTTTGGAAAATATTTGCATCCCAGTCACCTTCATTATCGAGTTTTTGCTTGAATTGTGCTTGCTGGGATCCGTCACATCCCCATTTGCAGATCAACTTCAAAGTGTTTCGGTCCTGCTCTTTTATTGTTGATAAGACCTCTTCCAAAAATGCTGATAAGCGCCTAATGGTTATATCAACTAAAGCTTGGAGTTGAGTTTCGGCACAGGTGCTGTTTACCGTGCAGGTTTCTGGGGGAGGATAGCATTCTTTTTTAGCTTCTTGAATTAAGCTATAACAAGGAAAGAACTTCCTGTTCGTTTTCCTTATTATTTCATACTGTCCCTGTGTTAAGTCAGCATCTATAAACATTTTCAATACTTCCATGGGGCTAAGACGCGAAGGAGTTGCACATTTTTTAGTTGTATCATAAGCTTTTTTGTATTTCGTTGCACGGGTCGGAGAGCTCACAATATTATTGAGTATGTTCGAAGCATCACGTTTACCCTTTTTACTTAATTCAACTTGTGCTGCGTGAATTATGACAGTACCGTCCTCTACATTAGCGCGGAACTCTTCTGTTTTTCTTCTTTTGCTCATATCGCTGGATTCACCAAACGATTTACGAGTTCGACCTGGACGAATTGGTCTGATGGGAATTTAAAATGTACCCTCCAACCAAAGGGTATTGTTTTTTAAAAACACGTCTTCTTTTATGTAGGCCTTAGACCATCTTTGCTTCACTTCTGACTTAAAATGTGCAAAATTGTTCTAGTATTTATTGAACTGCTCTTCCGTAAGGTCATCGAAAGACAAAAGGTGGTCTTTTAAAAAATACAATTTTTCTTCCATAGTTCGTAAGTTTTGACTTTGAAGAGTGTCGAATAGGTATTTTCGAGTAACTATCCGTACTCCCGAAGTACCCACAGTACATGAAACACGTAAATATTGGTCTAATGTAAATAAATATTTTTTTCGCATATTTTGATTTTCTTGGGTACGAAGCTCAATTTACTGATATTTTGCGCATCCGCGATATTCTGCGGCTGAATTGTTAAGAACTTGTTAGGTAAGGCCTTCAAGTTTTCATATAAATAACAAAAGTTGCCGGATCTACCCCGATACCCAAAAAAAAATCTTTGTAAACATAAATTTCTTTGAAAATTTATGTTTATTTTGGACATTATTTGTCGATCATCCAAAATATATTAAAGGAAAACATATTTGATGAAATGTATTATATTTGCAATGTCACATGCCTGTTGTTTCCGAATCCATCGCTATATTGCACCAGGAAAAAATAAAACGCTTTAATTTCAATATAATATTAACACTTTTGGGAAATCGTGAAAAACAGACGCGTGTCACAAAGTTTCAATGATCCAGTTCCGACTATTTTTTTTATTTCGGTTCCGCGCAATTGGAGAAGGGTGGGAGTCGACCTATTATTCGTTGAAGTATCCCCTACTTTTGGTACTCAATATAACGGGTATTTGTTTACTTTGCTATTTTGACTTTTGGCCTCGTAGATCATTCAAATACCTCTATGTGCAACTCGCCGAAACAGTGACGCTGTATATTGAAAATAGTCGTTCAGTTGTGTTAACTCGAGTGCATATCGTCAAAAATATCGTGGCCAACAAGCACCGTCTGACAACGTCAGTGGAACCACCTTACGGCGCATTTTGAAGAATGATTTGCATTTGTTTCCGTATAAAGTGCAATTGACTCAAAGAATATTGCCGACAGATCGTTGTTGACACCTATACCGCCCGAGATGCTCGAAAAGTGATGGAAAACGCAGCAAAAAGGGCACATTTTGCTTTGGTCAATAGAGGCGGTCATTCGATTGATGTTGTATTCAAAAACTAGTCCAAATAAATTGTAAGGAACCAAGTTAAATAAAAATACCTTATATATGGAAATCGGTTTTTTTAAAAAGTTATTCAATATTCACATATCCGACATAAAAGATGGCTCACCCTGTACATGTGCCAAACCTGCCACAGTTTCCATTCCAACCTCGCCTAAGCTGTTCGAATATTTTCGTACCTCCTGGACCCAATCGGAAAGGATCAGTAAACTCAACAGGATAAGTAAATGCAACGAGTGGCCTCACGATGACGATACGGCTTTTAAAGTTATATGTGTTACGCGTAGTGCCAATGAATCGTGGTTATGAAATTTCTTCCTTCAAAGGTTAGCTATCACCATTCTATCACCCTCAAGGTAGCCATCTTGGACCACTGATCTTTATCCTTACAATAAATATTGCCGAACATACCATCCGGAACTCCGACCTTCTGGTCTACGCTGATGACATGAAAATCTCTAGACGTACATATATCATCTCCCGCTTTCTTCAGGATGGCCTGAATAGTTTCTCCATCTGGTGTAGATTGTAGATTGATTATAGGGATGTACGTGCACTGTGACCTTTATAGATCTATTGTGCCCCCCCGACTTGGAGCTCAAGTCGATGATATACTCGACATAGAGCATCTCCTGCAGTCCAATTGCATTGATGAACCGGAGTATCTTGAGTAGATCCGACGATGGTAGAACTTCTTTTGATAGTTGGTAGACATCCAGGTGGTTCCTTCCTTTGTAGATCAATGTCTCACATTTTTAAAGTAGATACCCTGGGGACTCCCCAACGTTCCCGCAGAATCTGCAATTTCCACTTTGCTCTATACGTAGTTTCATAAAATGTTCCTTAAGCCTGCAGCGACTCGACAGGAAGCCTGTTAGAATGTTGAGCCAGTTTTTATTAATGTTGATACAGACCTTTCTTCTTTTCCGGTTGTAGTTCCCGAGAAGTTCTTTGGACTTCTTAGCTTCGGGAGTTCCTCACAAAGTTTGGATCAGTTGTGGTTTTCTTCTCTTCTTAGTTCTTCCCGTATTTTATGCGGCCCCAGCCCGCAGAATCGTTCTGATCCAACGAAGGCGGTCTCAGATTTCTCTTTTGCTAGTTCATCAGCTGCTTCGTTACCCTCTACTCGCACGTGCACTGATACCGAGTATAGGGTGATTCTGTTGTTCTGGTCGAGTCTATTTAGTTTGGCAAGACACTCCCATACCAGTTTAGACCTGACTTCATGCAATATCAGTGCTTTTATGGCGGCCTTGCAGGTTCATTCGTTTCGCTATACTAAGACTGGGTTGTGCTAATAATGTCAACATGCCACCCTATATGGATCACCTTATATTAGATCAATTAAATATTAAATTACCATAAAATAAAAATAATTCAATTTGATTAATCTCCAATCATTGGGAAACGTCGTGATGCTGCCGACATACTTTTCATTCATCAGTCCCGCCCTGCTTCAATGGATTTCTCTTAATACCAATTCCCGCAACCTTAGGTCTGTCCTCCTAGTAGTAGGGTTGTAGTTCGTAGTAACTATGGTTACTAGGAATCAATGTCAAGAATGCTGCGGAAATCAAATGATGCGACACAAATTTTAGACTTTAGTAGGAGCAAAAGCATACTCCTATCATGCTTAAAGTCATCCCGTACGTTAATGATTGTAACCACCAAACTGGAATGCCTTACTCCGTACTCACTTCAGTCTCTCTGTCCAAACCCTTCTTAGCATATGTAAAGGGTCTTTCAATAAGCGCTTCCTATCTTTAAATTTAAATAAAACAAAGTGTGTGTGAGATATCATCATTCGGTTGAAAGGCTTATCGATGCCATTGTGTATGGAATATAACATCGTTCAAATATCCGCCGCGGCTTCTCTGGGTAGCGCATAAATCAGGCTGAATTTGACCGATGGCATGGGTTATGTTGGCTTTGAGGGCCGCTGTGGTTTGTGGCTTATTCGCATAGATCTGCGACTTCAGAAAACCCCACAAGAAAAAGTCTAACGGGTCAAATCGCACGATCTGTCACCTGCACGTGAGATGCCCTCTAATCGCTCGTGCAGAATTTCCAATGTGACGTGAGCAGTGTGAAACCACATGTCGTTGGTGTCCATATGATCCAATTCAGGCCAAAAGAAGTTGGTAATCATCGACCTATAGCGCTCGCCGTTGACGGTGATGGCCCGGCCAAAGAAATATGGACCGATGACGCCACCAGCCCAAAATCCACACCAAACAGTGACTTTTCGGGATGCATTGGGCTCTCTTGGATCTCATGTGGATTGGTGTCGTCCCAAATTCGACAATTTTGTTTGTTGACGTTTGTTGACCCATTCATCCACGTACCCATTCATTGAACCAGTGGACTCAAATTTGTCACCCACACTGCGAATAGTCCTCTCGGAAGGACGATTATGGCGACCGTAAAATGGGCGAAGCGCGCGGAACGTTGCCCGAACAGAACACCCATTTTGATAAAACAATTTTACTATTTGCACGTGTTGTTGAACACTATATCCATCCATGGTGATTTGGCAAAGCAGACTGAATAAATGACAGCCAATTTGACAGATGTATCTGCAACAATATGGCCGCTATCAACTGTCAAAGTTCGGTAGTCACTATTGGAAGACCCTGTACATAGTTCGCAGGAAGGCTACAAAATGTGCACATTTTCAATACCCTTTATCTCCTCTACTTCAAGTAAGTATTTTGCAATACGAAGCCTTCAAAACGGTCCTTCAATGCATAAATCATTCTGATAAAGCTTGATAAAATTGCACAAAATAAACTGTATTTTGAAATTTGCTAGCCCGCCATGCGCTTTTATATGCATTTATTATTATCTCTTAACGATAGTGTTCTATATTGTTACGACAATAGTGACTCAGGTTGTGGTGAAGCCCAGCTTGTTATCACAGAGAAAGAACGATCGTCTATATTAAAGGCTTATTATGATGATCCTACGGCGGACATTATGGAGTAGGACGTACTGCAGCGATCGGATATTGCCAACCAAGTTAAAAACTGGATTGAATGTCAGCGCTACAATGTCACCAGTTTGAAACTACCAGGACTGCTCCAGACAGTTTCAAGTAGTCAATGGTTTGAAATATTCGCTATATAACATATGATGGATATCAATGGATCTTTATTATCGAGGATTTAGCTGATAGATGGATTGAGCTGTTCCAACTGAAGGAAGCCGATGCATGCGCAATCATTTTAATTGAAGAACTTTTCCTTCGCTGTGGAATTTCAAGGTGAATTAAAAGTGACAACGGAGTACAGTTTGTATCCGCTATTATGCAGTAGTTAACGTTTTGCCTCGATATTCAACAAATATTCACACCAGTCTACCGCCCGGAAGTCAACACTGTAGAAAGGAGAAATAGAAACCTGAAGACGGAAATCTCAATACTCGTGGAGAGAGATTATACGTCACGGTCGCCAAAATTAGCGGCCATAAGATTTTCCATGAACAGCGCATTATGTCATAGCACAGGGTACTCCGGAGATTTCTTAACATTTGGCCGAGAATTTCGCACCTTAAATTACGAAAAACATGATGTAAGAATGATTGCCGAATCCGAAAACTTTATCCCACAAAATGCTAAAGAAGCAGAGGTTAAGCAACAAGACCGAAACAAAAGGTATGCTGACAAAAGAAAAAGATGGCAACCCCTCTTAGATGTTGGCAGCAGAATTATGGTTACCACCCACATGCTCAGCATCGCTCCTAAAGGTATAACGGCGAAGTTCGTTCCTAGAAGAGATGGACTGTATATTATAACAAAGAAGATAGGCTCCTGAAGTTATGAAGTAACCCGTGAAGATTCACCAAATATTGCGCTTAGTACCTACTATTCATCTCACATCACCCCGTATTATGGGAAAAACAATCCGAACCCATTAATGACTCTAAGACGAAGAGGGCGACCAAAGAAGACAACCAACTTATTGACACAACATCGACGCGATCGTAGTGTCAAAGGGGAAGATTGAAGCAGTAACCAACCGCTTATTTTATTTTATTAATGTATTACTGAGTTCACTTTATTATTTTTATTTTTATTGTATTTTGCTAATCAATGTTTATTAAATGTAATTTAAAATAGTTCAAACTTGCCAAACAAATGTTCATAAAAATATTTTAAAAGTCTTCAAATTACTTTTCCGTTTACATTCGTTTACCCGATTTAAATATTAATTACATTGTTTTTAGTAAATAAATCTACGATCATGCTAAGCTATAAAACATCTTTGTACGTTATCCTAACCACCATAAGTCTTCTCTTAACGGATACCAATAGCTGTGCAACAGTGGATAAGTTATTTGAGGCCGTGTGCTACCCGATGACAAACTTGAAAAAATTTAATGAAGCAAAAAGAATCCTGCCTTTTTTAACAGGACACCCTCATTAGTTTGTTTACAACATTCAAAGCGCAACACTCCAAGGGTTGCTGTCCAGATAACTGGGGAGTATTTTTTTTTTTTGTTTCGCTGTTATTGTCGTTGCTTATGATTCACAGTATTTTTTTTTTCCGTCCTCCTGATGTCATCATCACAATCAAGTTGCATTTTGGCCATGTGACCACCCTACTGCCAGTGTTATGCCTTCCCAGTAGAGTTCACATAAGCTTTCGCAATTGATCGACTTTTTTTTATTTATTTCATGTGAAATAAATAGATGATTACTGACATCAGGATTCGAACCGTGAACCTGCAGCGTGACAAGCGATGATGTTACCACTACACCACGGCCACGGGATTTGAAGAAATCGGATTTGTTCCTGTCACATCGTCACACTGCTGTTGGTTCCGACATGGTATGGGCTGCAATTTAATTTCATGGCGCAATAGATCTGATTGTCTTAGAAGGTCAGCAGAACTCAGCTGATTACATCGAGCTTCTTGAAACGCAGACAATCAATTTCCACGAAATATTCGAGGGCCAACGGTGGATTTTCCAGCAGTAGCACGTGTAAAACAGTGGCAGCAAAGTGGATGTATTGGATTGGCCACCTCTATCTCCCGATCTGAATCTAATTGAAAATCTGGCTGTCGCGAAGAAGGAGGACAATTCGAAAATAGAGAAGGTCTTATTAAAGCCATTGAAGACGCTTTTGAGGAAATTCCATTAAATTATTTAAATAATTTATATCGATCCTTAGAAAATACAGTATCCTCGTGTCGCGATAAAAAAGTAAACATTTGCCACTCGCATCCTAATTTCGGCCAGCGATGTGCCGACTTCGGCCACCTCTTAAATAAAAGTAGAAAATCGTTAAAAAAATTTTGATTAATGTTGAAAAAAAAGAATTTATTAATAATAAAACAAAACAAAACTTAAACTTCTTTGGACATAATAAATAAAAATTAAGGAATTAATATATATTTCTCACAGCATAAGTAAAATAGGTAATTAGTTAACACAGGAATGACAAATAAAATCCCCCTTTTCTGTATCGTCGAAGGACATGGCCGAAAGTGGTGTGCATTTCAGATGAAACCACTTTTCGCAAAGATCGCAACCGATGTTTTTCAGATAGTCATCTTCGACGTCTGTAAGGACATCCCCGTCACAGGTTGGACAGCGAGGAATGATTGGCGGTTTTTCAACGTTCTGCGCCCTATTTTCCAACTTCTGTATTGGCTTCGGATAAACTAAGTGTTTTCCAAAGCTGAACGACGTTGAAGCAGAATTAGTGGACTCTAAAATGAAAATATTATTAGGTATAACAGCTAGTAACAAAATTACAAGTTACCCAAGTTTATTTATTTATTTACTTATTTAAATCTAAATAGTTTACAAAAAATCTATCTATTAACTATTTGTCTAAAAAAAAACACGGGCTTACCAAATAAGGCCGCGATGTTTGCTTCGCCAGTCTGAGAATAAATGTCTTCTACAACGATGTCAAACGTGCCATTGAGCTCGAGCTCAGGATCTGCTATTTCTTCGATCGGGTCTAACGGAAAACATTCTTCTTGATCATGACCTCTGATGGTATCACTGCCAATGGAGTGTGGCGATACAGCGACTCTAACTAAATCACTATCAAGGTTGATTTCGTATGTGCCATAAATGTCATCACTTGGCATCAAATCTTTTGCGCAGCTAAGTGAATTAACGTCACTTATCCTTTGCTGAGCTTGAGAAATAATATTGATTACAACTTTGTAATCAATATTTTCCAATTCCAATTCATCTTTAAGGGATGTGATCACTCGTTTGGCTTCCAAAAGGCTTTCCTCTGGAATGTTAGGAGAAAAGCTACTATTGCCTTCATTTACCGACTCTAATACATTTTGGACGCATTTCGTGTAGTCAACAGCATCCGGATTAAAAGGAAATAGTCCACATTTTTTGAACGCATTCTGAATTATCGTCGTTCTATCCTTGCATTGAAGGACCATGTTCAGTCGCAGAAATTCTCTTTCCTTATTGCCTTGTCGTGATTACCCGAAACTCTTTGCCATGTACCGATTGTATTACGATAGTCCGACTTCAACCCCTTAAAAGCACCTACATCAGCTGGTTGCATTATATGCGTAGTGTTAGGGGAAAGTGCATACAAAATTATTTGGTTTGAACTGCAAAACTCACTCAGCTCCATAGACATATGAGACCCATGTTCGTCATCAAAGAACAGCACAGGACGTTTGACGTCATTTTTCAATAGCCAAACGTGGAGCCCGTCGGGTTTCCAAAAACCCATTCATCAGGCATGCTTTTAAGGACTCTGGCAGGTGGTCGCTTGTATGGAAAAACAACCATGGGAGGAAGCGCTTTTCTACATGCAGTGAACGCTAAAAGGACTATAAGTGTTTCTGTTTCGTTACCAGCACTTACTTTATAGATGTTCTTAAGTCCTTTGGGGGCAAGAACGTTACATGGGGTATAGGCAACATGGGTAATTGTAGTGTCCTATTTCCGGCCACTCTAAAAAAACAACCATCAATTTAACATTTTTATATGTTTTAAAGCAGTTTTCATTGAAATATACTATAATTAACTATAAAAAAACACATCTTATTGTACTCACCTTTTGAAATTATGAAGTAAAGACTAATTCCGGAATACCTTGTCCTAACGCGTTCACACAACCAATAAGCTCATAATTATGGAAAGACTTTGTCAATTCAAGTGAAATTTTGAAGGAGTGTGAGAAAGAGATAATAGACTATATTATTACTGCAAAAAGAGAAGTAGGACATTAATTTCACTATTTATGACACTTTTCTCTGATGGGGGCCGGTCACTGAAGACGGCCGGAATTAAGCAACTCTACCCTATGTCTGTAAAGAAGTCAGCATGCTTATCGCTCAAGGATGAAGCTGAAATTATTGAACAATTTCAAGAAGGATCAAAGGATCAACTGTGACGAGTTTTGCTTTGAATGTCCACAGTTTGTGCTCTCAACAAGAAGAGTGAACAAATCTTAAATTGTGTGAACAATACATATTATGGACCAGGGAAAAGGAAAGCTCTTAGATCGTTCGAATTTCCAAAAATGGAAAACGTACTATACCGTTGGTTTCTCCAGCAGCGTAACAAAAATTATCTCATTAAAGAGAAAGCTAAGTTTTTACATTCTCGGCTAAAGGCAGTTTTAATGCTAGTGATCCAAAGATTTAAGACCCGTTACGGTGTGTGATTTTTAAAAATTACTGGTCTTCCCAACTGGAGCATGTGGATACATTTAAGAGGAAACTAGAGCAAACAAAATTGATGAGTTAGGTTTGTTTGCTGATCAGGTGTATAAGGCAGACAAATCGGGAAACTGTTGCCAGATAAAACATACGCCCTTGAAAAAAATGCGCCTCGAAGAAAAACTGATAAGCAACGCATCATTCTTTTGGCTTGCGCAAATGGAACTGGATTACACAAGCTGAAGCCTTTGGTAATAGGACAGGCTAAGAACCCTCGTGCATTCAAAAATTTTAACTGCCCAGTAGATTATAAAATCAATTCAAAATCATCATGGATGACTGCTGCCCTATTTAAAGATTGGTTCCATCAATCGTTTGTGCCACAGGTAAGTCACATTAAACCCAAGCTTTTTTAAAATTACGCCTTGACTTTTTCAAAAGGCAAAGCTCTATCTGTAAAAGCAGGTGTTAGTGGTGAGGGCTCTTCTCTTATTGAATAATGCACCATCTAATCCTCCAGAAGGGGAGTTAAAAACAGAAAATGGTTGCATTACTACTATGATTATGCCACCAAATGTTACGCCATTTATCCAACTAATGGATCAAAATGCCATCAGAATAACAAAACTAGTCTCCTAGCAACAGTTGTAGCAAGTCAAGCGCATGTTTCCGAGTCTTTGAAAAAATTAAGTTTTTTAAAAGATACTGTATTTTACTTAACATCAGCTTGGGATTTATTGGAAAGTGGCACATTCGCAAAATGTTGGACGAACGTTTAAATTTCGTGCAAAATGCAAATGACCTTGAAGATGTTATACCGTTAAGTGTTTTGAAAGAAAGCTGGATAGTACAAATCAATTATGAAGCGGAACACACAATTGAACTGCTATATCCTGAGGTTTGAATTTTTATATCTTTGAGGTTTCTTTACTTATATGTTACATCATTTTGTCTAGGTGGAACGTACACTTGATGATATCCATGAATGGAATGAGTATAGCCATGAAGAAATCGAATCCAAAACAAATGAAATTTTTAGCGATGAAGAAAGTTATAGCGGGGACTGTGTTCTTGACATACCAAAGGAAAAGGTTAAACCAAGTGAAGCAGTTGGGCTGAAGGCTAAATGATTTGCCACACAGAGAAAAGGCGGTGTTCAGTCTATTAGAACAAAAATTATTTTTTTTTTTTTTGCGTGTAGCTGGGTGAAAATCGTTGAAAGACATCGCATGCGAGCTTTGCAAAAGTGTGGGACTTGACCCACCCACTAAAAACATCCGGAGAAAGCATGGTGTTACCATCCTTCCAATAATCGCTCCTAGTCATTAAACTAATCAGCAATTTTTTTTCTAATACTTGTAAATTTATGTTGTAAGGAACTAACTTTGGTCTGTTACCTTTTGTTTTTTAACACTTTGTTCGGGTGATTATGTTGTATATTTCTTTTTATTTTTTCTTCTAGTTAACTAGTTCGAATGGTTTTATTCTTCGTAATCTTCTAACTAGATTGTTATTATTAAGTAGTTCGACTACTTCTAAATTAGAATGGTTGCGAAGCCTACCTTCATGTCTTCTTGCGACCTTCCTGACCTTATCCTCTACCATTTTAGATCCCTATGCAGATCAGCGTTACGTATGTACCATAGCGCATTAACAATATTGCGTAGCACTTTATTTTGAAAGCATTGTATGCTTTGTAGGTTCGTCTTATTTGTGCACCCCCAAAGCTGAAGGCCATATGTCCATATTGGCTTTACACAACTTGCTTATAGAGAAGCAGTTTATTATATATTGAGAGACATGAATACCTCCCAATTAGCCAAAACATTTTTTTATATCGAATGTTTAGTTCGTCATGTTTTTTCTTGACATGAGTTTTCCAGCGCAACTTCGGGTCTAAAGACATGCCTAAGTACTTAGCTGAGTTCGAATGCAGAACTACTTTTTTATTTACGTACACAGGTTGTACGTTTTTATTAGTGAAGTTAACATGGATTGACTTTAGTTCTTTTAATTGTATTTGCCATTTTTTGGTCCATTCAGATATTTCATTTACTGTCCTTTGTAGTTTTTCGGTAACTTCCTGTACGGTTTTTCCGACAGCAAGTACAGCAGTATTGTCTGCAAATGTGGCAACACATTTTGTGGTAGGTCGTTCGTGTATAGGAGGAACAGCACAGGCCCTAACACACTACCTTGCGGTACTCCAGATCTTATACAATTTAATGCGGAGTACTCATTTTCTTGCTTTATTCTATATAATCGCTGCTTTGTATATGACTCTAGTATTTCTGTGTATTGTTTTGGAAGATATTTTTTCAGTTTATGGACCAATCCCTTGTGCCAGACTTTATCAAAAGCCTGTGTTACATCAAGGAAGATGGCAGAGCATATTTGTTTTTCTTCTAAGGCTTTTTCTATTTTGTCAGTTATTCTGTTTACCTGGTCTATGGTGGAGTACCTATTTCTGAATCGAAATTGATGGTTTGGTATCAGTGGCTTTTCTTCTATAATCGGGTGGAGTCGTTTCAGAAGAATTTATTCGAAGAGTTTTGACAGTATTGGCAGCAGTAACTTCACTGAATAATTTTCCCGGCTTTGGTACCATAATAACTTCCGCGACCTTCCACATGCAAGGAACATACCTTAGTCTGAACGCTGCATTTATTATCTGTGCTATTTTTCTCATACCTTTTCTAGGCAGTTTTTTCAGAATTTCACCCGTGATTAAATCAAATACCGGGGCTTTTTACGGGTTGATCTTCTGTTTTATTTCTGTGGCTATTTCCTTAGAGGTTACTGCTGGGATTAACCTCTCATCTTCGTACATTTCTTCCGTTTATTGGAGATAATCATTATCTTCATATGGCTGAAAAAGCTTTCAAGATGTTCAGCAAATAAATCGGCCTTTTGTTTGTTTGTTTTTGCCCAGTTTCCACTGCTGTTTTTAACTGGCGGAATGTATGCCGTTGGTCTTTTAATTTTTTTTTTTTTGTAGCCTTCCATAGTGAGTATTCTGTACTAGCATCGTTTGTCAGATTTGTAGGGAATCTTTCCACCGACGCATTTTTCAATTCTGTGATCTTTTTTTTTGAGCGTATTGTTTAAACTATTGAGTCTATTTTTATCACTTGGCGCTCTCGACAGTTGCAAGCGTTTACGAGCTCTCCTCTTTTCAGATATTATGTCGCACGTTTCTTTTTACTTTGCTATTTGATTCAGGCGTTGCAGCCCAAGGGTGAAAGTATGTACTTCACTTTCTAGTTGCTCTATTGTTTCGATTGTTGTACTTAGTTCGATGCATTCCTCCAGCAAATATGTGAAATATATCCAGTCAGTTAGCTTGTTCACTAGACATGAGTTGTGTTCCTTAATTATAATTTTATTACCAAGTGTAAGCAGCACAGATGAGTGATCTGAGTCAAGATCTGGCCCTCCCTGCACTTGGGTAGTATTTGAGGAGATATTCTTAGTTACAAAGAAGTCGACAACGTCCGGGATTTTATTCCTATCTGTGGGCCAGTAAGTAGGATTTCCTGTTGAATGGTGATTAGCATTGCTTTCTTTTATAGATTCAATGAGTTCTCTTCCTCTTGTATTTGTTAATCTTGATCCCCATAATTTGTATTTTGCGTTGAAATCTCCGCCTATTATTCCCAAATTTACGAAAGAGGCTTTTAAAATCGTTTTGTTTCAGCCTATAGCTAGGAGAACAATATGCCGCTGCTACCGTTATCTGGCCGCTGCTTGTTTTTATGTTTACGGATTTCGCTTGTATTTCACACGACTGATATTCTTCATCTTCATCGTGACTAACACCTTCCTTAATTATAACCGCAAAAATACATATTTTACGTTCGAAATCTAAATTTAATTAATACTTTTTAATAAATCCGTTTTGCCTTATGACTGCCTCTAATATCCGGGGAACACTTTCAGCTAACCCACCACTTTCGGTGCATAGGAATAGAGTTCCATCTATCTCTAGCAGCTCCCCAGAGTTCCGCTGAGTTCTTAGGTTTCCTTAATCCAATCTGGTACTTCACATTGTTCCAAACAGATTCTCGATTCAGTTAAGGTCGGGACTCTGTGCATGCCGTGGTAAAACATTTATTTGATGATCACTAATTCACTAATTCACAAGCCGAGACATGTGTTTAGGATCCTTATCATGCATGAAAGTCAAATTTAATGACAAGTTTTCGTCAGCAAAAGGTTCCATATTGTTTTCCAATATACTCTTATATTTGTGCTGATCCATTTTAGCGTTTATTTCTACGCTATGCTATGAAAACGCAACCACCACCATGCTTCACCTTTTTTATTGTATAGCGTGGGTTAAGCTCTTGCTTTGTAGGACGCCACACATGTCGCTTCCCATCAGAACCGAATCGATTGAATTTTGATTCGTCCCTCCATAAAACTTTTTTTCCAAAATGACATTGGATAGGTTTAGCAAATTGGAGTCTGGCTGCGATATTTTTCGAAACTAAAGTCTAGTGTTGGGCACATATCCAATTAAATTGCTTTAATTTAGCCTTCTCCTAACAGTTCAACTGTTAATTGATATCCCATGAACTCGATTTATTTCAGATCGAACTTCTGCTGAAGTAATGAAAAGATTTTTTTGAGCACAAGCCACAATTATTCAATCTTCAGCAGCACTTCTCTTTCTTAGATGTGGCTTCCTCTTGATTGCATTGGCCGTATTGTGTTTTTTTATAAAACTGAATTGCGTTCATCATTAATTTTCTTGAACGTCCCACATCATTTGCAATCTGAGTTACAGTTTTTCCTTTATTTTCCATATTTATGATTATTTACCTGAACTCATGTGTACACGACTGCTGCCGGCCAATCTAATTACATATTTTTGAAAAATCATGCAATTAACAGTGCTTAACAAATTTACTGTGTAATCTAAAACCATCACAAGCAAGATAGAGCACGACCGGCTCAGTTGGTATTGCCATGTTCAAAGGAGAGATCCTTCGAACCCACCCAATGAACGTTCCTACGCAATAGCGCAAAGAAGGCAGACCAAAAAACAGCTGAATCACACAAATGCGAAAACACCAGCATTTGATTGGCCCCAGTAACGAAGTGATCCGAAACCGGGAAGACTACCGGTACTTCCTGAGGTCAAATCGGCAAACCCCATAGGCGGACCAGTAGGGATGCAGTGAAGTGGGGGGGGGTTGTGATGCTTCTACTCCGGATCATAACTTCGTTGTAAGGAAAATAAGAAGACTGCGTAAATGAAAAGATGAACAAAACTTTTCCAGAGTAGGGTGATATGCCCTAGTTTTGAAAAATACGCTAAGTATTCAGGAATAGTTTTTAAGCAATGCTTTAACGTGACAAAAAGTGAATAGGGACATAATGTGCTAATTCTCTGACCACCACTGTATGTACATTCGACAGGAATGAGACTAAAGTTTATGGGTATACAAAGATTTTGTTTCTTTTGCTTAAGCACTGTCTATTGTGATTGCAAACTGATTTTAGTTTTTTGTTTGGTTTGAAAATTTTTCCATACACTTGGGACGAGATATGTTCAAAGCAATGTATAATGCTGTGATAATTTTCAAATCGTTCTAGGGACTACATTATGTTCATTTGTACGAGACGAGCAAAAACGGACGAAGTCAGGCAGTTCCTCATAAGACACCCGCGACGCATCTCCACTTTGTTAGTTCCTTTATATTTTACATTGAGTTATGCAGGTGTCACTATAAGATTTGATTGATATCTTTGCGGATGCCTGACCCTTACTTACTTTATTTACTTTAGGTGGCGCTACAGTCCGGGGTGGACCTGGGCCTCAACCAATACGCCTCTCCAGTTAGCGCGATATTTGGCTAACTGCCTCCAGTTGCACACTCCAAGTTGGTTGAGGTCCCCTTCCACTTGTGCGCGCCACCTAAGGTTATCCTCTACTGCGTTGTCCCTCCGGGTTGGAATCGAAGACTCTTCGGGCCGGAGCGTTGGTGTCCATTCGCTCTACATGTCCTAGCCATCTTAGACGACTGATGCGCACTTTTCTGACCAGTTCCCTGTTAAATCTACTCCTCCAAAGCCCGTCAACGCAAACGGGACCAAAAATCACTCGAAGAATTTTGCGTTCGAAACGACCAAGAAGATCTTCATCCGCTTTTGCTAGGGTCCATGCTTCTGCGCCATAGAGCAGGACAGGGATGATAAGGGTCTTATATAGAGTCTCCTTAGTGTTTCTTTACAAGGCCTTACTAATCAATTTCCGTCTTAGGCCAAAGAAACAAGTGTAATTCTTCGCTTGATTTCTGTTGAGGTGTCATTTTCAGAGTTTACCACGGAGCCAAGGTAGACAAAGTCCCTAACTACCTCAAAATTGTAGCTGTCTATCGTGACGTTCTGCCCGATTCGTCGATGTTGTATGACCCTTCTTGTTGACAGCATATATTTTGTTTTACCCTCATTCACCACTAAACCCATTTTTGCCGCTTCTGCACTAAATCTTGCAAACGCACCAGTGACAGCTCGCTGTGTTCTGCCAATAATGTCAATGTCATCAGCGTATGCAAGAAGTTGCACAGACTTTTAGAAAATTATGCTCCTGGTGTTGGCTTGCGAGTTACGCACCTTTATGGAGCAGCGAGCGTTCTCCATCGTCATTCTGCACAATCTGACAAGTTTGGATGCCTAACCCTATGACTTGACAAATAGACGATGGACGGTTTGAGGCTTTCTGATATTGTACCGACACTTGGTGTTAACGCCTGTTTTTCTTAGAAGGGCAGTACTGACTCCATAAAAAATCGTTCGTAAACTGCATTTTGGTAATGAACTCACTCTTAGACATTGCAGATTCATAACCAAAATAAGTTCTCTTATTACAATGTAAAGTTCTTAAAGATTTCACTATAGAGCCACCAGAACTCTATTTATTTTCTAGTCTACTCTAGCACCTCAAATGATTATTCATTCCGACAACTATTATGCATGACACCTGCCACACTTATTTTACCAACAATTAAAGCTACTGCCTACTCTCATTGTCTATTTACCGGTAATCCTCCAAACTCCAAAACCAACCACACAATTTAAAGTTCTTCCACCTGCTGTAACGTGGGCTACAAATGCAAACTCATTACGTTGATTCATATTTTCCGTTTGCGGTACACACAGAGTTTGCCCCCAATTCAGTCTAAGCACACGACATACTATATGTATAGTTCGTGGGCCTCAAGATCAAACTGCACTTCTCGCACCAAGCGCACAGACAAAGGCACCACTTCAATTATTTATACAAATTAGCAGCTTTTCATTTGATTTCAATAAATTTTATTTGTGGGCCCGTTTTTTCTATTTGATTTAAGCCACGCTTCATGATCTGATCTCTGGCACGCTTCACAAGTGTCCAGCCTACACAATAGATGTCTGCTTCAAAAGAACTAGAATCTCAAAATCTCAGATTGAAAAGTACTGCGAGTCGGATACCTAGTCCAGGTTGAGTACGAGTATACTCAAGCGATTCATTGCATATGTCAATTCGCGGCTAATATGCCATAAAGGAGAAGACAAACGACTTAGTGACGCGTGACGTGAGCTGAATCTTGTTGCAGTCGCGCAAGGGCAACAACTTTCTTGCCTGACTCTTGGTGTTGTTGCCGGAGCACCAGCAGCAGCAGCAGCAGCAATAGCATCAAAGCGAGTGCAGAGGAGCAAAATCAAATAGAACACGAAAGGCCACTTTATTAACTCACAAGTCTCAAGCAACGTCTTGTCCTTTTTTTTTTGGTTCGTTCCGCCGTTCATTCGTCGACTCTGAATGTAGCACTTTTCCCGTTTTGTTCGAAGAATAAAACTTAAGACGTAGTAAAGTTTACATACACTACACAAGTGCACACAACATAATGATAAGGCTTTCGATGGATAGATACATATGTACAGTACATAGATACCCGTTCTCGTCGTATGCAGATACATTATACACTCTTGTACGAGTACACTTTGACTTTTGGTTAACCCGCGATATGTGGTGTTATCGAAGATCAGGCAAAGCGTTGTTTTTTTTTTTTTTTCAGTCGTCTTACCAACTGGCTACTAAAGTTTGGTGCAGACTTTTAACCCAGAGGGGGTCTTGATTGGATGTAAACAAAATGAATTTCATAATCCGTGCGCACATGGCGTGTGTTTTAGAGCACTACTGCGCGAAAACTGGAAATAATGCGTCCGATGGCTTTAAAACTTGATACGACATTACGAGTAGCGTTAACAAGGTACATACTTATGGTGGCTTGCGGGCAGTAATTGCATCCTCGGATACTATATGTTTATCTACAAAGTGTACCTATAATTGTTGTATTTTGAGCAATAATTGGTAGATGCATGTACATACATATATCTGATGGGATGCCTTATTTCCTGGTTAGACCTCCTGCAATAATATACCCACAACGGTATTATGAGTATCAAATTTATGATTCTTTTATGCTACGTAGTGTGGGAATTACATATCTTTGCCACTCCTTGCGCCTTTAAAAGAACGACACACACAACCGTACAAGCAAAGTGTCAATTTCAAATAAAGATGTAATTGCGAAAGAATAGGGATACAAATGAAAAACCAAACGAAACGAACTCAAATTGGCGTCTTCATACGTTGTGCACTCCTTTCGCACATTCATGCTTGGAATACCAATTAGCACTTGTCATTCGACCGTAAGCAGAACAAGTGTTGGATCTCCCATATAGGATCGCGTGGATGGCCAACAGAATAAAATATCTACGCTTAGCGATCGGTCATGTCGTACACGCACAGTCAATTCTAATTTACGACTTTTGTATTATTATTATTCACTAGTTGTCAGAATTGGAATCACTGATAGAGGAGTGTTTCATAGAATAACTTGTTGATCAACTATTTATGTTAAGGCAATAAGTTTAGGAAAAAATATCTAGACATCTTGTATTACATATTGAAGGGAGGTTTTGATAAAATAGCCAAGGGAAAAGTATTCTTTGCATAAGGCATTCACAGTGAACGTTCCTTGCAATGAATTCTTACTTTCTGTCTCGATCGTCCTTAGCTGTTCTTCCCCGCTAAATCCGGGCATTTAGATTCCTAAAAAAGAAATTCATGGAAGACACACCATCGACCACAACTTAAATTAGTATATCCTGAAGGAAGTCTACCACAGAGCTGTTCCATAGGAGACTAGTTTGCTTAACAGGGGTGTATGCAACAGCTTTTGATTCTCCGTATTGCAGAATGGGTGAAACTCATGGGTGCCCTTGTATAAGGGCATTGTGTTCTTGGCCTGACAATGAGAGACTGCGATTTTCAGTTAAAAAATGTTTTTACTTTTCTACATAATCTCCCTTGACTTCAACACAATTGGTCCAGAGTTTCTCCAACATCAGTATTCCTTCTCGGAAGTGAGAGTCTGGAAGGCTGTGAAAATATTCATCTACGGCCCTCTCAACTTCTGCATTGGATGCGAAGCGCTTCCCAGAAACAAAATTCTTTAAGTTTGGGAACAGATGGAAGTATGAAGGTGCGAAATCAGGTGAATAGGGGGGATGGCCGAGCAAATCGTACCCCAAAAACCCGAAGTTCTCCCAACGCCAACGCACACTTGTGTACAGGTGCATTGTCCTGGTGAAAGAAGATTTTTTTTCCTCTTCAAGCAAGGCCTCTTCTCGCAAATTTTGGCATCCAGCTGGTCAAGAAGGTTGGAGTAATATTCGCCTATAATTGTTCTGCTTTTCTCAAGGTAATCAATTAACAGGATCCCTTTCGCATCCCAAAACACACTGGCCATGACCTTTCCGGCAAATGCGATCGACTTCGATTTCTTTGGCGCTGAACCACCGGCTTCCACCCACTGCTTCGACTGCTGTTTTATTTCTGGCGTGTAGTGGTGGGCCCATGTCTCATCCATGGTGACAAATCGCCGCACAAAATCGGTCGGATCCATATTGAATCGGTCCAAAAATTGCCACGAAAAACGTTTGCGCATTTGCTTTTGATCGGCATTCAGCAAATACGGCACCCATCATGCTTAGAGCTTTCGCATCTCTAAGTTTTTGTGCAAGATGTTTCGCAACCCTCTCTTCCGATATACACACAGTCTCAGCTATCTCACTCACCTTCACTTGCCTATCGTCCAACAAGATATCATGCACTTTTTCGATGGTTTCGGGTGTGGTTGCGGTTTTTTTCCGGTTGACATGGAAGGAGCAGAGTCCCCGTTATCTTTTGTCAACTTTGGATGAATTTCCTTAGGGGTTAACCCATCCAAAACGAAGAATTTCGCACGATATTCAAGTTTATCCATTTTAACGAAAAACACGCAAGACGTCTACTGCAAAAATTCGTGTAAAGAAACTATGTACTTAAGAGAATAAGTTGAAACTTGTCATACGAACTAATGAGAAGTACACCCAGGCAGGAAACATAAATTTTTGCTGATTGGAACGCCATCTCTGCGTCAGGCCGAGAACTTTTCACCTTGCCATCGTATTTGTGATCAGAATCAAAAGTTATGTCGATCTAGCCATGTTCCTTCATCCATCACCACACTTTAGATTTTGAGCTAGCAACATGAAATTTCATAACTTTTTATCTTTCAAAGCTTTTTAGAATCCGAAGTAGTCCAAGTGTAAACACTTTTCAAATTTCATTTTTCTCAATATTTTTGCTCTAAACGGTCCACAATGGACTTTTGACCCACTTGGGTGGATTATAAATCCGCAAATCAATCCTGAATTTATAACCCACCCAGGTGGGCCAAAAGTCCACAACATTTCGGGCCATAGTTCCACAATCTGAAAAAGGAAGTAGGTCATAAGTCCACAACTATTTTTATGACTTACATATATAATGTATTAAAACAAAGAGAACAGGTAAGAGAATGTTTAACAATTTAATTGTATGGTGGATTCCAAGTACATAGTATCCTACATGACAGTCAAATATACAAAATAATTAAACGGAAAACAAACAAAAATTAGATTCACTTTTTGAAAATTAAAAGAAATTCTTACGAGTATATGTCTGACAGGCGCTTATATTCGTACCTTAACAGTGCTCGTGTGGCCCGCTTCGCGTGTTAAAAGGATTTCACACTATGAGACATCTTTTCGACTTATACACCAGACGGCCTTCGGCCTCACATGCAAGTTAGGTTGGAGTGACTGCCAGCTAAGAGGGCAACACAGTTAGACCATTAATAGATCCATTGTGATACCACATTTTCCTTACCTACTCGTTAGACCAATCGGAGTTTCTGGTGAAAGATAGGAGGCCTCTAATATCTGCATTTACCAGATCGCTTAGGTCGCTGAAGCAGAAGGCTTCAAAATGAAGTTTTCTTCTTTTGGCGAGAGGTGGGCAGCTACAAAGAAGATGAAGAATAGAAATCTACAGAAATCGTTTGAATATGCGCCACGCCTTGTTGCATGCTTGCCTTTAAGACAGTGCCTAGTGATGGCACCAATTATAGCGCTAATATGCAATCTATGCCTCCTGCTTCTGCGACCAGTCTTTCCAGGTTCTGCCCAGAAAGAGAGTCCATGTAGTCATGGGCGAGATATGCCGATGGAGTTTCGGAAAAAAAAAACTTTTAAACAATTTAACGAGTGATTCGCAGATGGACAACATATAGGTGAAAGCACTTGCGACACTTTATTTCTATTATTTATCGGAGTAGGAAAAACTCTACTAGAGCTCTCAGATTCGATACCGGTCCATTGCACTACCAGGAAGCAATGTAAGAGCTTCATTGGGGAGGAACTTATTGTATCATCACTCACCAGATCGGCTCCAAAGATCTCACACATAGTATAGATAAGACAATCGCAGTGTTTTGCAGTATCGTCATATTGTTGTCGCTTAAGCCCAGCACATTAAGATGCTTGGCAAAAATGGAATGGCCCGTAAGAATGCCACTAAGTTGCCTGCATTTCGTTCTACTGAGGGACAGTAAAAACGCCGCAGATTAATTACAAACGCACAATGGACCGACTCCATACATTTAGAAGTGAAAAAAATCAAGCCATTTTAAAAAAAAAAAAAAAATTGTAAACAATTCAATTTTTAATTAAACTGCAAAACAGAATAGAAAAATCGTGTCAGGTACTACGAGTAGATAATCATCACTGACCGTTGGTAGTTCTGATTGTGTAGTCAGTTTCAGGTTCAATTAAAAATTTTAAGACTTCAGGAGACAACGATTTTAAAGTACGGTGTTTTTGTTTCAACTATATACACAGGGTGGCGCACGAATCGTGCTACAAAAACAAAACGTAATAACTTTTTTCCTGCGTGAGTAATCGGCTTATTTTTTTTTCATTTTGCAGGTTACTATTTAGATTTATTAAAATGAATGCTTGGGATACCGAAAAGAGGATTTGGATAGTGCAGCGGTACCATGTTTTGCAGTCCTTCATTTCCGTCCATAGGGAATTTAGGCGGGGGTTTGGCGGCACTGCCCCGAGTAGATGGCGCATTCGGGTTCAAGCCACAATCGCGGCTGTAGCATCGTCAATTCAGGCAATTCCAAGCGTTTCGACTTGAAACTTATCGGCACAAATTGGAGTTAGCAGACTGTCATTACAACAGATAATTCATGATGGCTTAAACTTGTTTCCGTTCAAAGTCCAAATTACAAGCAAATTAAACCCTCTGGAATTGCCTATTCGCCTGCAGTTTCTAATTGAAATGGCCGAAGAAGACAACAGCTTGATAAATTGCTTGTTTATGTCTGATGAGGCCCATTTTGATCTAAACGGCAATGTAAACAAGCAAAATTGCCGTATATGGAGTGAATCTAATCCAGAAATACTCCATGACATGGAACTGCACCCAGAACGAGTCACTGTGTGGTGCGGAGTTTCATCAAGGTGCGTTGTGGAGCCATACTTCTTTGAAGAAAACGGTGTACCAGTAACTGTCAATGCGACCGTTATTTAAATATGTTGAAGTTTTTTTTACCTAGAACTGCGCCGAAGAGTATCCGTTTCAACAGCATTTGGGTCAAGCAAGATGGAGCAACTGCACACATAGCCAGACCGGTTATGGCGGAGCTCCAACGAAAATTCCCAAACAAATTAATATCCAGAAACTCCACTTTCCGCTGGCCCCCAACCAGACTTTTTTTTTATGGGGTTATGTCAAGCAAGAGGTGTACAAAATGAAACCAATGAATTTGACTGAATTGAAGCAATCCATTAAAACAATAATTGAGGCGATCCCGACTTCAACCCTTCAGGCCGCAATGAATAATTTTCTGATCAGGTGTCGCATATGCGTGGATGAGCGTAGAGGTCATTTACGGTCATCTATCTTCATCTATCATCTTCAAAAACAATTACTTATATAAAATAAAATTAAATTTTCTATACAATAAAAAAATAAATAAATGAAATACATTGATTAAAAAAAAAGTTATTTGAATTTCTTATCGTAGCACAATTGGTGCTCCACCCTGTATTTGAAAACAGGAAAACTCTATATTATAACCTATCCTTAGGTTATACAAGTTAGTATAACATGAAATCGCTTTGTCAAATTTTCATCTACTCCAGTTATTTGTGCACTTTTGTGGTGGTTTTTAAAAAACTGTCTTTCGGTATTTCGATCGTTTGTATTTCTGAAACTGGGTTTTGGTTTGTCAACAATCAATCCCATTTCAAACTTCAATCGTGCTTGTACTTTCTTTCGCGTTTCCATAAATTTTCATCATTTTTTCATCATTTTTTCTTATAGCTCACTTTTTAACATCTAACATTCGAAAGCTTTTATCCAGGCAAGTAAAGTAGATAGACCATACTCATTTAATTCAGGTTTTGGTTGTTTTTTGCTTATTGTTTTATTCATGTCACTGGGCAGATAGCACGTCTGGGTAGATTTGTTGAAAGTGAGATGATTTGCGATCTTACCATCTATCATAGTTAGAATGAACTGTTATTCTTTTTTTTTTCTAATTCAACTACTGATATCTGTTCTGTTTCCTTAGCGAAAATAAACTTAAGAGGACGACACAACCGAGTTGAAGATGGATGAGGGTTTTGTCAAATCACTTTTTTCAGATTATCTGTTAATTTATTTCTTTGGTGTGTTGTGGTGAATCCAGGTTTCATCCACGGTTACAAAACGGCGCAAAAACTCAGCCGAATTTTTCTGGAACATCGCCAAACACATCTTTGAAGTTGTCAAACGAATGCGTTTGTTGTCGATTGTGAGCAAACGCCACACCCATCTTGCGGAAAGCTTTTTCATGTCCAAATATTTATGTAAAATCGAAATCACTGAGCCATGTGATAAGCCTGTGGCCTCTTTAAGCTCGCGCACTTTCACTCGCCGATCGTCCATTATCAAACCATGGATTTTGTCGACCATTTCTGGTGTGGTGACCTCAATTAGGCGACCAGAACGTTCGGCGTCACTTGTGCTTGAACGACCGAAATTGAGTAAACCAGTGGTGAATGGTTCCAATCGATGGTGAAGAGTCCCCATAATATTTGTAAAGTTTTTGTTTGGTTTGCGTGATAGTTTAGTGTTTAATGAGCACGCGAAATTCACCTTTTTCCATTTTAACGAAAATGCTAGTAGGCGTCTATATAAAATGGCTGCCACAACAAGACTATTTGACAGATTTGTCTGAAAATTTGGGTGCTTTCTTTTGTAAGATGATTCTTGACAAAAAAAAAATTAAATTTAAGGTGACGACACAATTTGTGTTAATTTTCAGGGACTTATTGGCCCACCCTCGTAGAAATATAAAAAAAAAAAAAATAGAACTTTTGTGCCGGTTAGATAGATTTTTATTTTAAGATAAAAAGTTTACTATGTAACACTGTGCGTCGGTGCCCATCAAACTGTCACCCTTGGTGGATGAAATTGCCTCACAACGATCACATTTGGATTCTCAGAACCCCAAACTCTTCAATTTTGTTTGTTTAAGTAGCCGTCAATCGAGAAATAGGCCTCATCGCTGAAGAAGATTTTTTTTCGAAAAATCGCCGTCAGCTTACAGATACACACATATTGCAGAACTGATATTTTCGTAGTAAGATGCAACGACTCATATTGTAAAATGGCAAGACAAGAACTAACTACCTGTCACTTTGGATGACAGATGAATTTGACATATGTCATATGAATAACCTTTTACTTACTTGTCTACATGTCATGTATTTTCTCCTTTACCGAGTTTTCAATTTCAACTTATTGTCAAGAAAAATCACAGCCAGTCAATAATTTGCACTATGAACATGTACATGTACATATGTATGTACATATATCTGAACCCCCACAGTACCAATCAATTAAATGAAAAAACATAGAAAATAGGTGAACAAACATTGTTCGCACGTCCTCTATCCACACCCACTCTACAACTGCACCATTAACGGTAGCTAACAACAATCATGTCAACACACAATAATTATTGCCGATGAACGAATTATGCCAATTAATACCAATAGCTTTGTAAATTGAACAATTTAAAGTGATACCAGCAAACATTGTTCATTATGGTGAAATTATTACGCGATAATCTATGTATGTATCTACCTACAGAACATAGCAAGTCGCTCGTGCCTCGATCTAAAGATAATCTGGTACCCGCTACCGTCAAAAGTCTAACCCGCTCAAATGTTCAAAGAACAACGTATGTACACACAAATGAGTCTTTAGATACTCGTAGTTAAAGCCAAAACCTGCCTAACAACTTTGTAAACTGTGTGTACGTGAATCTTGCAATATAGGAGTTTGATACTTAAAAATTCTAGTTTACCAGGGACGGCTGAAAGGGTACAAATTCGCCTTTAACTAGGAATATACTCGTATATTGGGGTCAGCTGTAAAATTAAGATAAAAATAGTACCAAACGGGATAAGTATGAACCTATTTGGACACTTTGCAGCTTTGAATGTTAATGAACCTCCCGCCCTAAGGAATGATATGCATGGCGCCCCGATTCAGTTTCCACTTAATAGACCACTCAGATTAATCCACAGATCCTAGAACCATTATCTCACTTCCGTACTCGCCATAGGCCATAGGTATTAAAACTACTTTGTACGCTGCACTGAGAGTCCCAATCCCGATCTGAAGTCGACACGCTGTGCAAATCAGGCACAAGGAGAGGGAAAATAAAACAAAACTGGATAGAAAAATACTCCAAATAAAAGAAAATCGAAAAACGTAAAACCATCAAAAGTCACATGCAGCGTTGCGGTACGCAGTTCAGTTGTGATTGCAACTAAAAACACTGCTAAAGTGCATAGATACTACATAAGTGCTGCTGGCTGTGCGCAGATTCTGCAGTTACGGCCATGTGTGCACCTATTTCCTTGAACCACAGAGTACGCTATACACGTATCTGTGTACAAGAGTGTATCTCGAAACGCGAAAACGCAAGTGTTCACTTTGTTTTCTTTTTTTTTCTGTTCGGTTTTAAGGTGGAGTTGCTTGTTTGTGGCGAGTTGAACCAAACTCGTTTGACAACCCTCTACTAACCCAGCCAAATGGATCGTATGTTGTTGTCGATCCTTCTGCTCAGCAGTTATTCTTCTCTAATCCGACGCGTTGGAGTGAGATAAAACAACAACAAATCGAAAACAGGTCATTGCCTTAATGGATTTTAAACCAAACGATAAAGATTTGAGCAAACAGAGGAGCAAGGGAGTGGTTGAAAAAAAGAATTATTACTCGAGTGGCAGATATAAAAAATGATAAAAAAAGAATACGTTCAGAGAACAAAAAATTAAGAGTAAATAATAACTAGAAGAAGACACTTTTATGTCTGAAAATAAAAAAAAATAAAAGGAGAATTTAGTTTTTGTTCCTTTTATTTTTAGATAGAAAGAGAAGAAGAATTATGGCCAAACGTTCTTATAGATTACAAGATTGATGTGAAATCGTTTCGTTACGTCAGATCTGTACTTTGTTTTGTAGGCTTTGGCTATTCGTCCATCAGCCAGGTGAATTAGACACTGGTTTTGGATTTCAGCTTTTTAAAGTGAAACTTTTTAGCCAAGTTGGTATGGGTAATTATTTTATATACATATGTATCTCATAACAATGCTGATATATTTCAGTTAGTTTGAATGCATGCTATGAAGTGAAAAATCAATTGTTTTGTAAAGGCAAGCAAACAACGTTAATTTGAGTAATATTAGTCGGGTGTAACAATAAAAACGTAACGCTTTGGGTGTAACGAAAAGGTGAACAGATTATTTTCTCGTAAACCGCTTTTACGATTTTGACCAAATTTAGTATTTCAGTTAGTTCGGATGTATGATACAAAATGGCATATCATTTTGATAAAAACGCGCATACCGATATTTTTTGGCTTAATTTCAACCACTTTTTTCGTCTCCCAAACCACTGTAGCTTGTTCCAGGCGGAGATAGTGGCAATAAGGGAAGACTTGTCTTGGCTGAAGAAAAACATGATATCGTCCGTTGATATCCGCATCTTTTCAGACAGCCAAGCAGCAATCTTGCAATTCTTGGAATCATCCCCAATAAATTCTTTAACAGCTCTAGACTGCCGATCGTCTCTTCTAGAGATGGCGGAGCAGTTTAATATTCACCTAATTTGGGTGTCATGGCATAGGGATACTCCAGAGAATTGTAAGTCTGACGAACTTGCCAGACATGGAACAACAATACCCATCCTTTCAGACAAAAGTTCACTGGGTATGCCTATCGCTAAATGCAAACTTAAATTAAAGCTGGATGCTACCGTAAAGACAAATTCTAGGTGGACAAAGAGTACAACTTGTCTAGCGACAAAACAGATTTGGCCTATGCTGGATCTGAAACGCTCTAGGAATTTGATTTCTCTAAATTGGAAGCATATTAGTGCTCTTCTAGGTGTCACAACTGGACACTGTCTAATAGGCAAGCATGCAACAAGGCTTGGCGTCGTCTCAAACAATTTCTTCAGAAGGTGCATGGACGAGAAGAAGGAAGAGACTATTCTTCACCTTCTTTGCATCTGCCCAGCTCTCTCCCAAAGAAGGAAACTCCACTTAGGAGCCTTCTGTTTCAACGATCTGAATAATATAGACGTTAGGGACCTTCTACGATTCATCAGAAGCTTCAAATGGTTCAACGAGTAGGCTAGATGCCGCGTCCCAAACCCTTGTGGTATCACAATGGACCTATTACTGGTCCTAAGTGTGTTGGCTTTTTTTTGCTGATAGCCACCTGAACATAACCTAACCTACATATTTGCGTTTTCTCTCAAATTGGTGATACAGGGTGAGGTGTGGAATATTATAATCGTATATGCTCTCCAAGTCGGGTGCGAACAGAGAGAAAAAGATGCATTCTGGCTGGATTTACCCAACCTCGTCAAAAACATTCCAAAGGAAGAGCTTTTGTTTGTTGGCGGAGATTTGAACAGACATGTCGGGAAGACAAACGAAGACTATGAAGCGATCAAGACTGCCATGGAGGATTGGAGTACGGCAGCAGGAATTCTTCAGGTGAAGACATCCTAAGCATGTGAAAGTCATACGGCCTTATCGCTACATGCTAAATACCATGTTCGTCAAACAAAGCCGACACCTGATCACTTACAGCAGTGGCGGAAATGAAACCCAGATTGACTACCATTTGGTAGCCAGTTTCATGAAGCCCCAGATTAAAGACTGCAAAGTGATCCTGGGAGAGACGATCGCCCAGCAACACCGTCTCCTTCTGACAGACATTTTTATGCAGACAGGGATGAAAACATATAAGCAAACAAAGGTGGCTGAAAAAATCAATTGGTACAAGCTGGACAAAGGAAAAGGCGAAACTTTTATTACCAACATGACAAATTACCTCTTTACCATCATCGATGAGGTCGGTGACAGCGATCTTGCTGGCCCCTGCCAACACGCCAAAGAAATATGGTGGTGGACGGATGTAGCTAAAGTAGTGATACGCGAAAGGAAAACGGTTTCTAAGGCTTGGTCAAAGTGCTCTTCTACTAATAGAGATGAAAAAACGAGCCTTGAAGTGATACATAGGTGTTGCAAAGGTCTCGCGAAGAAGAAGTGCTCCCAATTTCAAGCAAAAAGTATGGAAGGCCTCTATCGGGAGTTGGAGGAAATATCGTTTTCGGTATCTGATAGAAACCAGGCTACCCAGGAGCTTCGACAAAACACCTTGAATAAGGGAACAACTACCTTCAAAATAGCCGCCCAGAGAAGAAGAAATGCTCAGGAGATTCGTCTCCCAAAGTTCATTAACAATGCTCAAGGCCAGCTTTTTGTGGAAGACGACAAAATTCTCCACAGCTGGCGACAGCATTCTGAAAGACTTCTGAAAGAACCGTTTCCCCGGGTATACTATCCAAGAACCGCTCCTAACCATGACGAAGTATCCGATATTACTGTCGAAGAAGTTAGGAATGCGGCCAAATACTCCAAAAAAAAGAAAAGCGGTTGGGCCAGACGAGATACCCTCTAAGTTCTGGAAAAAGATGGGAGACATCGGGTCTAGATGGCTCGTGATTCTTATCTTCAAACTTATGACCGGTAATCCAATGCCTATTCAGTGGAGGGAAAGTTAAATTCTTCCTTTGCACAAAGGAAAGGGCGATACGCGAAACTATGATAACTACCGTTCTGTCAAGCTGATGTCACACACCATGAAAACAAAACAAAAAGTATGAGGGCAAATTAACGGCAGCTGAGATGAAGATGCTTCGCATGACAGCAGGAGTAATGTAAAAGAACCCATTACAAGCACGATAGAGCACGGCCGGCTCAGTTGGTATTGTCATATTTAAAGGAGAGATCCTGTGAACCCCGTCAAAATGGCAATATCTGTCAACGTTCCTACACAATCGCGCAAAAAAGGCAAACCAAAAAACAACTGGATCACACAAATACGAAAACACCAGCATTTGATTGGCCTTGTGACAAAGTGATCCGAAACCGGGAAGTCTACCGGTACTTCATGAGGTCAAACCGGTCCACAAGCGGATAAGTAGGGATGCAGTAAAGTGGGATGGTTGTGATCCTTCTACTCCGGATCATAACCTCGCCGTAAGGAAAAGAAGAAGATATTATTAAGAAACGTATCATTGTACTTGCGTAGGCGACATGAACCTTAATTTAATTATTTGCTCCAAATTAGCTTCTTGAAATGAATAACATTCAACCGGTTCTGCTGCAAAAGTTAGCGGACTTCGGTTTTCTTTCTTCTGAAAGCTCTGGAACGTTAGCCAGACTTTTAGGTACTCTAAGATCACACTTGTAAGTGAAGGTTCCTATCTCGTATCAAATGTTTCCCAATACATATGTACATACTTTTGCTTCTAAATTAATTGTGTACCCTATCAAGGGTTTATAACTTAGAGAACGATAGACCACCACAAGTTTATATAATTGTGATCGGCATCAACAGATATGTCGATCTAGAAATGTCCATATGTCACCACTGTTTCGATCTTAAATTGTTGGGCTTTCTAGAATCTGCAGCAGTACAAGTGTAGAAATTGTTAAAATCCGCACGGACACACACACACTTTTTAAAAAAATATTTTCACTACGAATTGAAGAATATAGTTGGCTTTGTTCATATTTCTTCAATACATGCCACGCCCACTTTTTGGGGGTGTTTTCTTAAAAAGAT